>JAVJIF010030276.1:0-405468 GCA_038442645.1 Agave tequilana
AATCAAATGAAAAGGATTACAACAAAAACTGTTCCTTCCGGTTACAAGGGAGGGAGAATATTGAATCTTGAATTCCCCCTTTGTTTAATGCTGGGTTCTTCGTGTGGCGGTGGAGAGTGAATCTTGTTCTCCGTTGACCAGATGACCGTCCTTCTGGGATCTCCTCTTTGGCCGGTAGAAAGAGTAACTCAGCTCTGTCTACCAAAACTCTCGAAGAGAAGGTAGGCGAAAGCTAGCTCGTACGCAGCGAACTTGCTGAAGAGTTGACCTGCTTCTTTTCTCTCTGTGTCGCCCTCTTGTTGCCGATTGCCAGAAGTTTGACCTTGATGCTGATCGCCCCCCTCCAAAGTTCTCCCCCTCTTCATAGTGACGGGGCTATTTATAGAGGTTTAGGGGGTGATCGTGCCCCCTAAAAGTGTTCCACGATGAGGGCCAACTTTCCCGCTACATGGGCGGTGAGCGGCGCCATAATCGGGGTGGTTGTAACCGAGACGCGGGTCTGGACCCTAGCGCCTTGAGGTTGAGACGCGGGTTTGGACCCTAGCGCCTTGAGGTTGAGACGCGGGTTTGGACCCTACGCGTCTTGGTTCTGAGACGCGGGTTCGGACTCTCGCGTCTTGAGGCTGAGATGCGGGTGTCGGGCCCGCGTGCCTTAATGCTGAGACGCGGGTTTGGACTTTCGCGTCTTGATTGTCACATTTAGCCTTGCGTCTGGGTCTTGGATCTCTGCGTTTTGGTGGCTTGTCTTGGTGATTTTTTAGACAGCCTACAGAACCCCCTCCAAAGTTTTCGATATTCCGCAGTTAACTGGGACGGATTTCGAAATACTTTGGATTCTAGCTGCATTTGCCTTCATGACTAGACTATTAATGCTCCAGGTTTGATCTATTCTGGAGTTGGTCTTCGTGAGTGTACTGTTGAACTCTTTGAAGCCACCAGAGTTGATCATGTTGAGTGTCTAGATACACAGTCTAAACCTCCCCGTTTGCTTTTAAGTCTGTCACGGGTGCGCTTTAAGCCAGGAGTGGTTGGTCGTCTGCTTGCGTCAGTGTACTGTTGAACTGATTTTGCAGAAGCAGGAGGCCGAACGCAGGTTCCTTTTTGAAAAGCGGAGACGAGACTGCTTTAAAGACGCGACTTCTTAGTGAGACGCGACCTTTTGGCAACGGAAACGCGACTGATCTTCATAAGGCAGACGCGATGTTCAGCTGAAGACGCGAATTTCGGAAAGACGCATCTTTTGAATATAGACGCGATTGTCTGGGCGCATTTATGGCGATGCTGATAGGGCATATCCATCGAAGAGACATGGCCGTCGGGTGCGAGTCCGTGCCACGTCATGATTGCTCTGCCAGTTGGCCTGGGGAACCGACGGGATTTCGCCTTTTGGCGCGCGGATTTCCTGGCGCATTAAATGATCCGTGCCACGTGTCGAGCGACGATTCACTGCCGAGTCGTGGCGCATGGTCTTCTCTGTGCGTTAAAGTGATTTTGTTCCACGCGTCGAACAGAGATTCGCCGCAGAATCGTGGCGCATGATCTTCTCTGTGCGTTAAAGTGATTTTGTTCCACGCGTCGAACAGAGATTCGCCGCAGAATTCATCGGGCCATACGCTGCGTATCTTCGCGAATCCTTGTGCCTATAAAAGGCCACAGTTGGGAAGATTCCTCTTCTTCTCCGAACGCACTCGCTGATAGAATTAAGAAAGAGAATTTCCCTTTTCCGTTCATCTGTTTAAACTTGGATCGAATTAGCAATGGCACCCAAGACCAAGCCGACTGCTTCTTCTTCAAAGGCGACCGTCGCCGAGGCCCGGAGGGGCAGCTCCTCCTCTGCGCAGGATATTGTTCTCCAAGGTGTCCAAGGTAACTGCCTTTTAGGCGTGAATTTCGCCATTAAAGGAAGTTCAAAGAACCCTTAAGAACACACAAATTTAAATCGTGTTTGATTCCCAGACGCAGTCTTTGGGTTGATAACCGAGGCGCGGGTTTGATGACCCGGTGCCATTAGGTCCTGCCTTTTGGATTCTTCACTTAGAATATTTCTAATTGTGAAGAGTTCAGACGCGGACTTGGTTCACAGAACGCGGATTTGATCCTTGCGTTCTGTTTCATCAGCTGCTGATTTTGATGAATCTAGCGTCCGAGTTCAAGCACTTAGATATCTGGGGATGTGAAAGGAAGGGAGTTACTCTCCTTAACTTCTGGCGATTATGGTGATGGAAGGGTTAAGGTGGATAACTCCCTTCTTTTCGCACCCCAGAAGTGACATCAAGGAGAATGTGGTGGAGACGCGGATCCTGCAGGTCTGGACGCGGATTTAATAATTCCTGCGTCCAGTATCTCTTCTGCGTTTGGACGCGGTTTCGCAGGTCTGGACGCGGATTTGATAATTCCTGCGTCCAGTCTGGACGCGGATCCTGCGTCCAGTGTCTCTTCTGCGTTTGGATTATGAACACTTAGCATTTTTTCCTTGCTTTTGATAGAGTATCTAACTAAGTGTCCTTTTCTTTTTGCAGCGCCACACCCCACTACTTCACTTGCCAAGACGCGCCACTTTGGACATGTAGGTGGTGCTGACCGGGACTTGACCTTTGTGTTACAAAGGACTGTTCCTGTGACTGCTGACAAGTCGCAGGCTCGTGAGGAGAGGCTCTCGAATGTTGACATGAGGACTCTTCGGGTGCTTATGACTGATGCAGCATTCACAACGGATGCTGGCATCAAGCTGGAGAAGCCTGCCTTCTTCTTCGGAGATCGTATCCACGATGGCGGCTATCGCGTGTATGACGGAACTTACAAATGGCTCCGTCAAATAAGGGGTGGAAGATTCTTTCTTCCGAACATGGAGAGGATGTTCCCGCTGTCCTATTTCCAGCACATGTCCGTCCCTCGGAAGATGGAATGGGACCTCTCTCGATATGTCCCTGAGATTACTCTCGGTGATTTGGGCTCCCATAAAGTATACCGTCATGATAGCCATGACAGGTCAGTTATCGGCCTTTTCCCTGGGTCGCGCAAGTCTGAGGTTCCGGCTGGGGAGATACCACAACTTGGCACTACCTTCCTCAACGCATTCATGGAAGCGGAGGGTGACTATCCGGTTGGGTTCCGTGCGCCCGGGTGGGTCCGTTCCACAGAGAATTATTGGTGGGGCAGAATGGTCGGCTTTGTCCTTACCGAGCTCGGGGATCTGCTAAAGCGTGTGGGACTGTACTCGGCAGTCAGAGCCGTGCAGTGGGGGATCCCTCAAAGCTCTCAGAACTTCTTCGGGGTTCTAGAGCGTTATAATTCTTTGACGGGGACGTTCTTCACTCCGGTCGGGGAGATGGGCCTCGCTCTGCACGAGCTGCATGAAGTCTCGGGATTGGCAACAGGGGACATTCCCTATGAGGAATATGTCCCGACCACTGTGGAGCTTTACCATTTGAAGGAGGAGTTTCCCCTAATATATGAGACCTACTGGGAAGTGCTATGTCACTTCCACATTTGCGGCCAAATAACCAAATGGCGGTCGCAGGGAGTCAAGCAACTGTCTTGGGCCAGTTACTTGTTCAACAACGTCAACACCAAAGACCATCTGATAACCCGATTGGCTCCCAGCTCCGATAGGGAGATTGAAGACAGGATCGACCAGGCTCCTGACAGTTTTTACACCACGGAGTCGAACGAGGACGGTTTCGACCCTGACTTGGTTTTTGAAAGCTTTCACCATCAAGCCCGGACCCCTATCTCCGATCGGGCGCTGTTGGCGGGCTTTCTAATGCTGTGGCTGAAGCGTTGTGTGGTGCCCACGCTGCCACATGAAGTTATTGTTGCTGACGTGGTGTACCCGGCGGTGCTCCTGGCTCATGGCAACCCCATAGCCCTTCTCCCGGCCGTGGCGGCTGGTATTCAGAGCGGGCTGCGGGCGCTAGCTAAGAATTTCTGCGAGCCACCGAGGACTGCAGACTCCGAGGGAAAGCCGTATGTTGACTCAGAGGGGAATTCGACGGTGAAGCGTCCCAACCCTCGGGTCGAGCTGCCTTACACGTACCTCATGGCTTGGTACGTGATGCATTGCCCTTCCTTGATGACGGCGGTGCGTTGGAGGGAGAGTTCTGTCCCTTTTGTGCAGCGGTTGGAGGGTTCGAGCTGGCGTGATTCTTATATATATTACGTCCGGAAGTGCCTTTCGGACCCTGCGAACTACCAGCTCAATCGTTGCCTCCCCCAGATCCCTGGTGCTTCTTCCGGGGATCTACTTATTGATTCCGCGGGCCCAGATGATTTCACGAGGTTATCCGCGGGAGCCTTCTGGTGGTTGCTCAATATTCGGCCCGGATATGTGCTTTTCCGGCAAGGGACGTCATGCACCATTGAGCCGTACATGCCGAATCGCTTCGCTCGACAGTTCGGCTATGATCAGCTCTATGTCGGGAACCCCAATGCTAGACTCGCCTTCGAAGGGAACCTGTTCGAGGGTGCTCGGGCCTGGTACTACAGTGTGGCTGGAGGGACGGGAGCAACTTTCCGTCTACCTCTCGAGGGGCCTAAGTGCCGTACGAGCTTCAGCTTCTGCACTTGGTACACCCAAGCCATCCAGACACCAGACTTTTTTCCAGCGTCTTCGTGTATTGAGAGCATCAATGCAAGTCTCGAAGCAAGGTCAGAGTCTGGTAAACCCTCGAAAATCATTGACCAGTACTTGAAGGCTCAGAAGGAGGCCGGGAAAAGAACGAGGGGAAGCCACGAGCCACGGAGCCACGACCACCAAGGGCGGAGCCGCAAGCGACTAAGGCGGAGTCGCGAGCAACAAGGGCAGAGCCGCAAGCAACTAAATCTCGACAGGCGGTGAGCAAGCGTCGTCAGGGCTCTACTTCAACTGCTGAACCCACTCCCAAGAAGGTTCGGAGAGACTTGACGACCGAAGTCTCTCGACTCGAAGACATCCCTGCTGTCGTTGAGCCACTGAGGGAAGAAGATATAGCTGAAGAGGATGATCATTTAATCCGCCCCCCTAGGTCGAGCAGCAAAGACCGTAGGTCTGTGGAGGAAGGGGAGCTCGTTGACAGAGCCACGACTGTTGACGAGGATGAGCAGCTAGAGGTCGACATCATGAGCGGAGGAGATGTCAATATTCCGGGGGTTTCGGTTCAACCCGGGTCTTCACCTGCTCGTGAAGGGAGAGATGAGGCACAACAACCTGGGTCGCCTTGTGTCTTCATTTCCAGTCCTCGGGCAGTTGACCCTAGTCCTACTACTGGGGTAATTGGTGACAAGGCTCCAGCTGCAGAGGTTTCGCGCGAGGCGCTATCGTCTTCCTCACTCTCAGGGGAAAGCGATTTTGAAGACGATGTTGACTACGGTGATGAACCCGCTCCTCCTGATCCGAGTAAGTTCTCCCATATTTCAGAGGAAGAAATATATGGGGGTGAGCCGTCAACGGTATCACAGCTGGCGATTATTCCCGTTGGAGGTACTCTTTTCACCTTTTGACCTGCTTTCCCTTTTAATTTTGAAGAAGAGACCTTAACATTCTCCCTTTTATGTTGCAGGATTGGCTGAGAACGTCGAAGCCGCATCCTCCTCGCAGATCGAGGAGATGGTACAAGAGTTGACCCAGCCAGAAGGGGTTACGGCTTTAGTTGCCGAGATAACTCCAGCAGGGGCAACTACTAATGCCGAGGAGGCTTCCACTTTGCCGGAAGAGGAAGCAACCCCTAAGGTCGGGGAAGAACCCACTCTGCAGGATGAAGGGGTTACCATTGAAGCCAGGGAGACTTCCACTCCGCAAGATTTGCCCAAGGATCTGGCATCTCCGGGCCTCCCAGATGGTAAGGAAGTTCTGATATTTTAAATGTTTCGCTTTTCTCCTTTGTGGCTAATGTCGCAATAATTTGCAGAGGGAACTAAGGGGGTTCAGGTAGAGAGTGCAGCGGTCGGTACCCTTCCAAGAGGCCACACAGCCCAGGTCTCGGCTGAAGCTTCTGAGGAGGTTGAGCTTGCTACTCCGTCATTAGCTGTGGAGGTTCCTGCCGAGATAACACCTCCGGAAGCACCCGAGGCTACTTCTGCTCTAGCCGTATCGGTGGTCAGCACAACTCTTGTGCGAGAAGATCCGCCTTATCCCGTGACAGAAAAGGGGTCGGGAAGCTTCCCAGGTGGTGACGATATGGGGGAACTGGCACGCCAGATGGTGCAACAATTCTTTGCTTCGATGGGATCATGTATTGATCTCATCTTACGTGGAAGCAGCTCCTTCAATTTTGCCCAGACGCTTCTCAGAAATCTGGCCGAGAACGTCGAATTAACCGGAGGCCCCTCACTTGCCCAAGCGTGTTTGCGGGTGGTGGAGCAACTGGGAGACGACCTGCACGAGCTGAAGTCTTTGGAAAATGCCAGCTCTTCTAGTGAGGCCCAGGCCACCCTAACCCGGCTCTTAGCTGCTCAAGAACAAGAGCGACAGGAGGCAGAGGCACAAATAGATGCAGAGATCCGCAGCCTCGAATATTCCCAGGCTGAATGTCAGAAACTAACTGACGATTCAAGGGAATCCGAGATTGTCATGCAGAGCACGGAGCACGTCATCATCAGTGCTCGGGACACCATTGCCAAGGCTCGGGACACCATTGCCAAGGCAGAAGCTGTGCTTGCGATCAATGAGAAGAAGCTTGTCACCATCAAAGAGGAGCTTGCGGAGCAACAGGCGGCTAAGGCGCGAGCTGAAGAGAGTCTGTCTCTACATTCTTCCAGGGTGGAATCTCTGCGAGCGCAGCTGGCTGCAAAACCCTTCCTATCTGAAGAGGAGCTGCGGGTCCAGGCCATGATGGAGGCTGAGAAGGCACGTCAGATCAAGATGCATCATCTCAGGGAGCAAATCCGTTCCTTGGCGAACCAGGACATTTAGCCTCCTTTTCTCTCTTTTTTTTTTTGTAAAGAAAAGGGCACTCTATTTATCAGAGTGTTTGTATCCACTTTTGATATAAAAAGGACACTTTTTGTTCCATCTTCTTTGCTTAGTTGTGGATGAATCCAACTTCTTGATCACTGGCTGTGAATACTGAACTTAGGTAAGACTAAGTTCTTTCAATGAAACGCAGCATCGACTCGCGGCTTCTGTTCATAGGGAGACGCGGGTATCAGTTCAGAAGAACTTGGGCAGAACCAAGTTCTTTTGATGAGACACAGCGTCAATCCATAAGTTCAGCTTGGGCAGAACCAAGTTCTTTTGATGAGACGCAGCGTCAATCCATAAGGAGACGCGGCCATGAGTTCAGAAGAACTTGGGCAGAACCAAGTTCTTTTGATGAGACGCAGCGTCAATCCATAAGGAGACGCGGCCATGAGTTCCGAAGACGCGGCATCCGTCTGTAGGGAGGGACGCGAATCTGCTTCGCTGGGAAAGACGCGGATCGAACAGACGCGAGGGACGCAGCCTTGTGCATTTTCCATCAATCCCAGAATGGACTAAGTGTTCTCCTTTAAAAAGGACGCCGTTTGCTGAGGGGACGCGACTTTGCATCACGCGGACATTCCTCTAGGACGCGGGTGATCGTCATCCAATCTGGGGAGGGGACGCGAATTTTGGATACGGTTTTCTTCAGTCTGCGTCTTGGTGTAACCTCCCAGGCGTTACATACAGCCTGTCATAAAGATTTGATGTGATCTTCAAATCTCTATTGATGATCGGGAATGCAGATTTTCCGCTGTTTCCCGAAGCGGTTATCCACGCGTCGGCTTCTTATTGGTCTTGAGCGTCAATTCCCTTTAATGAGGAACCGATGCGGGTGGTTGGAGATTGGCGCCTGCGACGGTTTTCGAAGCGGCGTTACACGCGTCAGTCCCTTAGTGGATCTTGACAATCGTGCGGTCATTAAGGCCGGCGGTTCAGATTAAGAGATCATTGATTGCAGTCATCGGGGGCTGCCTATAAATAGGGCGCACCCTCTCCCTTCAATCCAATCTTTGGACTGTTTTCTTTTTGAGAGCGAGCGCTCTGAGAACCTTCATCTTCTTCAGAGTGTTGTCTCCATGGATGAGGATGGCTCTGTGGATGAAGATGACCCAGGGCTTGTATGCTCCTGTTTGGTCTCTTCGGGGCAGAGTGTCTCTCTGATCATCTTGCACGTCCGCGTCTGGACGCGGAGAGCCCGACTCTTGGTAGAAGCCTTTGTTGGTACGCCGTCCCGATTAGCCATGATATTTTAATCTACCACGGCCTGTACCTTGGCATTATCTGGACCCCCTCACGAAGTCTGTGTTGGTGCATTCCTTCTGGAATTTGCGCCACAGAATTAAACTTCTCTGGACGCGAGTGCAGGGGTCTTTGGCACTTGGCGCTGGCTTTGTTCACAAAGCTTGCGTTTCTAAGCCACTGTCTTGGCGCGTTTTATAGCCACTGCTTTGAACGAATTCCAAAAAGGTTTCAGACCCGAGCCTTGCAACTCTTGTTCACTCAACAAGGAGATGGCAACTTTCGGCGTCTGTGCCTTTTCGGCGTTTGTGCTTTCGACTTGGGCGCAGAACGAGACCGCGTTTTGATTCGCGTTTGTCTCTGCTGACGCAGCAGTTTGGCTCACTGCGTGGGTCATTCCCGCGTCTGCTTGGCTGACTGCGTGGATCATTCCCGCGTCTGCAGTCCGCATTTGCGACTTAGTTTTTCTCTGTTGAAGCATACTAAGTTGCAGATTGTTCTGATTCCTTTGTTTCATTTCTTGCAGGTAGGCTTGCTGGTTTGCTGGGCCCCTGGAAGGATGCTTTGGCCGGCGAACTTGTTCGATGTTCACCTATAAGAGAGTATATTATGGTCCTCGTCACCTATAAGAGAGTATATTACATCTCTGACGAGGACCCAACCCTCGCCAAGGTCTCTTCAGATCTGCTTCGCCATTCATGCCTGCTGGCAAGAGATGGTCAGGCTATGCATGACGGCGATGAGGGCTCCGGCGGTTGTGGTGGCGGACAAGATCCTCTTCCTCTCCCACTCCAGAAGTCACATCAAGGACAGTCTATGTCCGTTGGATGGCCTGCTAGGGAAAGGGACGCTCCTGAACGAAGGGTTGCAGGACTTTCTGTTGCCACCAGACCTCAAGAACACCATTGCTCTTAGCTTAGTCAGCTAGAGCGCTTTCGATGTTTACATCATGCATCGTGGTGTAACCAGCTTCTATTGTAGCCACAAAACATCGCGCACTTGGAATCAGACGCGGCTTATAAGGAGTGAGTGTAACCTCTAAGAGAGAGAGAGGGACTTCTTTGTACTCCTTAATTGTAACACTCAATCTTATTGTATAAGAGAGCGTTTTTACTGTAACACTCCATCTTATTGTATAAGAGAGCGTTTTGTATCACTTTCATATGTTTGGAAATAAATAAAAGCGACACTTTTCTTTTTGCCTCTTTCCTTGTCTTGAACTTTTTGTCTTAGACCCATAGAAGCAAAGAATCTCTGACTTTGTCAAAATTATGATGATAATCAACAAGTCAAACTTTGGAGGGAAAGATCCTTTTTCGAGGGAAAGATCCTATTTCAGGAACTCTCAGTACTGTCAGAGGTGTAATATTAACTTGACAAAGATGAAATAATTTTTAGTGGACCTGCCACTTTATAAGAGAAAGCGACAAGTAGAATTGGTACCCCCAGGGAGGGTGAACTTTTATCAAGTGTTTGGGATTAACTTGATTGGGCTCAACTGGGGATTTGAGGGAAACACTGTTGATGGTGTAGTATTAACCTAACAATGTTTTTAGGTAGACTTGTTATTCTGCTGAAGAGAATAACAAGTGGGACTAGACTCGTGGGGAATCTAGGAAAGTTTGTTACCGTCAGAGGTGTGATATTAACTTAACGGGTTGAAAGTAGTCTTGTCAGAAGTGTAATGTTAACTTGACAAGGATGTGAGTCAGAGGTGTGATATTAACTTAACTCAGAAGTGTCACTGTCATAGGTGTAATGTTTAACTTGACAATGAGGGAATGCTAGAGGTGTAATGTTGAACTTAGCATTGGTCATCTCGGCTTGGATAAGGAAGTCCGAGGGAAAGTCATGGCCATAGGTGTATTGTTGAACTTAGCAATGACTTGGATGCTAGAGGTGTGGTGTTAACTTGGCATCATCCATTTCAGCTTCGATATGGAAGTCTGAAGAAAAGTGACTGTCAGAGGTGTGATATTAAACCTGGCAGAAACTTGGTCACTGTTTAGAGGTGTGGTGTTGAACTTTAACAGCAATTTGTCAGAGGTGTGATGTTAACTTGACAAAGATTGTCTCATGATGAGAGCAACTTTGAGGACCTGTCATTCTATTGGTGAGAATTGACAAGTGAAAGTTTGAAGTGCCAGAGGTGTAGTGTTAACTTGGCAAATTTGAAAATTTGGTACTCCGTGTAGAGTTGACAAGCAAAATTTGTACTCGACAAGGAATATTGAAAAGTTTCCATTACCAGAGGTATAGTGTTAACTTAGTAATGGTTGTATTTTGTAGACCTACCATTCTGTGGATGAGAATTGGTAGGGGATTTTGGAGGAAGGGGTGGAGCCAAGTCCACTTAGGATTTTTAGCAAACCCTCAGCTATCAACGGATTTGAGGTGCCTTTACCAACTACCGTTTGAGTTGGGCTAGCCATGCTATTCCCCTCAGCATGATAAGTTGTCGAAGACTTATGTTGGGCTTAAAAGCCAACATTTTCCTCTATCCTTAGCCGTCGGAGGCGTTGGATATCAATGAAGAAGCTCTTCTTGTTTTGATCAGAGGTGTATTTTTAACTTGATCAGCAGAAGAATACCATCTAAGGATAGTATTTCTTCAGGAACCTGCCATTGATCGGCATCATGAGTGTATCGCCATTTGAAGTTATGAGGCGATATGACCCATTTGAGTAGACTGACTCTACCACAAATGGTCCTTCCCATTTGGGTTGGAATTTTCCTTTTGTCTTGTGCGTCATCACCATGGGTCTTCTGACGGCTAAGACAAGATCGCCTTTCTTGAAAGTTCGTACTTTAACTTTCTTGTTGAAGGCTCTGGTGATTCGAGCTTGGTAGAGCTCGATTTGCTGTTGGGCTTGCAGACGCTTGTCGTCTAAGGCCTCCAGTTCCTGGAGTCGCTGTCGATGCTTCTCCTCTGTCGTCATCTCCGCTGTCAAGGCGACGCGTAGAGATGGAATTTGGATTTCCAGGGGAAGCACGGCTTCACATCCGTATACCAAGGAAAACGGCGTGGCTTTAGTCGGGGTTCGCACTGTTGTGCGATAGGCCCATAAGCATTCGCCTAGCTTGTCGTCCCAGTCGCGTTGACTCTTCGAGACGAACTTTTTGAGAAGCTTGCCAATGGTCTTGTTGAAAGCTTCTGCGAGGCCATTAGCGGCAGGATAGTATGCCGTTGAAGACACACTCTGGACTCTGAACTTAGCGCAGAATCTCTGGAATGCCTGGCTGATGAACTGGGGTCCATTGTCATGGACAATTCGCCGAGGTACGCCGAAACGGTAAATAACGTGATGTTTCACGAACTTGATCACGTTCGACGATTTCACCTCCTTCAAAGGAATGGCTTCGGCCCATTTGGAAAAGTAATCAGTTATTGCTAGAATGAACCGATGTCCCTTTGATGATGGTGGGCTGATAGGACCAACCACATCCATCCCCCACATCTCAAATGGCCATGTAGAGGTCGTAGAGTGGAGGTACCCTGGTGCTTGATGGATAAAATCTCCATGTATTTGGCAAGCGTGACATCTTTTGGCATAGGCGACGGCGTCGGCAACCATCTTGGGCCAATAGTAACCCAACCTTTGGAGTCGATGTGCCAATTTTGGGCCAGGTTGATGGGCTCCGCATGTACCGTCGTGGGCCTCTTTCAATACCTCCTGGGCCTCCTTTGGTGAGAGGCACCGGAGTAAGATCCCGTCATGCGATCGACGATACAATGTTCGTGTAATCGCATTATAGTAAAACTTAGGGGCTTTCCTTCGAATGGCAGTCGCCTCTTTGGCGTCCTCAGGCAGGATGCCGTACAAGACATAGTCGATGTAGGGGAATCGCCAGTCTTTAAGTTCTGGACCGGTTGACGCTTCAAGTGCTTCTTCGCGGTGACGACCTCCCGTTGACTCCTGATAATCCTCGAGAGCATTTCTCGGGCAATACAGGTCGTGGCTGTAGACGAATATCTTCTCCATTGCTCCAGCTGGAAGAGCTAAGGAGGCAGCCAGGGATGCGAGTGCATCTGCGTGCGCATTTTGCCTGCGCGGTACATGGTCGATGTAGAAGCTTGTAAATCCCTCGGCCATGCGGATAGTTGCATTGTAATAGGGTACCAAGTCTTCATGTCTGACTTCGTACTCCCCGCGAATTTGGCTGACGATGAGTTTAGAGTCACCGTATGCCTCGAGATTTTTAACGCCAATCTCATCGGCGAGCTGCATCCCGATTAATAGAGCATTGTACTCCGCCACATTGTTGGAACAAGGCTCTGTTAGCGAGACAGCTCGGGGGATCACATAATTTTGTGGGGAGACAAGTACTACTCCTACCCCCGCCACTACGTGTCCCTTGGGGCTTGTCCTTGATGCACCGTCGAAGAAAAGTTGCCACACTTGACTTTCGAACGATGTCTGAGTCAGGTAGACTTCGGCCACTTCGTCTGGGAGATCCTCGTAGACTTTGGCTGCCCTCGGATCTGGGTGTTCAGCTAGGAAGTCTGCGACCGCTTGTCCCTTTATGGCTTTCTGCGGCAGAAAGTGCATATCATACTGGGATAGCAATATGGCCCATTTTGCCAGTCGGCCATTTAGCGATGAAGGTTTAGTCATAAGTAACCTCAGAGGGTTGACTTTTGATATGACATTTATAGTCTGGCCTACCAGATAGTGTCGCATTTTCTGAATGGCGAACACTAGTGCCAAACATTCCTTCTCGATCGGGTTGTACCGATGTTCGGCTCCGATCATTGTTCTACTCAGATAGTAGATTGCCTGTTCTCGTCCTTCTTCATCATTCTGAGCTAGTAGAGCTCCCAAAGAATGGTCCATTGCCCGGACGTACACCAGGAAAGGCTTTCCGGACACCGGGGCTGCAAGGACTGGTGGTTGGGTGAGGTATTGCTTGATTTCCTCGAACGCTTGTTGGCAAGCGTCATCCCAAATGAATGAGACACCCTTCTTCATCAGCTTAGCGAAGGGTTGGCATCTTCCGGAGAGGTTTGAGATGAACCTGCGGATGTACGCCAATCGACCCTGTAAACCCCTGAGTTCCTTGAGGTTTCTCGGGGGTTGCATCTCTTGGATAGCGCGGACTTTCTCCGGATCCAAATGGATTCCTGTGGAAGTCACAACAAATCCTAGGAATTTGCCACTGGCTACCCCCAGGAAGGACTTGGCGGGGTTCATCTTCAATTGATGAGCCCGCATGATGTCGAAGACCACCTTCAGATCAGCTATGTGATCTCCTTTAATACGACTTTTCACCGCAATGTCATCGACATAACATTCCACCGTTTTGCGTATTTGCTGATGGAAAATGGCATTCATGGCCCTTTGGTAGGTTGCCCCCGCATTCTTCAGTCCAAAAGGCATGACAGTATAGCAATATACCCCTAGAGGAGTCCTGAAGGAGGTGTGCTTTTCGTCGTCAGGATACATTTTGATTTGATTGTATCCTGAGAATCCGTCCATGAAGGACATTCGTTCGAATCCACAAGTATTGTCAATCATGACATCTGTGATCGGCAATGGGAATTCGTCCTTGGGGCAGGCCTCGTTTAGATCACGGAAGTCGATGCAGATCCGGATTTTCCCGTTCTTTTTGGAGACGGGGACGATGTTGGCTACCCAATCGGGATGCTGTTCTTCCCTGATGAAGCCAGAATCAATAAGTTTTCTGACTTCTGATTGAATTGCCTCCATTATTTCTGGGCGAAACCGTCGCTGCTGTTGTTTGACAGGCTTTACGTCCGGATTGATGTTGAGGCGGTGCATGGCCACTTGAGGATCAAGTCCTGGCATGTCCTCATAATTCCAGGCGAAGACGTCTATATACTCTTGTACAAGAGATATTAAATCCTTCTTCTCCGATGGTGACAGGCCGTCACTTATGAAGATGGGCTTAGGGTTAGCCTCATCTCCTAGATTGATCTGAACAACCTTGTCTTCTGTGGGTGGCTCACGCTGTTCAAAGCGGGTATCCCAAAGAGCATTTAAATGTTTGATCCATGGATCTGTATCAGATTGGATCATTTCTTCATTTCCATCTTCCAGGCGGCTTGTCGAAACCATGTTCACTGAAAGTTTCTTGAAGATGTTGCCGACACTGACATCTGACCCCCAAGATGATGTGTCTGAAGAGTGATCGTTGTTCGACGATTCTTGAGAACCGGAGGCTGATGGGATTGGAGTTGATACATAGCCCAACCCCCTGCGCGTCCGATGATAATAATCAGGGGCCTTCCCTTTCGGCACAAACGATCGAAGCAGGGTTCTCCTTCCTTTGCCGAAGTTCAACCCGGGCTTGTTGGTTAGATCGTACCCCATTTGCTTCATCATTCTGAGCGCTTTCGATTCATAATGGTCGAGCTGAGGGGATTCCTCCTCGCTTTCCGATTCTTCGCGGGGAGTTGGTTCAGACGAGATTCGCCCAAAAAGAATTGGTTTTTGGCCTTTTCGTCTTGTCGGGACCATGAATATAGATTCCTGCGCATCTCCATTATCCTGGTATGTCCCGAAAGATGATTTTACTGGTACATGCAATGATGTCAAAGCATCCATTGCCGACCAGATGTCATCGTCTATGTCGGTACTAGTATCCGACGGTATTGAATCGGATGCACACGCAGAAAAATACTCAAAGTCTAAATTCTCATTAATATACCAGCCGCCTGCATCGTCGGTGGTATTATCAACATCGAGCTTATTAGTGCTCTTTACAAGTGGTTCCAACTTCCACAGGCACTCTTCTTGCTCGGGCTCAGTGTCAGCCTCATTACCAGAGTCTGGCACTTCCAGTTGCGGGGTTTCATCCACCGGATCCTGATATAGGAGGGAGTCCGTGAAATAATTTTCGACCCCCTTAAACGGATACCTTTCGGCAACCAACGTTTGCACCTTCCCACTCGCGTCAATGTATTTCATGACTTGGTGAAGAGTGGAGGGAACGATGGAGTTGCGGTGAATCCATGGTCGTCCCAGCAGCAGATTGTAGGAAGTGTCGGCATCGATGACGTAGCACGTCACCTCCGACTTGAGGCTCCCAATCTGGCACTTGAGCTTGATCTTCCCCATCGGACGGGTGCCATTGGCATTGAACCCGTAGATGGTCGTCTGTGTAGGGCTCAGACGGTGAGTAGGGATGCCGAGGTGTTGCATGACTCGGCGGGGCATGATGCTCAGTGCGGACCCTGGATCTACCTGAATGCGGTTCACTTCAGATGATCCGATATAACCTGTGAAGTACAGGGGCCGATCATGCTTCCCTTTAACCTGCATATCATCTGCCGTGAAGGTAATGCAGGGAGCATTCTGGGAGGTGTGGAGACAATTCTCTACATCTTCCTTCTTTGGCACCTGGGTCATAAAGACCTCAGCATTTGCCAGAGCTTCTTGTAGAGCCTCCCGGGTCGACTTTGATAGTCTTAGAAGCTCATACAGGGTGATCCGCGCCGGGATGTTGGCCAATTGAGCCAAGACATCAAAGCGGTAAGGCGTTGTGGATCCTTCCGCTATACCCTTTTGAAGGGCTCGAGAGAATCGAGTCTCTATTTGTTTCTCCACTGGTGGCTTCGTGGAGGGCCTAGTTGGCTCTGCAGCCGGTTGTGGAGGGTTTGCCGCCATTTCGCCGTACTGCTTCAAGTAGGGCTGTCCTGAACGAGTCCCCGTCATTGGTTGGTTGGGCTCTGCGGCCAAGACTATTGTTTCCTCTTCTGAATCAGTCAGTGAGGGAACATCATCCTCTGCTTCTCGGGAGGAAGCACATACCACATGGCAGGACGAAGCTTTTGCCTTGCCTTTGGACTTCCTGTTGGTTACAGTAGTCCACTGCTGGCTGTCCACTAGGTCAGGGTGGACCCACATAATTTCCCCTTGAGGCGTAGGGACGGGTACCAAGCCCTTCTCCTGCTGCTGGTGAGGGTCTGTGTTGACCACTCTTAATTCTCCCCTTGGAATAGGAGTTACCCCCGCAGGCGTTGGAGGTTGTCTCCCGAACTGGAGAACCGACGTCACATTAGCCGTGACCTTCTTCTGCTCTGGTCGGAGCTTTAGCACCTCCGCGTCAATCAGAGCCTGAAGGATGTCCTTGAAGACGTAGCAGCTTTTGGTAGGATGTCCCAACATCCTGTGGTACATGCAGTAGTTGGGATTGTCGGTCTTGCCGACTTCCTCCGGGCGCCTAATTTCAGGGAGCTTCAGTCGGTTGCTCTTGTTGAGTAGCTTGAAGAGCGAATCGACATGTTCCTCCTTGAAGGAATACTGCTTGTTGGCGCGGGGTTGGCTTGAAGAGCCACTCGCCTTGGCTGGTTGAGGTTTGGTGGGAGATTTGGTCTCCGTCGCCAAATTATCCTTCCGCTTCGTCTGGAGGGAGGTGTCTGGCGCTCGCCTAGTTGACCTTTCCGGCCTAGGCTTGCCTTCTTCTGCCCTGACGCGGGCAACAATCTCCTCAGCCTGTTCACCTTGTTGGACTAATTGTTTCCAGGTGCGGCTTTCAGCAACTCCTATTTGAGCAAGGAGTGAGGTTTGGAGGTTGTGGCGGCATGTTTCCACCAGGGTGGCCTGGGTCATACCGCTTGGACACCGGAGTGCCACGTTCCGAAATCTTTCCACGAAAGATTTGACGGACTCTCCCTTTCGCTGTCTCGTAGCTAACAGGGTGGGCATTGTGACCTCGGAATCATCTTCAAAGAAGCGTGTTAGGAACAGCTTCTCCAAGTCGCCCCAGTTCTTGATAGAACCTTCCGGGAGTTTCATGAACCACTCAAAGGCCAACCCTTTCAGGGTGCCGATGAATAGTCGCGCCAGGATGGCGTCATTATCTACTACATTCCCGGTTTGGGATTTGAAGTAGTAGATGTGCTGATTAGGGGACCCCTTCCCATCGAAGGCTTGGAGGGTTGGAGCCTTGAACTTAGGAGGGTACGGGACTAGATCCCACTCAGCTGGATAAGGCCGGACCACTCCAGCTTCTTGGAGGTCTTTGCGACTGGCAAGGGCATTGAGGCGTTCCTCCAATTGACTCATCCTTTTAGCATGAGCCTTCCCTGGGTCTCGGTCGCCCTTCGCTTGCGACGAGGACTTGGACGAGCCGGACGTAGATCGCCGCGTCTCCTCAGAAGGTTCGGAAGATGAGTTCTCTCCCTTTCTCCCTTTGCCCTTTGACCTCCTAGGAGGAGATTTCCTCCTGTCTTCAAGCAGTTGTGCAATCGCCTGCTTGAGGGAGTCAATCGACGCCTGCTGAGAAATAATCATGTCCATTTGTGCTTTCTGGACCTGCTCTATACGTCTTGCCGTCTCCTCAGGAGTGCCTGTCATGTAGGCAGAGGTCTCCTTCTCGACGGAAGAGTTCGAAGCCCTTGATTCCGCTACGGCGGAATGAGACTCATTCACTCTAACGCCGTGGGCTAAGGCATTATAGTCAATTGGGGGAATGGCCCCCGTCCGGGTGCGAGTGTGTCGATACACCCCTTCCGGTTCAGAGTCAGACTCGGACTCGTCTGAGCTGACTGCAAGTTGTTTCCCCTTGCTCCTGCTTGTCATGTTCGCAGTAAGCTCCGGGTATTCAACGTCAGAGAAGACTCTCCTTCTATGGGAGCGCCTTCTTTTGGCTGACGGGGGAATCGAGGTCAGCTGCCTAACTAAGGACTGCTGGTGCACACTCGACCCGCAACGGCACTCCGCAAGCATGGAGATAAGCCGTTGGCAGCAGCAAGATGAAGTGACCTGGTGGGCACTTCTTTTCTTTGTCAGATAATCCCTCAAATCCATGGAAGAGGGATCAAAGAGACTAGCCTCACAGCGTCGAAGACAGGAGGCATCCATGTGCTGTGCCGAATGGACGCAGACTTCAGGGACGCGGTTTCCGCGTCGTGACTGTGGAACGCGCGTCTGGCGTCTCTGTTGAGGTGAGACGCGAGTATCGCGTTGCTGCCTGGTGCGTCCGGGCTGAGACGCGTGAGAGAGAGTGGGCTGCAGGGCGCCTCGTCTCTGGGCGCGTGCTTCTTGCGTTAGACGAGACGCAGAAGCTTCGCTTTGGCGTTTGGTAAGCTGGTCTTCAGGGGACTCAACTTGAGGAGTTACGCGCTTGGGCCGCCAAACGCGGATTTCACGTACTGGACGTGACGCGGGCAAGGCGCGAGACTGTACGTCGCGTCCAGCCTCAGTTGGACAACCAACGGTTCCAACTTGCGGCTGACGCGCACGTCTCCTCTGTCGACGCTCAGCATTTCGATTGCGTCGAGGAGGTGGAGAGAAACCAACAACATCCTGATGTTGAACATCAGGGAGTTTAACCACGCGGGTCTCCTGAGAGACGTTGACGCGGGTGTTCTGTGCGACGCGGTTGGTCGCAAAGGCAGATGTGCCTGGGACCACGCGGGCCTTCTGAGAGGCGTTGGCGCGTGTACCTTGCTTGGCACAGTCGGCAGCAGGGGGGCTCGAGAAAGCCACAGTTTGGGCCTCGAGGCCATTCCCCGTCGAGACCCGGCGGCAGACGCGGGTCTTTGGGCTCTTGGAGCCGGAAGAGAGAAACTCTTCGTATTTCGCCTGGTCGAACTCGACAACGAGCGATTCGACCATCTTCCCCTTATGGTGGACGTCATCTTGCGCCACTACTTGCTCTTCAGTGACAAACGTAGTCCCCAGCGGAGTCGCCATCTCTTGTATGACACGGGAGGAGAGAGACGATTTTGCGGTAAAAGTTTTCCTTGAATCAAATGAAAAGGATTACAACAAAAACTGTTCCTTCCGGTTACAAGGGAGGGAGAATATTGAATCTTGAATTCCCCCTTTGTTTAATGCTGGGTTCTTCGTGTGGCGGTGGAGAGTGAATCTTGTTCTCCGTTGACCAGATGACCGTCCTTCTGGGATCTCCTCTTTGGCCGGTAGAAAGAGTAACTCAGCTCTGTCTACCAAAACTCTCGAAGAGAAGGTAGGCGAAAGCTAGCTCGTACGCAGCGAACTTGCTGAAGAGTTGACCTGCTTCTTTTCTCTCTGTGTCGCCCTCTTGTTGCCGATTGCCAGAAGTTTGACCTTGATGCTGATCGCCCCCCTCCAAAAGTTCTCCCCCTCTTCATAGTGACGGGGCTATTTATAGAGGTTTAGGGGGTGATCGTGCCCCCTAAAAGTGTTCCACGATGAGGGCCAACTTTCCCGCTACATGGGCGGTGAGCGGCGCCATAATCGGGGTGGTTGTAACCGAGACGCGGGTCTGGACCCTAGCGCCTTGAGGTTGAGACGCGGGTTTGGACCCTAGCGCCTTGAGGTTGAGACGCGGGTTTGGACCCTACGCGTCTTGGTTCTGAGACGCGGGTTCGGACTCTCGCGTCTTGAGGCTGAGATGCGGGTGTCGGGCCCGCGTGCCTTAATGCTGAGACGCGGGTTTGGACTTTCGCGTCTTGATTGTCACATTTAGCCTTGCGTCTGGGTCTTGGATCTCTGCGTCTTGGTGGCTTGTCTTGGTGATTTTTTTAGACAGCCTACACACACTAGTTGTCTTTTCGTGTGGGGCTGTGTCGTCAGTTGTCAGAGCCTTGCGGCTTGTCCTGGTTCAGTGCCAGGGGTGTTACACCGTGGTACCGGGGTATGCACGGTATTCTTCCAAAACCATGCACTATATTGGAAGAAGTTACAAACAACGATAACTTTGTTTGATATGTGGGGAAATGGCTGTGGTATGGGACACAGCTAAGTACTACATTAGTTATTAATAATATCAATCAGACTGGTGACATATACTAGGTTACACATCTTGACATCAGCTATTAGTCTACATTTCTGTTAGTTGACTTTTATATCAGTTGTTAGTTTATAGTTGTGATAGTTGTCTTATATCTCTATTCATGTTGTTATCAGATATACTTCAGTTCAGTTATTTATCATGTTATTTAGTTTCTTATATCTGCAGTTGCTCTTGTTATTACGTCATGCACATTGTTTACATGCACAGCTTTCCTTTTTACACACACACTCACCAGGTCGCTTTCTGACGACCCTGGATTTGCACATCCAGATATTGGACGGTTTGTTTCTATTGTGCAGGTATTCGTTGAGACTGTACGCTTCGTGAATAGCTGGAGCTTCTCCCTATTCTATTCTGGTACTCTTATCTTTCTAGCCTTCGTATTATTTCCTAATTCTTGTTATATCTTCAGTTGTTATTCTAGTCTTGATTCATATGATATCATGCGTGGTTGCTTATATGCGATATTGCAGTATTCATGATTTATTACAGTTTAGATTTATAGCTTGTTTTCGGGTTACTTAAGGCTTAGCGCGTATACGTGAGGTATTTTCCTTGCGTATAAGTATCGCCGACTCGTGTCGCGTCTCCGCTCCAGCGTATTTTGGGAAGCGGGGCGTGACATCTTATTTATAGGAATAGCAACCCAGAGCATGAGGATTATGCAACTTGGCCCCTACAACTTGTAGCACCGAAGACTCAAGGGGAAATAAAGGAGGGGGAGGCATATAGAGGAAAGAGAAATGAGAGTCAAATAAAGAGAAGGATGTGGGGCGCCCTAATACAGGAGTGTAATGGACCCCGTACCGAGTTGCAGAAGGAAGTGCATAGCATCTGGTGGGGACAAATAAGGGACATACATTTGAGGGTGGCTACAAGGCAGGAGCCGACGCTTTAAAGATGAGAGGCAATCCCGTCTGAAGGCAAGCAGCATGAAAAGAGTGTCAGGCCAAGCCGTAAGAGTAATGTAGTGATAGCCGTAGTAGTGTCGGTTGGTAAGAGCAGCTTTAGAGATGTTTGCTATCAGGTAAGAAAGAGTCGTGTAAGGAAGCCTTGGTTCAAGCAGTCTCCGATGCTTGTTCTTCCAGCGGTAAGGAAGCGAGAAAGTAATCTTTCGCTCTCAGTCAGGACCAGGGAAAGGAGTCGAATGATACCATCCCTCCTACTTTTAGGTAATAAGAAAGGTAGTCAGCAGCATATGTTTTGAAGCATATGGCTTTCTTCAGTAAGGTCAGTTCGCGATAACCATAGAAGAAGAATCCTTGTTTGAACTGGGAGTCTGTCGAGGCAATAAGCGAGAACAGCCATGTGTTTAGTAGTCCGATAGGCAAGCATAATAATCAACCTACGGCCTTTTTTTATCGAATAGGAGAGTCGAGAAAGGCATATTGCACGATCCACCCGCGGAGCGGAAAAATGCTGCATAAGAGAGTAGGAGGCGGGCTCCTGCCCCGGAAGGAGGTGCACACCCATGATGGAACATATGCTGACGGCCTTTGGTGGGTAAAAAGAGAAGTCAATGGAGAAGTCAAAAGCCGTGTTCGCTTGGATTTCTTCATACCATTCTATCATCGACCACTGCTAGATCGGTTGGTAAGTCACCCAAAAGCGTCGAGAATGGTCCAGAATATCTTTTTATATGATCAGCGATCTCATTGTTGCTATGCCCTTCATCGTGTTCGTGTGTGTTTATTGAGCTTTCTTCACTTTAGCGTCATGCACTTTGCTTCGCTTTATAGAAGAGAGAGACTGTTGGGGGCCTAAGGGGAGTGAAAAAGCAAGCGCAAGCGATAGAAAGTACCGTCCCTCGCGGGAACGCGCGAACTCCCAAAATTGTGAGATCACGAGATTCTTAGTTAAAGAAGGACCAACGATGATCCAGTACTAAAGGATAAGGATAAGAAGGAGTAGGAGGAGCTTTCATTGAAGTAGGGCTTCTTTGAAGATCGAGGCTGTAGGTAGGACAATTACGCCATTCGAAAAAAGTCTTCTACAGAGGGAAACCCTTTCCCGAGTAAGCGGAGAGGAAAGATCTCCAGAGATTCCGGTGTCATTCCATTCCAGTGGCTCGACCAGTAACCACTGGCGAAAACTCAAAAATCCATGGTTTTTCGGCCCATTTCGACCGACGTTCCAGAACCAAAAAAAAGAAGCGATTTTTCGCACAGCTTGCTATAGTGCAGGTCCCACTTGTATATCATATTTGGCCGAAGAAGCATCGGACAGGTTGGAGTTCCTACCTTCGTCGGGACTCCGTGGAAGAGACTTACTCAGAACAGAACAACATTGCAATAGTTTTTAAGCTGAAGCAGGAGATTGCTCATCATCGACAGGGTGACAAATCTCTTGCAGAGTCCCCCTATTCCCTTTAAAAAAGGTGGTGACGAACTCCGTCATTATCAGCCAGTTCCGGTTCTTTTTGTTTTTTTAAGATAGAATCTATAGATGTCCAATGTCTAGTGGTGGTGGGACCAACAGATGATGTATGTCATCCGACCCGACCTCGGACTTTTTCTTCCCGACCTATTTAACTTTTTGGCCGCAGTTATTTAGGTGGTATCCCGAAATTGAAGAGATCGAATTCCTCCTGGGAACACATGAAACAAAGATATGAACTGGGTAAATGGAAATGGAAAAGAGATGTTTCCAATTCCTCAAAATAAGAAGCTTTTTATACATCCATATGATCTACTAAAGTAGATCGGTATTGCCCATATAATTAAAGCAGATCTTGGTCCATGGAGTCCCGACGAAGGTAGGAACTCCAACTGTCTGATGCTTCTTCAGCCAAATACAATATACAAGTGGGACATGCACTATGAGCAAGCTGTGCGAAAAACTGCTTCTTTTTTCCGGTTCCGGAACGTCGGTCGAAATGGGCCGGGAAAACATGGATTTTTGAGTTTTCGCCAGTGGTTACTGGTCGAGCCACTGGAATGGAATGATACCAGAATCTCTGGAGATCTTTCCTCTCCGCTTACTCGGGAAAGGGTTTCCCTTTGTAGAAGACTTTTTCCGAATGGCGTAATTGTCTTCAAAGAAGCCCCACTTCAATGAAAGCTCCTCCTACTCCTTCTTAACCTTATCATTTAGTACCGGATCATCGTTGGTCCTTCTTTAACTAAGAATCTCATGATCTCACCAATTTCGGGGAGTTCGCGTGTTCACGCAAGGGAGGTACTTTCTATCGCTTGCGCTTGCTTTTTAACTCCCCTTAAGCCCCAACAGTCTCTCTCTTCTATAAAGCGAAGCAAAGTGCATGGCGCTGAAGTGAAGAAAGCTCAATAAACACACACGAACATGATGCAGGGCATAGCAACAATGAGACCTCTGATCATATAAAAGATATTTTGGACCTTTCTCGACGCTTTTGGGTGACTCACCAACCGATCCAGCAGTGATCGATGACAGAATGGTACGAAGAAATCCAAGCGAACACGGCTTTTGACTTCTCTATTGACTTCTCTCTTTACCCACCAAAGGCCGTCAGCATATGTTCCGTCATGGGTGTGCACCTCCTTCCCGGGCAGGAGCCCGCCTCCTACTGTCTTATGCAGCATTTTTCCGCTCTGCGGGTGGATTGTGCAATAAGCCTTTCTCAACTCTCCTATTCAATTAAAAAAGGTCGCAGGTTGATTATTATGCTTGGCTATCGGACTACTAAACACAAGGCTATTCCCGCTTACTGCCTCGACAGACTCCCAGTTCAAACAAGGATTCTTCTTCTATGGTTACCGCGAACTGACCTTACCGAAGAAAGCCATATGCTTCAAACATATGTTGTTGACTACCTTTCTTGTTACCTAAAAGCAGAAGGGATGGTATCATTTGACTCCTTTCCCCGGTCCTGACTGAGAGCGAAAGATTACTTTCTCGCTTTCTTGCCGCTGGAAGAACAAGCGTCGGAGACTGCTTGAACCAAGGCTTGCTTACGCGACTCTTTCTTACCTGATAACAAACATCTCTAAAGCTGCTCTTACCAACCGGCACTACTACGGCTACCATACATTACTCTTATGGTTTGGCCTGACACACTTTGCATGTTGCTTGCCTTCAGACGAGATTGCCTCTCGTCTTTAGAGCGTCGGCTCCACCCT
This sequence comes from Agave tequilana, assembly GCA_038442645.1. Taxonomy (NCBI): domain Eukaryota; kingdom Viridiplantae; phylum Streptophyta; class Magnoliopsida; order Asparagales; family Asparagaceae; genus Agave; species Agave tequilana. The sequence goes on from JAVJIF010030276.1 coordinate 24,019, forward strand.
TGTAGCCACCCTCACATTTGAGGGGATCTCTTCCACTTTACTACACTAGTAAAATGCATCAAACCGCTAACTCTCATACCCCTTCCTCCAATGCCGACTATCGATCCGGAGGAGATGCAGGTTCGAATCGATCAACTGCAATCTCAGAGAAAGGATATTCTGGTTAACCAAAAGGTGGACACGGGTCCACTCCATCTGCGAGTCTCTTTTAAGCCAGACAGACTTCTTCCCTTCGTTCGGAGCCGTCGAAACAACTCTCTCTCTTGGTTTTGAATCACAGAAGACTTTGGAGAAAGCTCTCGATCTTCACATACTTCCCGCCCAGTATAGGATGTGAATCACCTTACTCCATCCTATAAGCATTCGATCGCAGATCTGAGAAAGTAGAGGATTTGACAAGTTCACATTTTTCAAAGAGGGCCTATAAAAAGGGGGGCAATCACACCCACTATGCGTTATAACCAACCTATAAACATGGTCTCTTCGTTTCGTTCGTCAACTCGAATATGAGAAATTTTGAATCTCTACCTGGAAATCTAGGCTTTGCTTTATCCGTGTCATCGAAGTCTTTCTAAAGGGTCCGTCTCTGATGTTCCAGCATAAGCCGGCACGCGCTGCTCGCTTGACATCACTCCCAGCAGAGAACCGATCAGATGAGCAGGACACATACACCATAGAAAGATGCTCTGCCCTAGCGATCCGAAGAGCCTTCACCAACGAGGGAACCTCTTTTATAAAGAGATTTGAATCTGAGGAGAGGGTCCCGAGTTCACTCGGCGACCCACTTCTTTGATGCTCGTTAAGAGGTCGAAGACTGCCTTGTGACTTGCTGTCCAGTGTGGTGTCCCACCAATTGATTAGCGCGCTGACCAATCTTATTCCTATTCTTCTTATTTAACAAGTTCCTTCAATGATCTAGTGGTTGTAGTTGCAATTCTTTGTTGTCCGAACAAGTCATCCCTTGAATCAGAACTGGTGACTACCGACCCAAGGGAGGTGACTTCCGGAGGTTATCCACGTCAGGTAACGTAGGTGGAAAACGCAAGCAAGTACTCTTCATCCCCAGCTTTCACCCTCTTTCTAGGATACGAGAATAGGTACTTTGGAAGATATACCTGAATCTGTCAGTTCTTCTCGATCCGCAGCGGCAGAACACGCCTTGCGTGGCGCGGATTCTCGATCAGATACATCTTCCAAGGAAAAGGGAGGGCGAAGGAAGGGATTGCTTCCTTCATTCTTTGCTTATAGTGATTGAATCACTTTATTCGTACAAGAAGAACTCCTTTCTTTTTATCACAGAAACGTCAGAATCCCCAAACTCCCCGAAAAACAAGAAAGAATCGGTTGGCTCCTCTCTTCTTGAGAATCCATACATCCCTTCTCAGTGTATGGACAGCTATCTCTCGAGCACAGGTTTAGGTTCGGCCTTAATAGGAAAATGGAGCACCTAACAACGCATCTTCACAGATCAAGGACTACGAGATCGCCCCTTTCATTCTGGGGTGACGGAGGGATCGTACCATTCGAGCCTTTTTTTATTTTTCAAAGGCAAATCACAACAAAACAAGTTCAAAAGTACGGTATATCCAAAGGACTATTCATTGGGTTGACCAAACGTCTGGCTTGATTCCCTCTTTCGTCAGGTCAATCAAAGTGTAAGGCTTCGTTAGCTCGGCTCACTGATTCATTTAAGACCTTCCTTTCTGAGGACTTGGTCCAGAAAATAAGAGAATGCCTTTACCTCTTCGAATTGGACTATTTGTCTAGAGGGATTCCTTAATCAATCGACAAAGTAATTACTTTTTTTTCACCCTTATTCTTTCTATCTTTATTGGCCTCTCACAGGTAGAGAAAAGCGACTTCTGGCTGCTTTGACCGCTTACGAGAGGACAAAAAAAGTATAGTGGAGTTGACAGATTTTTAGGTTTTTAGAAATTCCCTAAAAGAGTTTCTCCGCAAAAAGCAAGCCGGTTCGGCTTCACCACTCCTGATTGCAAAACTTGCTGACTGACTCCCCCGGAGGGGAAAGCGGGGGGATAGATAAAGCAAAAAAAAACGTCTATTGGCAACCCGAGATATTTGACATGGTAAAGGCACCTTTTCTTTATCAACAGAACTAGACGAGGCTTATTGCTGGTGGTCCAGGAAATTCTCTTTTTTTAATTTTACTTTTTTTATACTACTTGATTGAGTTACTTACTCGGGTTGAGCTTCTATTCGGGTTGATCCAGTAAAGAAGGGCTATTACAAAAGTAGAGCAGAGGCAGACTGATGTCAGGGTTAACTCGCTGAGGATCCTCTACCAAATAGATTCACTTTCATTGAGTGAACTGTCTGTACTGGAACTGAAAGACCAAACCCTTCTTTCCCTAAGGCAGGGAACCCCTCTTCTCTAGAGCACCACAGAAACCCCCTATTTTGTATCCCGCTAAGAGTTCTACCTCCAAAGCGAGAACCCTTCTTCCCTAAGGGAGCCCTTTCTCCCACGAGTGCTGAAGAAAGCGCTATTGATCTTCCCCTTCACCTCAAAAGGTCAACAAGGACTGATCGGCTCAATCAAGGGCAAGTGAACCAACTCCTATTTCAGTACTTGGCTGCGCTTCCGCATTTGCTGTTTTGGGTATTGGAAGACCTGACTCCGATGAAAGAAGGGACAGTTGCGTAGCCAATCATCCAAAGGAAAGGAAGAGTTGCGAAGCCAATCATCCTCCTTCTTGTCATCTGAGGGAGAAGGAAAGGTTCCGAAAATCATCTCGAGTTTCCTTGAGCAGTAAACTAGCCTAAGCCAGAAATAAAAGGTAATAGGCTGAGCTGTGAGGAGATAATACTACATAAATAAGGCTTTTAGAAGAGGGGTGAGTTGTCAAAGCCCCGCCACGAAGGAAAACGGAGTAGTTATGCCCAACGATCTCATCTTTCCTCGATCGATAAATAAGGCCAAGCGGTCGTCAATAAGAAGGTCTTTTGTAAAAAAAAAAACAGAGAGTCGTCGCGTGCAGTCCCACTAGGAAGTCAAAGAGAAAGTATGCCCCACATAAAGTGGAACAAAATCTCCGTCTGGTTACGAAGGAAAACCGTCGGTAAGCCATAAAATACCCCAGGCTTAGTGGATCCAGTCGAATCGCGGATTTCGTCCCGTCAGTGATCAAAGCAGTGGTAGTAAGCTTGATAAGTAAGCCTTTTCTCTGCATAAGGAAAGGCGGAAAGTGAATCTATACCGTCTATTGATTTGGAGACTAAATGCAAGTGCCTTTATTTACTGGGCGGGCTACTCTTCTTTGAAGCGCAGATGCATTATCTAGGAGGAAATACAGGGCTTAATAAAATATGAAATCCCTCTTTTATCAGTCGATTAAGCCCTGTGAATAAACAAAAGTTCAGGCTTCCCGCGAGGACACATGACGTTTGCTTGAAGAGGTCCTTCAATCCCTCTCTTTTCCTCTTGATGAAGAACTTTCGTTTTCGCTGCCCTCTACCTATGGTCGGTCAAGTCCAATCCCCTCCTTTGATTGCTCCGATTGAAGAAGCACCTACCGACATGAGATTAAGACTCTGAACCAGTACCAGTCTGGTTCATCGCCTGCTCCTGAACGTTAAGTGGGATCATCAAAAGAAGGGCTGGCCCCCCAATATTCTTACTTTCTTTTGCTCTCATTGGGGCTTTGGGCTCTTTTTATTTTTAATAGAAAAATGGGGGCAGGGCAATAGAATCTCCTTGCATAGGGGCCAACCGATCAATTCAGGCATCAAGATACGTTTCAGGCATGGATGAAACTCATAAGAGATTCCCTTTCGTCAAAAATCTGGATTTTTCAAAATCCAGATGACGGGATTCCAGGATTCAATTCCTCCATGGGGCAAAGACTTTGATGCATACCTATTATGGTTGATCCACACTATACTGTATTCTCATAAGATGATACACACTAGCTAACAATTCGCCTGGTGCTAAATCATAGACACACTGGAATGTATAAATTTTTTATATCAATATATAATGAGATGACAGCAATGGAGTACCAATCCTCGGGCTTTATTTGTCAAGTCTTTATTCTTTTGTAATCGAAACCAAAAGACCAATGAACTAGCTCATGCTTGACTAGCCAAGCAAATGAACGACCCTGCATCTTCTTGATCTCTCCCACATTGAAATTCGTACAGGGATTTAACATTTACTTTTTTTTTTAGATTGACCCGCTGTTTGTTATTCCGCACAAAAACATCCTGCCTGATTCACTAATTAGTGGTAAGATACTTCACTCTTTTCTTTGAAAAATGCTTCAGAAGGTATCTCCAAAGTAGATGGCGATTGATGATAGAGTCATCCTTTTTCATAATTCCAGTATGAGTACCGCGTCCAACATGAAACTTTTGATTGGTAGTAAAACATCGCCTGTCCTCTTCATAGATTTCGTCGATATACCTTCTTCTGATGTTTCGTTATAGCGTCTATAACTGCCTCTGGTTTAGGTGGGCAGCCTGGCAAATAGTTTTCCAGGTGACTCCGCTTCTCAACTCCCTGAACGGTACTATAAGAAAGAATCGGTACTGAATGAACATCCCTCCTATTAGGGATTCCAGGTACCGGAAATCTTCAGGCATTTTGGAAGACTTTCATCACTAAAGAAGGAGCCATTTTCATTGTGATTGTGCTGGCTGTGAAAATGAGGTCAGCTTGCCTAGGACTCGATCTTGGTACCAGTCCATAACGAACGATCAAAGCGTGAATCGTGAGCCTATATAACGTAATGAAGCAAAAAAAAAAAAAAAGAAAACAAACATGGTTGGGAGGATTCAGAATTGGGAACAAGCATCCTAGGTTCTATACCCGATTCATAACTATAGCATGCAGCCGATCCCGGATACAGAACTATAGAAAGTGTGCAATGAGGGATCTTTATAGGTATCCAGTCTTTACCGGAATCAGTCCAAGCTTTACTTAGCCCAAGCAACGACTCTCTACTCCCATGCCTTTCTTGGTCGGACCAACCCAACCGGCGATTTCCGACAAGTCTTTCTTAATTTTTAGAGCAAGAAGCGGAACCAAAATCGACGCTTTCTTCATATTAATCCATTTTCAAATATAGTTGGGAGACTTTTTCCAAGAAATGGTTACATAAAATGGAAAGATCGGAACATGGGAATAGATCATATACCAATACTGACTACCCATTTCCATTGTTGTGCTTTCTAAAATTGCATACCTATACACGGGTTCAAGTTTCGATCGATATTTGCGGAGTTGATCATCCCTCTCGAAAACGAAGATTTGAAGTTGTCCATAATTTATTGAGTACTCGATATAACTCACGCATTAGTGTACAAACAAGTGCAGACGAAGTAATACGAATATATTCGGTAGTTAGTCCATTTTCATCAGCCGGTCGGTGGGAGCGAGAAGTATGGGGTATGTCTTGTGTTTCTTCATCAATCATCTGAATTTACGCCGTATATCAATAGATCATGGTTTCGATGGTCATCCATTACGAAAATACTTTCCTCTCAGTGGATATGTGGAAGTACGCTATAATGATCCAGAGAAACGTGTGGTTTCTGAACCCATTAAGAAGACCCAAGAATTTCGCTATTTCGATTCTGCTAGTACTTGGAAATAGCGTAGCGACGGATAATTAAGAATCATAGGTCCATGGGGACAAATCAATAGGAAATGCTATTTGCTTCTTCGAATATATATACTAATAATAATTCACTTATATGAAATGAAAGAGTTTCCACGGGCATCGGATATCATTGATAAATAAATAGGAAGAAGTGTTATCGAACGATTTCCTTCCATTCTTCCTAGTATGGAATGGAATAAGTAAAGAAAAAGTACTGCGTCTCAATCTATACGATCTGGTTTTTCTTTCGATTTCATTGAGGGAAGAAGAGTACGCGGGATATCCCGCGTTTTCAGGCTCCGCTAACGGTACCGCATGCCCCACCCCTACGGACATTATTGCCTATGGCTGCTGCTCGCTCAGTGTCATTCAAGGGGAAGAAAGGCGACTCTGTCGGGCGTCAGGCTGCAGGGATACAGGGATTCCATCGCCTTTCTTTTAGGAACATGGCTCACCTTATGACTGTTGCACTTCACTCGCAGCTCGCTGGCTCGTTCATTCACTTGCTCATGAACTCGCTGCTTTGCCAGAAGCGACTAGTTGCCTCCTTTCCTCCACCGAAAGATGCTTAGCCAGAGCAGCGAAGGAGGGAGCCGGGGAAGGCCGACGATGGCAATGAGGGGAAAGCTGTCGTAGAAGCTTTGCCCCTTGCTTTTGATTAGACGGGAAAGGTGTTGTATTGTGGAGTAAAATTTGCACACAAAATATATTCAATAAAAAGAGATAAGGTTTAGAATCAACCTCAAGTGCTTTGATCACTCCACAAATGTATTCAAAATGATTAATGTACCCTTTCCTATCTCCGTTATAGCATGGGCTATACCGAGTCGATTCTCAGGGAGAGCTTGCGATGGAAGCTTTACGGTTGGTAGTGAAGAAAGAAAACGAAGATTCTTCTTTGTCTTAAAAGAATAAAAATGAATTGAAAAAAGAAGTAAAAGAATTGGTGGATTGGTTCATGATGGAAAATGAAAAGAAATCAAAAGGAGATTTGCTTGGAAATAAAACTAAAAGAATGAAAACTTTGTAGAAGATTTGAAGATGGAGAAAACCATGACTAGCTAACCTTACTACCTTGCTAAAAACTTACTAAACTCCGTGATGGTGAATGTGTGCCTCATGTTGATTCATCGGCAAAGATTTGTCTTGCGTGTTGGTCTAATTACTTTCCCACTTGAATGATGAGTGATCACTCTTGGACTTGTCTTGTAGACGCATAGATGTCATTGGCCTACAAGATAGACTTTCAATAATGGAATCAAAAGAGCGACACTCAAGGGATGCTAAGGAAGAAGATACATCATTCATTAATTGAAGTAAAGAAGTTGTACAACAAATAGCATATGTTTGGTGATCCATCTCCATGTTCCATCAAGGCACTTGTTCTAAAGACAAGGCTCTAAATGAGGCACACATGAATCATATGGAGAATTACAACAAGATATAGCCAAGCATGAAAGTAACCCATCGGAGAAGAGAAGGCCATACAACTTGCAAGATTAAAGATAGCAATCACCCATGAGTTAGTAGTTAGCAAGGTTAGTAGTTAGCTAGTTCATATTAGAAAAGTTAGCTACTAGCCATAAGAAAAGAAAAGCAAAGCATGAATTAAATTGCAAGTAAAGTAAAGCTAGAAGTAAAGAAAGCAAGTAATACTAGAAAATGCTCAAGTAGAGAAGAAGAGAATGGATCAATCCTTGCTTCACAAGTTGTCACTCCTTGGTGTACACAAGCTTTCTCTCTCTTACAACTCTCTTTTGCAGAATTTCTAGGGAGGAAGAAGGAGATCTAAAGAACTAAATCCTAGAGAAAAAATACAAAATTACAAAGCTTTATCCTATCATCTCTCCTCTTCTGTTCTCTTTTTTGCAGGTCCTTGGTCCAGTATTTATAGCCTCAGAGAGAAGTCTCCAGAAGGTGGACAGGTGGCAGAAATCTGGGATTGAATGGCCCAGATCTTGCCGCAAATTGGCGGGAAAATCTAGGTTTTGGCGGCAAGATCAAGTCTGTTGGGCAACAGATTATTGTTACAACTTTGTTACGAAGTTGTTATCCACGTGGCCTTCTGGAAGATTGAGTTGTTGCGAGGATCTCTCCTGATTCTGGATTCAAATTTGGGCTCTCTTTTGGGCTTTTGAATTAATCTTTTTAATTATTGCTAATTAAAGAGATTTTGGGCATTTTCTCCATTTGAGTGTGGACCTGTAAAAATATAGAGAAGATGAGTAAAAATCATACTTTTATTTGTAAAAATGCATGGGAATGATATGGTAAAATATGCAAAATTGAGTTACAATCACACCCCCACACTTATTCTTTTGCTCGTCCCGAGCAAAACAAAGAAAAGAAAAAACTATACTACCAATTTATTACACCACTTTCGCAGGCGACGCGATTGCACTGAGCGTGTGCAACAAGCCGTTAAACCTCTAGGTTACCCTAGAGGAGGAGTGTTGTCTCCTGAGGGTTTTCAGCGGATTGCACCCACAAAATCCATAAAGAAAGAAGACAAATGTTAGTGTTTTGAAAATTCATTTTGAAAGAGAGACATGTTTTCGAACTATTTTTGCAAAAATATAAGTGATCTAAGGTCATAAGTCCACCTATAATCATTCTTTCTTAAACTTAGTCTCTATGCAAGATCTTGTCTTCAATTAAGGTAAGAATTCAAAATTGGATTGAATATTTTTCATAAAACCTAGATAGTATGCACACCGTGACAGTGAAGATTTCTGGGATTTCAACTCTAACCATCAAGCCATTTATTTATATATATTTATTTTCTTTTTCTCTTTTTTCTTCCCTTAGTTTAGGCTTTCTAGTTCACCCATGTAACAAGCCTATAACCGATGACTCCCAAACCAGTCGGTCTTAGGGCACCAGATGAGAAAACATCCCTCGGGTTTAAGGACTCGAGTGAAAAAGGCCACGAAACTAAAGGGGATTATTTATTTCCTTTACCACCGTTAGGCGTGAATAATCATGCTTCTTGAGGCACAATTATCCAGCTTAATAAGTGATGTTTTATTTATATATATATATATATTTCTTTTCTTTTTCTTTTTTTTTATGGCCTTTTTGGTCTTTGTTTCCATCCCAAAAATGTGTAAGTGTGAAGTGCATACTTTCTAAGGCAAAAAATTCAAGATAAAAATATCTCCCAATTTTACTTACTTAGCCTATAATTTCAAACAAGATCTATTATTTCAACTAGGTTTAAGATGTCATAATTAAGGCTTCCTTAATTTCTAAGATCATCTTAATTTTCTTAAAAATAGATCAAAACATTTGTCTCTTATTTCAAAAAGTTTTTTTATTATTTTTTTATTATTTTTATTTTTTCTAAAAGAAATGTAAAAAAAAGAAAATCTAAAAACTCTATGTTAGTAAACCCTCCCCCACACTTATTTCATGCATTGTCCTCAATGCATCATGATATATGTATGCATGAAACAAATAGGGAAGGAAAAAAATTACCTCAAGGTGGTGGTTCCGGTGGCGGTCTGATTGGTCCACGAAAGGCGGCCCAATCAACTTTACTTTGGGTTTGGAGGAACCCACCAGAAATATCATGAATACAACCCACTAAAAAGATAAATCCATGAAGGATCTTTATTAAGTATTTGACCCCATCTAATTTTCATTTTCCATAATTAATTTCGGAGTCAAATTTGTCAACTACCTTGTCCCAGAATGGTGTATGAAAAGATGGAATGATTGATTTGGACTTGGGAAATATGGGAACTAATACCGACTCAGAAAAATGACTTAAGTCAAGTAAAGGTTCGGGAGTCGAGATCGGTTCAAGAAGTGGGTCCAAATCAAGAAGATGAAACTCCAGTCCACATGTATTGTCCAACAATGGAATGTGACCTAATATGGGTGCTATCTCTTTACTTCCAATATTAAGGAATTCAAGCTCATCGCCATACAATTCTTCAAAACTAAGGTCAATGTTTTCCGTCAGAATTGTACAATCAGTTTCAGAAGTAAAGAGATTGTGAGAATCTAGGTCACATTTCTCATGTAGTTCAATACCAAAAAAATGTGAACTTGCCAATTTGTCAATAGTATCTTCAGAAGTGTATAATTGGTCAAGTTCAATATGATCCTCAAAGATGGGTGATTCAATTTCTCGATGAATTGGTATAGGGTCTAATGTTGACTCCGGGAAAAGATTGAAGTTAGGTAAAGTTACCGGAGTCATTATTGAGTCAGGAAAAAGAATTGAATCACTAAGTTGGGGTTCAAGATCACATTCCTCATATAGTTCAATTCCAAAAAAATGTGAACTGGCCAATTTATCAATGGGACTTTCGAAAGTATGAAATTGGTCAAGTTCAATATGATCATCATAAAAATTTGGTGATTCAATTTCACAATGGATAGGCACTGGATCCAATACTGACTTTGGAAATGGAGTGAAATCAGATAAAGATACCGGAGTCATAATTGAATCAGGAAGGAAAATTGAATCATCAAGTGGAAGTTCAGGATCATATTCATGTTTAAGTTCAATTTCAAGAAATGGAAAACTTGCCAAAATGTCAATGGGATTTGAAGTTTGGACAAGTTCAGGTGGTTGTGCTGAAATTGAATCATGATTTCCAAAATGACAGGAGTCTTGAGTCATATCAATAGAGTGTGGCATAGCTGAATTAGTCAAAGGTTGATAAGATAGAGTCTCCTCATTCCTATAGATGTTAACCAATTGACTCAATTGTTCATCCACCTTATTGAAAGACTCGGCACGTGTTTTTTGATATTGTAACAAAGACTCTTGCAAGATGTCTATACTCTTTTCTAAACGTGATATTTCAACAGATGGCTGCTCTAATGGGAGTATAAGAATCTTGACTTTGGAAAGTTTGTGAATAATGTGAGTCACAAATGTGTGTAGATTGAAGCTTGGACTCACACAAGAGTTCTTTACTCGTTTCCAAGGTAAATGGTTGTTCATTATGAAAAGGTGGAACTGAGTAAGACTCTTGAAAATACTGTGGAATTGGAGAGGCCAATGTTTGCAGTTTTTGCTCGGACCTTTGTAAATTGGCTTCTAAACTCCTTAGTAACTCAGATTTTTCTTCAATTGGTGGTTCAGAAAAAGGAGTATATGAAGCAGAACCGGGAAATGAATACTGTGGACAAGGTGAATATGGTGGACAAGGAGTTTGAAAATTTGACTCGGGGTACGTGAATCCCCAATGACTCTGTGACGAGTTGAAATCATTATGAAAATTATGGTTATTAGATTGTGGGTATGGGTTGGAATGATTCGGATAAGGCCAACCCGGTATATTTGGTTGGTCAAAGTTATGGTATGCCGGGTTGGTAATATCCGAAAATGAAGTCGGTGTGTAATATGAATTATTATTGAAGTTGGAAAAATTGTTATTATAAGCCATATCACACAATGAAATACAAACAAAAAGAAACAAACAATTAAACACACAAAAAAGAAAAAAAAAATTTCTAACCTAAGTTAGGGTAGACCTATGACCTAGACGACTCCTAACTGATTAGACCGTCCACGGGAGGTTTAGTGTAGACTTTGACCACAAGCTAATCAGCTAGGTCAGGGCAAGGTTGTTGGGAGGTTTTCCGTCAAAGACGTTCCTTAATTAAGTAACCACCAACCTTCGGGCTTTCGGCCCTCAATCCCTTTCCTAGACACTGATTTTACAAGAGTCAATTTTCAACACTTTTCCCCCTTAGGATAATCTCCTAAGTGAGTCCGAGATGTCCCTAGGGCAAACGTCTATTTTTTTTTTTAAGTTAGGCTTGGGTTAGTGAGTGCTGGGATAGTAGTTTTTGGGCTAAGGAAAGGGTAATGAAATCTCCCACCTTATCTTTTTTATGGGTAATGCCCTTAAATTCGATTTGTGCAAGTGTACGATATCAACAAACAAGGTTCACTCAAAGCGTAATTAAATCAAACAAAGAGTGAGTCCTAGTCAATATGCAATGCGTACGTACCTTGCCTCCAGCACTCTTCAACTGTAAAAGTAAAGGAATTGAAAAGACACGTGCCTAGAATGCAAATGTCTAAACAATTTTTAACGTTTCAACCAATGTTTTACTGTTTATTATAATTAGCAGGAGTATGGTGCAGCATACAAGAAAAGAATTATTGCAGAATCTGTATTTTGCAAAGCTGAAGACCCTGCAGAAAACTTGTCAGTAGTGAACTCAGGATTGCCGCAAATCTGCGACTGGGGCCGAGATTCTGCGGCAAAACTGAGGGATCCTGGTCTCTGCTTTCAAGAGCAGAGGCCCAGGTCCACTTATATGTTACTGCAATGCTATTGTTTCTGTTTCTTCACCTGTAACCTGCAACAGAGAAGAAAATGCGTTTAGTTCTTCACTTTAAACCAAAAACCGTTGCTCTCCCCGGCAACGACGCCAAAAATTGATTAGACGGGAAAGATGTTGTATTGTGGAGTATAATTTGCACACAAAATATATTCAATAAAAAGAGATAAGGTTTAGAATCAACCTCAAGTGCTTTGATCACTCCACAAATGTATTCAAAATGATTAATGTACCCTTTCCTATCTCCGTTATAGCATGGGCTATACCGAGTCGATTCTCAGGGAGAGCTTGCGATGGAAGCTTTACGGTTGGTAGTGAAGAAAGAAAACGAAGATTCTTCTTTGTCTTAAAAGAATAAAAATGAATTGAAAAAAGAAGTAAAAGAATTGGTGGATTGGTTCATGATGGAAAATGAAAAGAAATCAAAAGGAGATTTGCTTGGAAATAAAACTAAAAGAATGAAAACTTTGTAGAAGATTTGAAGATGGAGAAAACCATGACTAGCTAACCTTACTACCTTGCTAAAAACTTACTAAACTCCGTGATGGTGAATGTGTGCCTCATGTTGATTCATCGGCAAAGATTTGTCTTGCGTGTTGGTCTAATTACTTTCCCACTTGAATGATGGGTGATCACTCTTGGACTTGTCTTGTAGACGCATAGATGTCATTGGCCTACAAGATAGACTTTCAATAATGGAATCAAAAGAGCGACACTCAAGGGATGCTAAGGAAGAAGATACAACATTCATTAATTGAAGTAAAGAAGTTGTACAACAAATAGCATATGTTGGTGATCCATCTCCATGTTCCATCAAGGCACTTGTTCTAAAGACAAGGCTCTAAATGAGGCACACATGAATCATATGGAGAATTACAACAAGATATAGCCAAGCATGAAAGTAACCCATCGGAGAAGAGAAGGCCATACAACTTGCAAGATTAAAGATAGCAATCACCCATGAGTTAGTAGTTAGCAAGGTTAGTGGTTAGCTAGTTCATGTTAGAAAAGTTAGCTACTAGCCATAAGAAAAGAAAAGCAAAGCATGAATTAAATTTCAAGTAAAGTAAAGCTAGAAGTAAAGAAAGCAAGTAATACTAGAAAATGCTCAAGTAGAGAAGAAGAGAATGGATCAATCCTTGCTTCACAAGTTGTCACTCCTTGGTGTACACAAGCTTTCTCTCTCTTACAACTCTCTTTTGCAGAATTTCTAGGGAGGAAGAAGGAGATCTAAAGAACTAAATCCTAGAGAAAAAATACAAAATTACAAAGCTTTATCCTATCATCTCTCCTCTTCTGTTCTCTTTTTTCGCAGGTCCTTGGTCCAGTATTTATAGCCTCAGAGAGAAGTCTCCAGAAGGTGGACAGGTGGCAGAAATCTGGGATTGAATGGCCCAGATCTTGCCTCAAATTGGCGGGAAAATCTAGGTTTTGGCGGCAAGATCAAGTCTGTTAGGCAACAGATTCTTGTTACAACTTTGTTACGAAGTTGTTATCCACGTGGCCTTCTGGAAGATTGAGTTGTTGCGAGGATCTCTCCTGATTCTGGATTCAAATTTGGGCTCTCTTTTGGGCTTTTGAATTAATCTTTTTAATTATTGCTAATTAAAGAGATTTTGGGCCTTTTCTCCATTTGAGTGTGGACCTGTAAAAATATAGAGAAGATGAGTAAAAAACATACTTTTATTTGTAAAAATGCATGGGAATGATATGGTAAAATATGGAAAATTGAGTTACAATCAGCTTTACAGAAATTGTGATGACTAAATGATCTTATTCTCCCAGAACGCGGGAGAATCTAATAGTTCCCTTCCATCTTCAGGACTTAATAAGAACGAATGCCGCCATCCTTCTTATTCAGGAACCCATTGAGGGGCGCGTCGGCCCGGGAAGGGGAGAGTGGCCGACTAGTCAAAAGCGACAGACTGTAAATCTGTTGAAGGTTTTCTACGTAGGTTCGAATCCTGCCTCTCCCACTTGTTGTAGACTTAAGAGAAGATAAAGTAGGCGTCAGCGTAGGAGGGCCAACCGAGCGAAGCTCCTTTTTTTGGCCGTGCCGTGAAGTGAAATTGCATCATGTGCTAATTAGAGAGGTTGGCGAACTACTACGATCTATAGGGATTCCCCATCTATATTCAATCCCAATACAGTCTCATACTTAGCCACTTCCTGAAAAAGTAAAATACGATTTTTGTTTAAAGGCCAAGTTTTAATATCACAAAAATGGTTCAAATAGTTTGTAATATGTGTTGATTTTTTATCACACATGTTTGATATTAAAAGATCTTATAAGAACTTATTTTTGTGAAATTTATGTGATTTTATGGGATTTAGTTGGAATTAAAATACCTAAGCTTTCAATCCTATGATCCCCAGCTAGATTAGCTGGCGGTCGATCGACCGGTCGACCGAACCAGTGGTCGGTCGACCGAACCGGTCGACGATGTGCACGAGACGTGCACAAAAGCCAGCCATAACGGCCGGTCAACCGCACGATCGACCGACTGAAAGCACCCCACTCTCGAGTGCTGGTCGGTCGACCGAGCGGTCGACCGATAGTTATGGCCAGTCGTCCGGGGGGGTCGATCGAGGCACAACGGTTAAAAATATGACCATTGCGCCGGTCGACCGAGCAGTCGATTGGAAGTTCAATTTTGACCTTTTCAGACTACTAACGGGCAGATTTTTGAGAGGCTATATAGATGCTTTCTCTTGAGCTAATTTTAACAAGTTTTTAGAGAGCAATTTTTCTCATATATACAAGTGTTATAATAGAAAGATTTTAAAGAGTTTTTGGACTAAAAAGATTTATCTTTATTTGTTTTCAAGGTTGGAAAATTCAAAGAAAAAGTGAGTCTTTGGGAAATTGTTTTGATCTTTGTTTCTATATCTATTCTAGTATTTTTTCTAAGAGTTTTTCTTTGTGATTTGTTTTCCAAACACCTTGTATTCTCACACTTGAGCTATCATATTTATCCTATCTATAGGATCTTGTTTTGTAAGAAAAATTGGGTTATGGTTTATTGAGACCAACAAGTATTGTAATCTTCTTTGCTTTAAGTTGTGTTCATCCCTCTTGTGTAAAGGTGATTGAGACTATGTTTTGAGTTTGTGGTATTCCTCTTAGTGAAGAGGTGATTGTGGTTGTTTGGCTAAGTGTCTTATCCCTCTAGTATGAGGTGATTGTAGTTTGGCTTAGTGCCCATCCCTCTAAGTGTGAAGGTGATTGTTGTTGTGCCTAGCATCTTGTGTAGAGGTAGTTTTGTTGGAGAGAGGAGTTGTGTACTCCTAAGTTGTATTTGCCAAATCCTCAGTGGAGGCTCCCTGACTGGGAAGTCCTGTGCTGACGTATAGTGCAAATCCTTCTGTGTGAAGGCGGGGACGTAGAGCAGTGGCTCGAACCTCGAAACATATCTCAGTGTTTGCGATTGATTCACTATCTCTAAACTCTCTCTCTCTTTTATATCTTGCATTACATTATATTATTCATATCATATATGCTTGGTATTAATTGTGTGCCTCACTAGTGTTGAACCAAGAGAGCTTCATATAGCACATTAACTCTTATTTAGAGGAATTTTGAGGAGATAGTCCAGAGCCCGCCACTTAAAATTCAGCTACACTCTTTGGTTACACTTAGTGTGTTGCAATTAGTTTTTAATTCTGCATCATTTGACATTAGATTAGCAATACAACTATTTACCCCCTAGGTGTATTTTCAAGGCAACTATCACTAAGAGGTTAGCATTGTTAGTGGAGCCATTGGTAGTTAGTAGCCATGGGTTTTCTTTCTTTTTCACTTTGTTTTAGATATACAAACAAAATCACAAAAATAATTCTTCTATGTTTCTCACTTCTTTGTGTTTCACCGTAATTCTCTTTTCATTCTTTATTTTCTTTTCTTTCATTCTTTCAAACATTGAAGAACTTTTAACATACACGTGAACATACCGTGTAAGCTTCTATCGCCTCCCGTCTTTGTGGATTCGACTCGTTTTAGCCTCTATGCTATAACAGAAGTATCGAGGAAGCCAAAGTAAGCACTTTTAACTATTGATTTCAAAACATACATTTTTCATGCACGGTTTTCCCCCGATCAAATTTTGTTTTGTTAGGACATGAATATGAATGATAAACTCAGGCTACAGTGAGTTTGTGATTGAGACGCGGATCTTGTTCGTAGTGGAGATGCGGCCAAGAGAAACGCAACACTGAACTATTGATGGAGACAGAGTTTGTTCATCAAGAAAGACGCGCGAATGATAAACTTAGGTTGTACTAGATTTGCTGTCGAGACGCGGCTCTCGTTTGTAGTAGAGACGCAGCTCTAAATTATTGATGAAAACGCAGCTGTTGCTTATCAGAGAGATGCGACTCTCAGCTGTTGGTAGGGACGCAGCTCTGGCTCCTCAAAAGAGACGCGACTCTGTCCCTTTGAGAGGATGCGGCTCTGAATTGTCTGAGAGAGGCCAGAGAGACGCGTCTCTCAGCTGTTTGGTGGGGACGCAGATCTGGCTCCCCAAGAGAGACGTGACTTTAGCCCTTTGAGAGGACGCGGCTCTGAATTGTTTGAGAGAGTCGAGAGAGATACGACTCTCAGCTGTTTGGTGGGGACATAGTTCTCTTCAATTTAGATGAAAGGAACGCGACCTTTGAGTCTGTGCAAGAACGCTGACTTCAGGATGCATCCTTCAAGTCTTGTGAAAGGATGTGGGCTTCAAGATGCAGCCTCCAAAGCATCACATGCAATCCCGTCTTAAAGATCTTGTTGGATCTTTTAATGCCAAGTCGACGTTGACAGTTGGGGACTTGTGTCTTTGGTATTTCCCAGAGTAACAATCAACGTGTCACCTCCATATTGGATTTGATATCTGTGCGGGCACTAAGACTGATGGTTGTGATTTTTATGCCATTAATTATAAGCCTTATGGCTTGCCAATAAATAGGTCTCAACCTCTTAACAGTCCTTAATCTTGATTGTTTTCCTTTGCGAGCATGCGCTTTGAGGGACTTCGTCTTGATTGTCTATCTTCCCTTCAACGGCATGTGTTCTGATGAACAACAAGAACTCAAATCATGCTTTCCTTCAACTTTCTTCGAAGATTATTACTGTCAAGTGATTTCAAGATAAAAAAGCATCGCTTTAAGTATCTTTACGGCTGTGCCTTGACAAATGAAGTCCAACTTCTAAACCGTGCCTTGACAAATGAAGTCCAACTTCTAGAGAATTCTTCCTCGGATAGGAACTATCTTTTGTCATGAAATACTCAATCTCTCTAGAGTTCTGTCTTCCCTGTCCATGAAGAGACTTTGTCTCTTGATTTCCTCTTGAGATCTGATTGATGCGCCCATGTTCTATAGACGCGCCTTTCAGATTTCTTGATGAAATGCGAGCTTATTGACTTCAAAATTTAAGTCTCAAGTTCTTCAGATGCGAGTGTGATAAACTCTGCATTTGGATCTTAAAATGCGAGCTTTGTATATGAAGCTCGCGTTTGGGATTCTTAACTTAGAGAATTTTAAGTCTACTCTTTTGAGACCCCTGGACGTGAATATGGTAAGCCCTGCGTCTCAAACGCAAGTGTGGCAAACTCTGCATTTTAAAGTTACTCAGGCAGTTTTTAAGACCCGTGTCTACATTCTTGATTCATGCCTCACGTCTCCCATCTCGGACGCAAGTCTAAAACCAGGCTGCGTTTAGATCCATATTCTCTGGATCTGTTAACTCTACGTCTGGAGTTCATGACTTTAGTCTCGCATTTGTACTTCAGATTCCCTATTCCTGTCTTTGTAGAATTCTAACCCTCGGGTTTTTGTTTCTTGCAGGTTCAGGTAGCCTCACGTTAGTCTCCTGCGTCTTTGTCGAGTTCATGGGAGAATATTTGGACCGGCCCTGCTTATTCGATTGGCGAGCACTCGGGAAGTCAAAGCTCATGTCCATGGGTGAGGAGAATCTGCACGGTTACTAGTACCGTCAAGACCTTATTGGATATGACGCATCAGCAGTGCCTTGGGTTCGTCATGGTCACAGTGGGTATGGTGGTGGGTATGGTGTCTTTGAAGGCCACAGGAAAGACGATGTCACCAGTAAGGTCTCAGATCCTCTCTTCACCAATCTTACTCAAAGAAGTGACAGCGATGAAAAGCCCATGCTCATTGGATGACTTTCTGGTGGTGGAGATGCTCATTATGCCAAGGATTACAGCCCACACCAGTTGGTTGGGTGGAATCAGAATGCTTCCCTGCATTTCGATCTCGAGAAACACTATTGTTCTCAAGAAGAGAAGATGTCGATCCGCTTTTTCTTGCCGCAGTCAAGAAGCCAAACTTCATGTACCTTTGATGTTTTAAAGAGTGAGTGCAATCTTTCACTGAGTAAAGGGACTCTTTTGTACTCCTTTATTGTAACACTCAATCTTATTGTATAAGAGAGCGTCATGTATTACTTTCATATGTTTGAATATTAATAAAAGTGACACTTTTCTTGTCTTCTTATATGTCTTGACTTTCTCTTTGTATTGAAAATCAGACAAATAGAAGTGATTTCTTTTGATTTGCTAGAAATATGACTGATAGGTAGTAAAAAGTGCATATTTATCACTACATTTACTATCATATTTCCCTATTTATTCTTTTAATTATGCACTATTACTAATGTTTTATTATTTATTGTGTGCAAACCTTGAGTAATAAAAAATAAAGAAATAAAAGCCCAAATAAAGCCCAGAAGCCCAAAAAGCCCATGTGCAAGCCCATGTGCAAAATTTGCAATTACTAAAAGAAACGGAAAGGGATGGACTTCTACTAAACCCTAATTGCTTACAGGACAAGGCTATAGATAAGGGGAGAAGAGTGCAAAGATAAAAAAATCGTTTTAAAAGATTTAGATTTAGGGTAACTTGCTTCCCAAGTTATCCCGAATTTTCAAAATAAAGAGTCGGTACGCAACTTCTAGAAGCATTTCCCAGATGGACGGACCAGAGGATGCCATGCGAGAAAGCGCGTGGGATTTGGCTACAATAGTGCCGCAGAAACGCGGCAAATTTCCCGTTTCCGCGGCAATCCAGAGGCGGTTGGCGATGCGTTTTCGTTGAGGAGTTGTACTGGGACTCTACTTCCTATATCTCCTATAAATACCTCTGCAGAGCAACAGAGAAGGGCGTCCAGTGCAATACAGAAACAAATCTAGGATTTTTCTTAGGCTAACTTGTAGATTGTAATTTAGGTTTTTTTAAGTTTTCTTTTATGTAATTTTTGTAACTGAGAGGAGAGGATACTTTCATGGAGGAAGGAGATCAAGCTTGTACTGAGGTGACATCGGTGTAAGTAATCTTTTCTTCCATTGTTAATTGAATCAACTCAAAGTTTATTTTTGTTCTTCTATTCTTGTTTTGGTTTTATTTCCCTCTGATGTCTTGCAATCTAAGAGAATCTGATAGCTTCGAGACTGCTTAGCCGTTGAAGTGCCCTTGATGGCCTATGGTGATGAACAAACCTTCTCTTGCTAGTATAGTTTGTCTTTTATTTTCGTAGTGTAGATCGAGAAGGGGAAGATCCTATACGCCATGCTTGAATGCCTTCAAAGACAAGGTAAGTCGTTGCAACGGATCAACAGTAAACAGGCCGAAGCGGTAAGTATGTTTTCTTTAGTTTTTAGTTTCGTTCTTTTATTTTTAGTGTAAATCACCAAATTCCCAATCTTTTTCACACTTCTTCTTTTTCATTGTAAATATCATATCATTGTAAATATTACTTCTAGTTTCTCTATCTTCTTAATCTACCACTTTCTTTCTAACCTGACTTTAACAACTATTAATTCAAACACTTTAGAGAACTAACTAAACAAGCTTCCATCGCTAGTCCCTCCCTGTGGATCACGACCCACATGCCACTTGCTATAGCGGTAGTATTGAGCACCTTGCACATCCTATTCTTAAAACTGAAATTCCATATTTTGTGTGCAGGAAAATCTCAATCAAAATTTTAGCGCCGTTGCTGGGGAGGGACGGTAAGTTTCTCTCTAAAACAAAAAAAGAAACTAATTATTGATTTATTTATTCTTTTTGTTTGTAGGATCAAAAAACAGGAAAACTAACAGCAGCAAAGGACATATAGCAACTCTGTGCCTCTGCCCTCGAAGGCAGAGCAACAGAGCCTACTACAGAGCCGCGTTCGCGCGGCAATAACCGCGTTTCTGCGGCCTGAGTAGTTCACTACTCATTCAGTTTTCTGCAGGTTGTTGCAAATTGCAATATTTGTTTACTGCTCTATTAACTTTTCTCTGTAATCACCCTACACACTGCTAATTAATTAACAGTAACCTATTTGTTGAAAAAATAAAAAAAATTAGACTCTTGCATATAGGCACGTGTCTATTTAATTTTTTTTAATTTCTGTTGAAGAGTGCTGGAGACAAGGTACGTTCGCATTGCATATAGTCAGGAAGCACCCTTGGCTGATTTACTGCTTTTGTGTGAATATTTGTCTATTGCTTTACACGTGCACTAAATTGACTTAAGGGCTTGTCCTATAAATAAGATAAGGTGGGGATCTCATCACCCTTCCTTGGCCCACAAACAATCTCCTCACTCACTAACCCAAGCCTAACTAAAAATGAGTAGACGTTGGCCCTAGGGACATCTCGGACTCAATTAGAAGATTATCCTAAGGGGGAACGGTGTTGGAATTTGACTCCTGCCAAATCAGTGTCTAGGAAGGGGATTGAGGGCCGAAAGCCCGAAGATTGGTGGTTATTTAATTAAGGAACGTCTTTGACGGAAAACCTCCCACCAATCTTGCCCTGACCTGGCTGATTAACTTGTGGTCAAAGTCTACATTATACCTCCCGTAGACAGTCTAACCAGTTAGGAGTCGTCTAGGTCATAGGTCTACCCTAACTTAGGTTAGAATTTTTTTTTTGCTTATTTGTTTGTTCTCTTTTTCTTTGTTTGTGTTTGTGATATGGCTTATAACAACAATTTTTTCAATTTTAATAATAATCCATATTACACCCAAACCTCTTTTTCGGATATTACCAACCCGGCATATCATAACTTTAACCAACCTGGTGTGCCGGAGTGGTCTTATCTGAATGAATATAACCCATGTCCCCCATCTTATGACCATAATTTCCATAACAATTTCAACTCTTCACAGAGTCCATGGGGATTCACCTCCCCCGAGTCCAATCTTCAACCAACTTGTCCTCCTTATCCACCTTGTCCACAATATTTCCAAGATTCATACTCAGATCCACCAGTTCAAAATAGAAAACCATCTATCTTGGAAATGATGAGTATGCATGAGTCCAAGCAACAATCACCATCAATCTTGGACATGATGATGCGTGAGTCCAAGCAACAATCACAGAATCTGATCAACTCACAATTTCATCACGATTGTCCCAACAACACTTCCTCTTTTCAAGTCCATCACACCAAATTGATGCACCAATCGACTATGAAAAGATGCTTGAAGCCATGACTCAGGCTAGAATTGCTCGTGATCATGAAATAGATATGATGGTTCAAACTTTACGTTCTCATCGTTCGGCCATTTCTGATGTCGCTAACCATTCTTTTAGAGCCGACGAGTCAAGTTGCTTAGGAAAACAAGATTCTAGTTCAGTACAATCATTTAAACTTGCCCAAACTCTAATTTTTGAAAATGACATTGACAGTTTAGCAAGTTATTCGTTTCCTAAAATAGAACTTGAGAATGACTATGATCTTGAACCTCAACCTAGTGATTCAATTTTACTTCCTGATTCAATAATGACTCCAGTGTCTCCACCTGATTTCAATCTTTTCCCCGAGTCAACATTGGATCCTGTGCCAATTCATCATGAAATTGAATCACCCATCTTTGATGATCATCATGTTGAACTTGACCAATTTTATAATTTTGAAAGTCCCATGGATAAATTGGCAAGTTCTCATTTTTATGATATTGAACTCAATGAGAAATGTGACCTAGATTCTCAAATCTGTGATCAAGTTCAAATTCCCGAATCAATATTGACTCCTGTTTTGTTACCCATTTGAGTAATATTTTAAAGTCAGTTTTGATTCCCACATCTGTCATTCTTGAACTTGAATCACCAATATTAAGTCACATTACATTATGGGAAAATGATTGTGGACTTGAGTTTCAACTTCTTGATTTGGACCCACTTTTGAACCAAGCTCGACTCCTGAACCCTTACTTGATTTAAGTTACTTTCCTGAGTCGGTATTCGTTCCCGTACTTCTGACGTCCAAGTCAATCATTCCATCTTTTCACACTCCATTTTGGGACAAGGCGGTTGACACAATTGACTCTAAAAATAATTATGAAATTTGGAAATTTGATGGGGTGGAATTTTTAAAAAATGTTCATACAGACATCATTTTAGTGGGTTATACAAGAGAGATTTCTTGTGGGTTCCTCTGAATTTCACAAAAAGTAGATTGGGCCGCATTCCGTGGACCAATTAGACCACCACCGGAACCACCACCTTGAGGTAACATCTGCCTTCCCTTTCTTCTTTTTCATGCATACATGCATTCATTCATACATTGAGGACAATGCATGAGATAAGTGAGGGGGAGGGTTTACTAACATACTAACATAGTTAGATACTAACCAAAAAAAAAGGGACAATATTTTGACTTATCTTTTGAAAGAAATCTAAGTTAGTCTTAAGAATTAGGAAAATCATGATTAGGATTTCTAAAATTTTGGTCAAAATAAATAAATTGTTGAATTTTTAGGTATAGGAGGAAAAATTGAATAAGTAATTAGTCTTGATTTTTACCTTAATGAAATATGCATACCTAATGCATATCTAGGATTCTAAGACAAAAACTCTTGTGCCCTATAAAAAAAAGGGGAATTCACTGATTAAGCTGGATACATGTGCCTCAAGAAGCATAAGTATTCACGCCTAAAGGTGATTGTATAAATAAAACCTTAGTTTTGTGGCCTAATTCACTCGAATCCTTAAGTCCGTGGGGTGTTTTCTCACCCGGTGCCCTAAAACCGACCGGTTTGGGAGCCACCGACTTTAAGTTCGCTACATGGGTGGATTAGAAAGCCTAAGAAAACTAAGAAAAATTATTTATATGTACTAACACATCTTATAGTCAATTAGTTAGGTATGAGGGCCTCAAGAAGCCTTGATGCTTACACGAAAGAAAATTAGATGAGTTATACATATTTAAAAAAAGAAAAAAAATAATAATAATAAAGAGGCATGAGAGTCCAAGTGAAGGAATTCCTAGTAAAGAGTCACAAGGATGCATATGACTTTTGGTAACGAAAAAGACTATACAAAAATTCAGTTTTGATCCTTACCTAAAAAGGATAACAATTTACTATATAAAGACTAAGTTTAAGAATGAATAAAAATGATAATCCTAAAAACTTATAGATTACTTAGTTTTTTCAAACATATTTCAAATATTTTCCTTCTTATAGATTTTGTGGGTGTAATCCGCTGAAAACCCTCACGAGACAACACTCGTCCTCTAGGGTAACCTAGGGGTTTAACGGCTTGTTGCACATGCTAAGTGCAACCGTGATTCCTACAAAAGTGAGTTATGGTAGATTAATTTTTCTTTTCTTTTCCTCTTTCTCTTTGATTTTTACTCGAGGACGAGCAAAAAGATAAGTGTGGCGGTGTGATAGGTAGTAAAAAGTGCATATTTATCACTACATTTACTATCATATCTCCCTATTTATTCTTTTAATTATGCACTATTACTAATGTTTTATTATTTATTGTGTGCAGGCCTTGAGTAATAAAAAATAAAGAAATAAAAGCCCAAATAAAGCCCAGAAGCCCAAAAAGCTCATGTGCAAGCCCATGTGCAAAATTTGCAATTACTAAAAGAAAAAGAAAGGGATGGACTTCTACTAAACCCTAATTGCTTGCAGGACAAGGCTATAGATAAGGGGAGAAGAGTGCAAAGATAATAAAATCGTTTTAAAAGATTTGGATTTAGGGTAACTTGCTTCCCAAGTTATCCCGAATTTTCAAAATAAAGAGTCGGTACACAACTTCCAGAAGCATTTACCTAGATGGACGGACTAGAGGATGCCACGCGAGAAAGCGCGTGGCATTTGGCTACAATAGTGCCGCGAAAACG
Source organism: Agave tequilana (assembly GCA_038442645.1). Lineage (NCBI taxonomy): Eukaryota > Viridiplantae > Streptophyta > Magnoliopsida > Asparagales > Asparagaceae > Agave > Agave tequilana. The sequence continues at coordinate 48,080 of JAVJIF010030276.1, forward strand.
CGGCAAATTTCCCGTTTCCGCGGCAATCCAGAGGCGGTTGGCGATGCGTTTTCGTTGAGGAGTTGTACTGGGACTCTACTTCCTATATCTCCTATAAATACCCCTGCAGAGCAACAGAGAAGGGCGTCCAGTGCAGTACAGAAACAAATCTAGGGTTTTTCTTAGGCTAACTTGTAGATTGTAATTTAAGTTTTTTTTAGTTTTCTTTTATGTAATTTTTGTAACTGAGAGGAGAGGATACTTTCATGGAGGAAGGAGATCAAGCTTGTACTGAGGTGACATCGGTGTAAGTAATCTTTTCTTCCATTGTTAATTGAATCAACTCAAAGTTTATTTTTGTTCTTCTATTCTTGTTTTGTTTTTGTTTTCCTCTGATGTCTTACAATCCAAGAGAATCTGATAGCCTCGAGACTGCTTAGCTGTTGAAGTACCCTTGATGGCCTATGGTGATGAACAAACCTTCTCTTACTAGTATAGTTTATCTTTTATTTTCGTAGTGTAGATCGAGAAGGGGGAAGATCCTATACGCCATGCTTGAATGCCTTCAAAGACAAGGTAAGTCGCTGCAATGGATCAACAGTAAACAGGCCGAAGAGGTAAGTATGTTTTCTTTAGTTTTTAGTTTTCGTTCTTTTATTTTAGTGTAAATCACCAAATTCCCAATCTTTTTCACACTTCTTCTTTTTCATTGTAAATATCATATCATTGTAAATATTACTTCTAGTTTCTCCATCTTCTTAATCTACCACTTTCTTTCTAACCTGACTTTAACAACTATTAATTCAAACACTTTAGAGAACTTACTAAACAAGCTTCCATCGCTAGTCCCTCCCTGTGGATCACGACCCGCATAGCCACTTGCTATAGCGGTAGTATTGAGCACCTTGCACATCCTATTCTTAAAACTGAAATTCTATATTTTGTGTGCAGGAAAATCTCAATCAGTGATATTTAGCTTAGCAAGTCAAAGTTGGAAAATTCCATTTAAGGAATTTAAGATTGTTGTCAGAGGTGTGATATTAACTTGACAAGAGTGGGATGGTTTTTGTGGGCTTGCCAATCCACAGATGAGAATGACAAGTGAAATTTTCACCCCCACGAAGGATTATGACTGAGTATTCATTAGAAGTTTAGTATTAACGTATTTAGGACTCAGCAGGGGTTTTGATGGAAATACTATTAAAGGCATAATATTAACCTAACAGTGTTTTTAAGTGGACCTGCTATTCTGTTGACGAGAATAACAAGTGAGACTAGACCCGTTGGGATCTAGGAGAATTTTTACTGTTAGAGGTGTGATATTAACTTAACAGGTTGGATTAAATCTTGTCAGAGGTGTGGTATGATATTAACTTAGCTTTGTAAGAATTTAAGTTTCATTTGGGAAGACTAAAAATACCACTGTCATAGGTGTAGTATTAAACTTGACAGTAGAGGTAATGCTAGAGGTGAAATTTTAAATTTAGCATTAGTCATCTCGACTTCGATATGGAAGTTCGAGAAAAGTCATTGTCATAGATATATTGTTGAACTTAACAATGAACTATATATTAGAGGTGTGATGTTAAACTTAGCATCGCTCGTCTCAGCTTCGATATGGAAGCCTGAGGAAAAAGTGACTGTCAGAGGTCTAAAATTGAACTTAACAGCGACCTAATCACTGTTAGAGGTGTAGTGTTAAACTTAACAGTATTTATCAGAGGTGTGGTGTTAACATGACAGTAGTTGATTTACGATGTGAGCAATTTTGAGGACTTGTCATTCTATTGATGAGAGTTGACAAGTAGAGTTTTGAATGTCAGAGGTGTAATTTCAACTTGACACGAATTGGTTTGCGATATGAGTAATTTTGAAGACTTGCCATTCTATTGAGGAGAATTGACAAGTGAAGTTTGGGATTGTTAGAGGTGTAGTGTTAACTTGATAATTTTGAAGACTTGTGACTCCATGTAGGGGAGCGACAAGTGAAAGTTCATACTCACTGGGGAGTATTGAAACTTTTCACTGTTAGAGGTGTAGTATTAACATAGCAGTGATTGAATCTGGGGACCTACCACTCTATGGAGGAAAATTGGTAGGGGACTTTGGTGAAAAATAAAATGAATTGTCAGAGGTGTAATATTAACGTGACAATCATTGATTTTCTATGGACATCGGAGATTCACCGTTAGAGCTGTAATATTAACAAAACAACAGAGATTTTAAATGATTTTCATTATCATAGGTTTAATATTAACTTGACTGAATCCACTGAGAATCAAGAAATCTGGCTTGTCAGAAGTTTACTGTTAACATAACAAGTCCCAGCTCATTTCGTTAGAGAAATGAACACAGGTATTTTTGTGGTCCTACCATTCTGTGGAAGAGAATTGGTAGGAGATTTTGGAGGGGGAGGATGGGACCAAATCCCTTAGGATTTTTAGCAAACCCTCTACTATCAATAGATTTGGTGTGCCTTTACTAACTACTGTTTGAGCTGGGCTAGTCATACTATTCCCCTCAGCATGATGAGTTGTTGAAGACTTATGTTGGACTTAAAAGCCAACATTTCTTCTATCTTTAGCCATCGGAGGCATCGGTGTTCATAGATACATTAGAGAAGAGTAACAAGGCTAAAATCGCAGTCTTGTATTTTATTTCTTCTTCAATGTTTACATCATGCATCATGATGTAACAGCGCTTGATCGGCTCGACACTGATCGACCGTGATATGATCCAGTGAAAGAAGGAAGATGCTTTTCTTTGGTGTTTTTCCAAATATCTTAGATCTAGTTGATCAGAGGTATAGTATTAACCTGATCAGAGGAAGAATGCTATCAAGGATAGTATTTCTTCAAGAATTTGTCGTTGATTGGCATCATGAGCGTATCACCATCTGGGGTTATAAGGCGATATATGCTCTATTTGAGTAGACTGACTCCACTACAAATGGTCCTTCCCATTTGGGCTGGAATTTTTCTTTGGTCTTATGCGTCATCACCATGGGTCTTCTAACGGCTAAGACAAGGTCATCTTTCTTGAAAGTTCACTCCTTAACTTTCTTATTGAAGGCTCTGGTAATTCGAGCTTGATAGAGCTCGATCTGTTATTGAGCTTGCAGGCGTTTAGCATCCAAAGCCTCAAGATCTTGGAGTCACAGTCAATGCTTTTCCTCATTTGTCATCTTTGTTGTCAAGGCGACACGTAGAAATAGAATCTGGATTTCTAATGGGAGTACAGCTTCACACCCATATACCAAAGAAAATGGTGTAGCTTTCGTCGGGGTTCAAACCGTCGTGCGATAAGCCCATAAGCATTCCCCAAATTTGTCGTCCCAGTCACGTTGGCTTTTCGAGACGAAGTTCTTGAGAAGTTTTCTAATAGTCTTGTTGAAAGCTTCTGCAAGGCCGTTAGCAGCTGGATGTATGCCATTGAAGACACGCTCTGGGTTCTGAACTTATTACAGAGCCTTTGAAAGGCTTGGCTGACCAACTGAGGCCCATTATCATGGATAATTCATCGTGGGATGCCAAAGCGGTAAATGACGTGATGTTTAATGAATTTGATCATGTCAGATATCTTTACCTCCCTCAAGGGGATAGCTTTAGCCCATTTGGAGAAGTAATCGGTTATAACTAAGATCAACTGATGTCCTTTGGATGAAGGTGGGCTGATAGGACCAATCACGTCCATTCCCCACATTTCAAATGGCCAGGTAGAAATTGTAGAGAGAAGATGTCCTGGTGCTTGATGGATGAAGTCACCAGGACCTGACAGGCGTGACATCGTTTGGAGTAAGCGATGGCATCAATGATCATCTTTGGCCAATAATATCCCAGTCTTCGTAGTCGATCTCTAAGTTTTGGACCAGGCTGATGAGCTCCACACATGCCGTCATGCGCTTCTTTGAGCACTTCTGATCAGGAAAAAACCATGCACAAAAAGTGTATGTTTTGAAATTGATATTTAAAGTATGTGTTCTTTGGCTTCCTCGATACTTCCGTTATAGCATATAGGCTAAAACGAGTCAAATCCACAAGAACGGGAGGCGATAGAAGCTATACCGGTTGATTCACATGTGTGTTAAAAGTTCTTCTATGTTTGAAAGAATGAAAAGAAAAGAAAATAAAGAATGAAAAGAGAAGTACGGTGAAACACAAAGAAGTGAGAATATAGAAGATAAAATGTTTGTGTTTTTGGAATATGTCTAGAATAAAGTGAAAAAGAAAGAAAACTCACGACTTCTAACTACTAATGACTCCATCAACATGCTAACCTCTTAGTGATAGTTGCCTCACATGTATCATTGGCCATCACTAGTCCTCGGTTCAAGAGCGTTTCAAAGTATGACCCATATGTAACTCATCACATCCAAATTCAACTAACAAGTGCAAGCTACACTTAAATCATCAAAACCTAATAAGAGCAAGCATGAAATAAAGTAATGTTAACTTGTTATAGTTTAGATGTTAGAGTGTTAGATCCATCATCATGAGCCATCAATGGCTCTTGCAAGTGCAAGGCCAGGTAGAGGCTACTAGATTCATGTGGATTGTCAAATAAGAAGTTAGACTAGTTAGTGGTTAGTAGTTAGTTGCCATGAAAGAAAAGTTAGCTACACATATAAAAAGAGTTAGAGAGAAGAAAACAAAGATAAGTTAAGAGAGCGCCTTTCATAGATTATCACCTTCTATTACAAGCACTCTTACTTCCTCACCATATACCACTCTCTCTCCTATTACAAGATCTAAAAGAAATGAAAAATATAAAGGAGGAAGAAGAAGAACACTAACCTAAACTACCATAAACTACAAAATGGAGATAAACTACCCTAAACTCTGCATATCTCCTCTTCAGAACCTCTGGGGGGATTTATAGGCACCAGGGGAAAGGGGGCTGGGCTGGCAACAGCTGGACAGAAGCACGGGCGCAGTCGCGCCCATACTGCCGCGGAAATATAGCTTAGGCCGCGCGCGCTATCCCGTCTGTCCCTTGTCAGATGGAAGTCCCGGTTTCTGGTTTTGGGCCCCTGGTTTTGATGAATCAGCTCTCCAAGGTCAATGGCTATTCATGTAGGCTTTTAATCACCAATTAAATGGTGATTTAGGGCCTTCTTCTTCATTTCATGCCATGGACCTAGAAACATGCAAGAGAGGTATTATTAGAAGAATTTAATATAAAATAAATGTGAAGATGTGATATAAAATATGCAGTTTTAGAGACTAATCACACCCTCACACTTATCTTTTGCTCGTCCCAAAAACTAAAGGAATTATTACACCACTTTCGCAGGTGACACGATTGCACTGAGCATGTGTAACAAGCCGTTAAACCTCTAGGTTTCCCCTAGAGGAGGAGTTTTATCTCATGAGGATTTTCAGCGGATTACACCCACAAAATTCATAAAGAAAGAAATCAAATGTTAGTATTTTGAAAACACATTTTGAAAATAGAGAAAAGTGTTGAAGTATTTTTGCGAAAATATAAGTGATCCAGTGTCAGAGGTTAACCAGAAATTGTTCCTCCTTGAACTAAGTCAAAATGCAAAATCTTGTTATAAATTAAATGTAAGAATTTAAAATTGAATTGATTTTTTGACCTTTCATAAAACTCTTAGAAAAATATGTATTTTGTGAACTGTGAAGATTTTGGGATATTAACTCAAACTTTCATGCCATTTATTTTTATTTTTTCACTTTTTTTCTCTTTTTTCTTCCCTTAATTTTCTTAGGCTTTCTTATTTACCCGTGTAGTGAGCCTTTAGCTGGTGACTCCCAAATCAGATGATCTTAGGGCACCAGATGAGAAAACATTCATCAGACTTAAGAGCTCGAGGAAACAAGGCCACAAAACTAAAGGGGATTATTTTTATTTTTTTCACCATTTTAGGTGTGAATAATCATGCTTCCTGAGGCATAATTACTCAACTTCAATAAATGATTTTTATTATCATTATATATATATTAATATATTTTTTATGGCATTTTCAGTTTTTGTTTCAATCCCAAAAATTTGTAAGTTTAAAGTGCATAAATCTAAGGCAAAAAATTCAAGATCAAATTATCATTTCAATCTTACTTTCTTATCCTAAAATTTAAAGAAGATCTATTATTTTGACTTCGTTTAAAAATTCATAATTTTAGTGTCTTCCTAATTCCTAAGATAATCTTAATTTTCTTAAAAATAAATCAAAACTATTTCCCTTAAGCCAAAAAGTTTTGTAAAAAGAAAAGAAAAGAGTTTTTATTAAAAAAAATTTAATTAAAAAGAAGTGTAAAAGAAAGAAAATATAAAACTAACTATGTTAGTAAACCCTCCCCCACACTTATCTCATGCATTGTCCTCAATGCATCGTGAATGTGTATATACATGAAACTAATGGAGAGGGGAGGAAGATTACCTCATGGTGGTGGTACCGGTGGTGGTCTGATTTGGCCAAGTGTTGCTACCCAATCAAAATAGCATAGATCTTGTAGGAACCCACCAATAATCTATTTAATACGACCTAGTAAAATGTTTGAGAACTGTATGATCTTATTGAAAAAATTACCCCCATCTAATTTTCAATTTTCAAAAATAATTACTGAGTCATTTTCTTCAACATCCTTGTCCAACAATGAAGTGTGATTTTGAAAGATGAGTGATTTGGCTCAAATGGAACGGAGTAAAAACCGACACCGACTCAGGAATTTGACTCAGATCAAGTCGAGAGTCCACAATGAGAGTCAAAATTGGCTCAAAAATAGGGTTCAAACTAAAGAATTGATGTTCACACACTTTCCCCATTAATGAAGTGTGATCATAAGATATTGGTGATTCAATTTCACGGTGTATGGGTACAGGATTCAATGTTAATTCTGGAATAGAGAAAAAATCTGGTAAAGATACCAAAGTCATTATTAAATCAAAAAGTGAAATAGAATCACTAACATGAGGCTCAAGATCACTTTCAAGCTCAAGTTTAATTTCGGGAAAAGGATAATGTGCAAAAATGTCAAGGTGGTTCTCAAAATTTTGGGCAAGTTCAAATGGATGCAATGAAATTTGAATCTTGATTTTTGTCCATGGAAGGAATGTGAATGGGTGAAATGGTCGATTCATGTTTATGAAGTATGAGAATCAAACTTGGCTCGAGAACGTCACTTAGTTCATGCAACATTACAGGAGTCGATATTGATTCAATGAATGGACTCAAATAGCTAACTTGAAGCTCAGGTTCACATCCATTTTCAAGTTCAATTTCAGAAAATGGATAACTTGCCAAAGTATCAGGAATTAGATGTTGGTCAAGTTTAGATTAGTATGATGAAATTGAAGCTGGATTTCTAAAATGGCAAGATTCTTGAGTCATATGAACATCTGAGGGACATGGGAAATCAATCGTATTTTGCATTATGCGCTCGGTCTCTTGCACGAATTCCATAGTTTTTTCCACAATGATTTTCTCTTGAGTCATTTTGGAAAAGAACAACATAAATTTTGGAAATTTGGTGGACATGATGAGGCTACCATTTTTTCAAATTATTTTTGGGCCTCTATCACTTTTTCCAAACTCATTTCCAATGATGATTTTTCTTCAATTGGTGGTTCATGAAAAGGAGTATATGAATCAAAATTGGGGAATGAATATTGTGAAAATTGTGGACAAGATGGTTGAAAATTTGACTCGGGGTAGGTGAATCCCCATGGACTCTGTAAAGAGTTGAAATTATTTTGAAAATTATGGTCATATGGGTGGGGATATGGGTCATATTGATTCGGATAATCCCAACTCGGCATAAATGGTTGGTTCATGTTATACATAGCCGGATCAGAGTTGTCCAAATCAAATGAGGTCATGGTGAAGTATGGATTCATATTAGGATTGAAAGAATTGTTGCTGTTGAAATCCATTTCACAATTTACAAAAAAGAAAACAAACAATCAAACAAACAAAAAGAAAACAAGCCTATGTTAGGGTTGACTTAGACCTAGACGACTCCTAACTGGTTAGACTATTCACGGGGGGTACATTGTTAGAATCTGACCACGAGTGAATCGGCCAGGCAAGGGTAAGATCAGTGGGAGGTATCCATACCGGAGCAACGGGCCTAAATATGTCAAACCACTATTCTTCGAGGTTTCGCCTCTCAATCCCCAACCTTAGACACCGATTTAACAAGAGTCAACTTCTAACAACTTTCCCCTTAGGTCAATCTCCTAATTGATTCCGAAATATCTCTAGGGGCCAACGTCTAGAAAATTTTATTTAGGCTTGGGTTGTGTGAGTGGGGAGGTGATTTTTTGGGCTAAGGGAGGGTAATGACTTACCCACCTTATGTTGTATTGGGTTTTGCCCTTAAGCTCAATTCGTGCAAGTGTGTAATATAGATAAGAATGAACACACAAAGAAAGTAAATCGCCCACGTGTTCGTCCTATGCTATATGCAATGCCATATGTACACCTCCTATCAATATCACAACAACACAAGAACAAAATACATTATATTGGAATGAAAATTGACACGTGCCTAGATGCAAATATCTAAACCGTTTTAAAGAATCCAATTTTTGTATTTTAGTTCTTAAAATTATTTTCGGTGCACAGGTAACGAATATTAGCAAAGAATACAAAAATACACAAGAATTTACCCAACCACACAAGAGCAAGTGTGGACTTCTGCAATGCTAAAATTTTGACCTGCACACCAAAAACAAAGAAGAAAACTAAACAAAAACATGAAATCAAATCGTTCCCATCCCTGGCAACGGCGCCAAAATTTGATCGGGAGAAAATCGTGCACAAAAGTGTATGTTTTAGAATCAATATTGAAAGTGTGTGTGCTTTGGCTTCCTCGATACTTCAGTTATAGCATATAGGCTATAACGAGTCGAATCCACAAGGACGGAAGGTGATAGAAGTTTTACCGGTTGATTCACGTGTGTGTTAAAAGTTCTTCTATGTTTGAAAGAATGAAAAGAAAAGAAAATAAAGTATGAAAAGAGAAGTACGGTGAAACACAAAGAAGTGAGAACATAGAAGATAAAATGTTTGTGTTTTTGGGAATATGTCTAGAATGAAGTGAAAAAGAAAGAAAACTCACGGCTATTAACTACTAATGACTCCACCAACATGCTAACCTCTTAGTGATAGTTGCCTCACATGTATCACTGGCCATCACTAATCCTTGGTTCAAGAGCGTTTCAAAGCATGACCCATATGTAACTCATCACATCCAAATTCAACCAACAAGTGCAAGCTGCACTTAAATCATTAAAATCTAATAAGAGCAAGCATGAAATAAAATAATGTTAGCTTGTTAGAGATTTAGATGTTAGAGTGTTAGATCCATCATTATGAGCCATCAATGGCTCTTGCAACTAGTTAGTGGTCAGTAGTTAGTTGCCATGAAAGAAAAGTTAGCTACACATATAAAAAGAGTTAGAGAGAAGAAAATAAAGATAAGTTAAGAGAGCACCTTTCATAGATTGTCACCTTCTATTACAAGCATTCTTGCTTCCTCACCATGTACCACTCTCTCTCTTATTACAAGATCTAAAAGAAATGAAAAATATAAAGGAGGAAGAATAAGAACACTAACCTAAACTATCCTAAACTATAAAATGGAGATGAAAACTACCCTAAACTCTGTATATCTTCTCTTCAGAACCTTGGGGGAAATTTATAGGTACCAGGGAAAGGGGGCCAGGCTGGCAACAGCTGGCCAGAAGCACGGGCGCAGCCGCGCCCGTATGGCCGCAAAAACGCGGCCTAGGCCGCGTTCCATGGACCTACTAGGGCCGCGCGTGCGGCACCTCACGCCGTGCGCTGTCCCGTCTGTCCCATTTAACTAGTTCGTATTCTTCTTATGGTAGAGATTCTCAAACATACTATATCTTCAAATCTATTTTTGAAAACCCCTACCTTCCACGGGTGGTTGGATGGGAGATCATGCTCAAGTATGCTTTATATTGAAAATCATTTTAAACTTGAACTTGATTGGGAGGCTAGGAATATGAGATATACATCTGATCTTATTGTTGTTTCAATTGGTATCATTGGATTCTTTCAATTGGTATCAATAATTGATATTTCTTTGTATACTCATATCTTTGTATGTATGTATGCTTACATTTCAAATGGTATCAATTTCGATTGGTATCTAATTTTCATACATATATATGTTTTTATTTGTGCTCATTATATTCATATATCTTAGAGCACAAATTTTGATCATGGTAAAGCTTGTCTTATATTGACTATCTTGTTTCAATTAATTCACTTTTCAATTGGTATCTTTATTCAAGCTTATGCATGTGCTTAGTTTGTATTTCATAAAGGGGGAGAAAATTCGATTTCATTTTTCAATTGGTATTTTGTTTTACCAATGAGTTTGTATTCCACTCCCACACTTTATGATTAAAAATTTTTAAGGCATAGGATATCAAAATCAAATTTGTTTATATACTTAAAGAATAATAATTTCAATTGGTATCAAGATTTATGTTTAGGAATTCAAAATTTATTATGTTTAAAATTTCAATTGGTATCATATCAAGATTATTTACTTAAAATTGGTATGTAGTTTATTTACTTATCAATTGGTATCAAGATTTTTGTTTTCAATTGGTATATGTTTTCATATAAGAACATTTTTATATGGTTTGTTTCAATACATCGCTTACCTTTATTTCAATTGATATCATTTGATATAGGCATTTCTTGAATTGTTTTATATTCATTTCAATTGGTATCATATTTGCACTTCATTGACACATTTTTAATTAGTATCATGTTTGTTTTTACCCCTTATTGATATTTTTGTTTTAGACAAAAAGGGGGAGAAGATTTTCTTGAATTGTTTTAGTTTTTACCCCTTTATTGATGATTGACAAAAAGGGGAGAAAGATTTTGAGTTTTATATGCATTTTATGTTTTGCATATATCAAGTTTAATTGGTATCTAGAACATGTTTTAAGTAATATCTAGATGTTTTAATAATTTTAATTGGTATCAAGAGTTAATTAGTTTAATTGGTATCTAGAGCATGTTCTTGGTATCTAGAGCATGTTTTGTTTTTGAACATTTCATTGGTATCTAGAGCCTTTTTATTGTTTATAATTGGTATCTAGAGCCTTTTTTATTGTTTATGCATATCTATGCATTCATGTTTAAGAGCCTTCATTGCAAATTTATTATGATTATTTGTTTATGCATGAGTTAAGGGGGAGCTTCTTTGAAGCTTAACTTTAATCCACGCATATATAACTCTATGAGTTTTGTCATCATAAAAAAGGGGAGATTGTTAGCCCAAAGGCCTTCCACTCTAGTTTTGATGATGATTAACTCATATAGTTATGTGTACTAATAATCTTGTGTTATTTAGTTTCATATCATTAATCAAGTTATTAGTTGGTGATTAGCTTCAACAAGATGATTTGGAAGCTTTCACATGTTAATTCAAGAGCCCGAGCATCAAAGATCATATATAGCACTTGCTCGGTGGATCAAAGAGTTTTGGATCGAGTCGGCTTGGAGATTGCGCTCTACAAGAAGACATCGGTACCTAGTTTAGTTTTGTGTTTAGATCCAAATTGTAAATATTAGAATAGTATGATATGCTCAAGTTCACAACACACACGTTTCATGTTTGAATATTGGTTTTCGGTTTTTTTTTTTTTTGTTTAACCGATCTTGGTTTCATGAATAGATAGATCAAAACAAGTTTACATGGTTTAATGTATATTAAATTTGTTCTATATACATGCATGCTTAACTTTCTAGACAAACTTAGTTTTGACTTACATATTCATGTGTTTTATGTTTTGGTATTTTTGTTAAAACATATTTTGGAATTAAAGTCAAAAACATGGATATATATATGTTTCATGTATATAGGATTATATCCATATACATCATGCCTAAATGTTGTTTAATATCATGTTTTTGTATTTGGATGAGTTTTGGACAAAATGTATTTTCTATTCAAAAATCCAAGTTTTAGAAAATACAAGTTTTGGATTTTGGTAAAAATGATAAGACACAAAAATGTTTCAAGATGTTTGTTATTATGATGAAATTTTTATCACAAGTTTATATTTCAATATAAAATGATAAAACTATTTTGTGTATTTTTACAAGTTTTTATGGATTTATTAGAATAATTTTTACCCTGTTTTTCTGACCCAGAACAATGGCTGACAGGCCAGGACGGTCGACCGCACGGTCGACCGAACCAAGGGCCGGTCGACCCAGCGGTCGACCGATGTGCACAGAGCTGTGCATGTCTGGCAGCCCAGTAGGCCGGTTGACCGGGCAGTCGACCGGAACTGAAAGCAGAGCTCTTTGTTATTTTCGGTCGACCGGGCGGTCGACCGGAAGTTGCCAACGGTCACAATCCGACCGTTGGACGGTCGACCGACCGGTCGACCGGTAGGGTAATTTTGGCAGATTCTGCTGCCAACGGCTAGTTTTCTGATTAGCCTATAAATACCCTTTTGGAAAGAGTTTTTCTCGAAGAATTTTTGTGCGAATTTTCCCTTACTCTCTGGTGTTTTCACAGCAATCAAAAGAAGTTTTTAGATTTAAATTGAACAATCTATTTGGTGTTTTTGCTAGGGTTTGGAAAATCAAAGAAAAGGGTTTTTGGGAAAAAGATTTGATTCAACTTCTACATATTGGTTTCTAGTTTTTCCCAAAGATTTTCTTTGAGTTTTTGATTTCCATTCCTTTGGTTTTCTCCACACTTGAGCTACATCTACTATCTTATTCTATAGGATCTTTGTGTGGGAAAAGAGATTGTTTGTAATCTTTTGATCACCAAGTTGTAAACCCAATTTTTGCTTGGCTTTGTGCCTTTCCCTCATTGTGTTGAGGAGGTTGTGCATTTGGGTTGTATCCCTCTAGTTGTGAGGTGATCCTTGTATTGCTTTGTGCTAATCCCTCAAGTTGTGAGGTGATTATTTATTAGCTTGGAGTTGTGCCTCAAGGAGGAGGTTGTGTTTGTAAGGAGAGGAGTTGGGTACTCCTTGTAATTGTTATTGCCCCAAATCCTCGGAGGAGGTTCTCTTTGTGGGAGTCCTTTGTGTACAAGCTAGTGGACTTAAAATCCTTCTGGGTGAAGGTGGGGATGTAGAGCTGAGTGCTCGAACCTCGAAACACATCTTGTTGTTTGCGCTTGATCCCTTGGCTCTTTCTCTCTCTCTTTACTTTGTGCCTTGCATCAATTCATATTGTTCATTCATAATTATTTGCTTGGCTTGTTTGAGTGTGCATCTCTTGTTAATTGCAATTAGTTTTTAAATTTCGCATTAAGTTCATTAGATTAGCACTATCACCTATTCACCCCCCTCTAGGTGATTTCAATTGGTATCAGAGCCTCCGCTCCCGATATTTAGGTTTAACCACCTAGGAGTGAGATCTTGGTTTGCTAATCTTCATTTGCATTGTTCATTTTGCACACATATAGTTGCACTCATGGATAGTCCTCCTATGTTTGATTTTTCTAGACATGATATTTGGAAGGCCAAGATGAGTAGTCATTTAAAAAGCCTAGGACATCTAGTTTATCAAGCCTCTACTCAAGAATCCTATCCAAATAGTAGCAAGCATAAAAAGGCAAATGCATTAGCACTTAAAACACTTAGAGCATCTCTTAATGAAAAACTTTTACCGGTGTTTGATCATTATGATTCGGCTTTTGCAGTTTGGAGCATATTAACTTCTCCCGAGTTACCAAGGATTATCAACAAGTTGAGGAGATCTAGGAGAGACAAGTCCGACGAGCATTGCCTCATGGTCCAAGGGAAAGACTCCCTTGAGGTATAATCGGATTCTCAATTAGATGATTGCTCTAGTTCCTATTGCGATGGTTGTTTAGAAGCTCAAACCTTAAATATGGAACTTGCCACAAAGCTTGAAAATTTTTTGGAAAAACATAATCTTTTGAAAAAGAATAATCTTGAACTAAAAGAAGAAATGAAGGATTTGTGCTCTACTTTTGAATCAATTTGCAAGAGAAGGAGGAGATTACTAGTGAACGTGACTCACTAAGATCTCAACTAGACCTTACCCTGAAAGAGATTGATGTTTTAAAAGGCAAAAATGATTGTGATGATGTTGTGAAAAACAATGAGGTTTTATCTTCAAATTGGATTTTGTTTTAAAAGATAACCTTGTTTTGAAAAATGAAATTGATTTCATTACAAAAGAATTGGATTTAGTTTTAAAGAAAAATGAATCTTTGAAAATTGATATTGATTCTCATGTGTGCCATGCTAGTATAGCTTCTTCATCTAGCACACCTATTGCATGCTCCACTTTATCTTCAAATATTGAAAAAGATATAAATGTTTTGAAGAAAAGTGTTGAATGTTTGGGCTCCATTTTGAGCCAATGTACTTTGAATCATACACGCTTGGAAACCTTAGTTTGTAAGAAACAAGTTCTATCCTTATATGTACACCCATCACGGCATACACATGCTCATCACGGACACAACCATAACATGTATGCTAATGTGTATACTTGTACACATTGTGATCGAAAAGGCCATCTTGCTAGATTTTGCTATGATCGTTTACATATTGAAAATTTAGCAAATAATATTGTTTGGGTTAGGAGGATACTAACCCCTATGGACCCAAAAGAAAATGGGTACCAAAGACCACCCCTAAAATTTTTGATGTAGGTGTGGGCTCTCGCATCACGTGAGAGTAGCGGTGCCTTGGAGTGGATGCGTTCCGTGCCTAAAAGAAAACAAATTTGGATGCAACACTTTCAAGGGGAGTTTGGTGGAGAAGGACCACCATTGGTTTGGAGAACTGGAGAGGTGCCCTCATCGGTTTTTGGTATCGATCTCTAACTCCCGTTTACATTTGCATGCTTTTCATGTTCATCATTTTATAGCATGTCATGTTTTATTGTTCATTATGCTTATGACATGTAATTTAGATTAGTGATATACATGTTTAGTTACTTGAGACACCCATGGACCTATCTTTGTGTTCTCACTTTGTTTTTAAACTAATATGTATGTTCTAGATCTAATGCACATGCATGTACATAATGATCATATGAATGTTTATGATTTTCATGTTGATTTATATCCCGTTTTATGCTTAATGATTTGATTACTTGTTTAGATGTTAGTGTTCATTAAGACTAGAATTTATACTTGTACACGTAGTGGGACACAAATAAATCTTTATATATGTTTGTGCTTGGATGCTTATTTGTACCCATTAGATGTGCTAGTATAGTCTAGTTTTGATGATTCATGCATTCTAACT
Source organism: Agave tequilana (assembly GCA_038442645.1). NCBI lineage: Eukaryota > Viridiplantae > Streptophyta > Magnoliopsida > Asparagales > Asparagaceae > Agave > Agave tequilana. The sequence goes on from JAVJIF010030276.1 coordinate 63,329, forward strand.
TGTATTCCTCATTTTGAATATGTTTCTATGATAATGTGTTTTAACTTCATGTATATGTCTATCTTGTCCAAACTATTGATTATACATGTACATCCTTGAGCCACGTGCCTTCATGCATATACTTTTGTGGACTCATTATGTTTAGGATATGTATGCATACTTTAGTTTGTACATGACATACATATGCCTTGAAGTTTAAATCGTCTTGATGATTTTCATGTTTTTAGGTAATTTCAATTTGGTAATGAAAATCTAGTTTTCATGTTTCATGTTTAAGAAATTTCAATTGAGCGTAATTGAATATTTTCATGTTGATATGTGTCACATTACACTTGTACACTCACTTTATTATGTTTCTCATGACTTTGTTTTCATGAGTATGATATGGGCTTTATGGATTTTGAGTGTTTAGTAATCATGTGAATTACATGTGTTTCATGAAAAACAATTTGTTTTTGTTCCTTACTTGAAGGATTTCGTACTAGTTAACAAGATTTCCCATTTAACTAGTTCGTATTCTTCTTATGGAAGAGATTTTCAAACATACTATATCTTCAAATCTATTTTGAAAACCCCTACCTTCCACGGGTGGTTGGATGGGAGATCATGCTCAAGTATGCTTTATATTGAAAATCATTTTAAACTTGAACTTGATTGGGAGGCTAGGAATATGAGATATACATCTGATCTTATTGTTGTTTCAATTGGTATCATTGGATTCTTTCAATTGGTATCAATAATTGATATTTCTTTGTATACTCATATCTTTGTATGTATGTATGCTTACATTTCAAATGGTATCAATTTCGATTGGTATCTAATTTTCATACATATATATGTTTTTATTTGTGCTCATTATATTCATATATCTTAGAGCACAAATTTTGATCATGGTAAAGCTTGTCTTATATTGACTATCTTGTTTCAATTGATTCACTTTTCAATTGGTATCTTTATTCAAGCTTATGCATGTGTTTAGTTTGTATTTCATAAAGGGGGAGAAAATTCGATTTCATTTTTCAATTGGTATTTTGTTTTACCAATGAGTTTGTATTCCACTCCCACACTTTATGATTAAAAATTTTTAAGGCATAGGATATCAAAATCAAATTTGTTTATATACTTAAAGAATAATAATTTCAATTGGTATCAAGATTTATGTTTAGGAATTCAAAATTTATTATGTTTAAAATTTCAATTGGTATCATATCAAGATTGTTTACTTAAAATTGGTATGTAGTTTATTTACTTATCATTGGTATCTAGATTTTGTTTTCAATTGGTATATGTTTTCATATAAGAACATTTTTATATGGTTTGTTTCAATACATCGCTTACCTTTATTTCAATTGATATCATTTGATATAGGCATTTCTTGAATTGTTTTATATTCATTTCAATGGTATCATATTTGCACTTCATTGACACATTTTAATTAGTATCATGTTTGTTTTTACCCCTATTGATATTTTTGTTTTAGACAAAAAGGTGGAGAAGATTTTCTTGAATTGTTTTAGTTTTTACCCTTTTATTGATTATTGACAAAAAGGGGGAGAAAGATTTTGAGTTTTATATGCATTTTATGTTTTGCATATATCAAGTTTAATTGGTATCTAGAACATGTTTTAAGTATATCTAGATGTTTTAATTATTTTAATTGGTATCAAGAGTTAATTAGTTTAATTGGTATCTAGAGCATGTTTTTGGTATCTAGAGCATGTTTTTGTTTTGAACATTTCATTGGTATCTAGAGCCTTTTTATTGTTTATGATTGGTATCTAGAGCCTTTTTTATTGTTTATGCATATCTATGCATTCATGTTTAAGAGCCTTCATTGCAAATTATTATGATTATTTATTTATGCATGAGTTAAGGGGGAGCTTCTTTGAAGCTTAACTTTAATCCACGCATATATAACTCCATGAGTTTTGTCATCATAAAAAAGGGGGAGATTGTTGGCCCAAAGGCCTTCCACTCTAGTTTTGATGATGATTAACTCATGTAGTTATGTGTACTAATAATCTTGTGTTATTTAGTTTCAGATCATTAATCAAGTTATTAGTTGGTGATTAGCTTCAACAAGATGATTTGGAAGCTTTCACATGTTGATTCAAGAGCCCGAGCGTCAAAGATCATATATAGCACTTGCTCGGTGGATCAAAGAGTTTTGGATCGAGTCGGCTTGGAGATTGCGCTCTACAAGAAGACATCGGTACCTAGTTTAGTTTTGTGTTTAGATCCAAATTGTAAAGATTAGAATAGTATGATATGCTCAAGTTCACAACACACACGTTTCATGTTTTGAATATTGGTTTTCGGTTTTTCCGTTTTTGGTTTAACCGATCTTGGTTTCATGAATAGATAGATCAAAACAAATTTACATGGTTTAATGTATATTAGATTTGTTCTATATACATGCATGCTTAACTTTCTAGACAAACTTAGTTTTGACTTACATATTCATGTGTTTTATGTTTTGGTATTTTTGTCAAAACATATTTTGGAATTAAAGTCAAAAACATGGATATATATATGTTTCATGTATATAGGATTATATCCATATACATCATGCCTAAATGTTGTTTAATATCATGTTTTTGTATTTGGATGAGTTTTGGACAAAATGTATTTTCTATTCAAAAATTCAAGTTTTAGAAAATACAAGTTTTGGATTTTGGTAAAATGATAAGACACAAAAATGTTTCAAGATGTTTGTTATTTATGATGAAATTTTTATCACAAGTTTATATTTCAATATAAAATGATAAAACTATTTTGTGTATTTTTACAAGTTTGTATGGATTTATTAGAATAATTTTTACCCTGTTTTTCTGACCCAGAACAGCGGCTGACAGGCCAGGACGGTCGACCGCCACGGTCGACTGAACCAAGGGCCGGTCGACCCAGCGGTCGACCGACGTGCACAGAGCTGTGCATGTCTGGCAGCCCAGTGGGCCGGTCGACCGGGCGGTCGACCGAAACTGAGAGCAGAGCTCTCTGTTATTTTCGGTCGACCGGGCAGTCGACCGGAAGTTGCCAACGGTCACAATCCGACCGTTGGACGGTCGACCGACTGGTCGACCGGTAGGGTAATTTTTACAGATTCTGCTGCCAACGGCTAGTTTTCTGATTAGCCTATAAATACCCCATTAGAAAGAGTTTTTCTCGAAGAATTTTGTGCGAATTTTTTCTTACTCTCTGGTGTTTTCACAGCAATCAAAAGAAGTTTTTGGATTTAAATTGAACAATCTATTTGGTGTTTTTGCTAGGGTTGGAAAATCAAAGAAAAGGGTTTTTGGGAAAAAGATTTTGATTCAACTTCTACATATTGGTTTCTAGTTTTTCCCAAAGATTTTCTTTGAGTTTTTGATTTCCATTCCTTTGGTTTTCTCCACACTTGAGCTACATCTACTATCTTATTCTATAGGATCTTTGTGTGGGAAAAGAGATTGTTTGTGATCTTTTGATCACCAAGTTGTAAACCCAATTTTGTTTGGCTTTGTGCCTTTCCCTCATTGTGTTGAGGAGGTTGTGCATTTGGGTTGTATCCCTCTAGTTGTGAGGTGATCCTTGTGTTGCTTTGTGCTAATCCCTCAAGTTGTGAGGTGATTGTTTGTTGGCTTGGAGTTGTGCCTCAAGGAGGAGGTTGTGTTTGTAAGGAGAGGAGTTGGGTACTCCTTGTAATTGTTATTGCCCCAAATCCTCGGTGGAGGTTCCCTTTGTGGGAGTCCTTTGTGGACAAGCTAGTGGACTTAAAATCCTTCTGGGTGAAGGCGGGAATGTAGAGCTGGGTGCTCGAACCTCGAAACACATCTTGTTGTTTGCGCTTGATCCCTTGGCTCTTACTCTCTCTCTCTTTACTTTGTGCCTTGCATCAATTCATATTGTTCATTCATAATATTTGCTTGGCTTGTTTGAGTGTGCATCTCTTGTTAATTGCAATTAGTTTTTAAATTTCGCATTAAGTTCATTAGATTAGCACTATCACCTATTCACCCCCTCTAGGTGATTTCAGCATCTTCATGCGCATTTTGCTAACGAGGTACATGGCTGATGTAAAAGTTTCTGAACCTCTCGGCCATGTAGATAGTTGCCTTATAATAGGGTACTAAGTCTTCATGTCTGACTTCGTGCTCCTCGCGAACTTGATTGATAATGAGTTTGGAGTCACCATATGCTTCTAAATTTTTACACCAATCTCATCGGCGACTTGCATTCCGATCAATAGAGCATTGTATTCCGCTATATTGTTGGAACATGACTCAGTTAATGAGAATGCACGAGGGATTATGTAGTCCTGTGGGGAGACAAGGACTACCCCCACTCCTATTACAATATTTTCTCGCGGACCCGTTCTTGACGCACCATCGAAGAAGAGTTGCCACACCTATCCTTCGAAAGATGTCTGGGTCAAGCAAACTTCAGTGATCTCGTCTGGAAGAACCTCATAAAGTTTGATCGCCTTTGGATCTGGATGCTTAGCCAGGAAATGTGCCACCGCCTATCCCTTCACAGCTTTTTGCGATAGGAATTGCATCTCATATTAGGAGAGCAATATGGCCCATTTCGCCAGTCGACCATTCAGTGACGACGGCTTTGTCATAAGCAACCTTAAAGGATTTACTTTTGATATGACATGCATAGTTGGCCCACCAAATAGTTTCACATTTTCTGGATGGCGAACACCAACGCCAAACATTCCTTTTCGATTGGGTTGTAGCGATATTCAGCTCCGATCATTATTCTACTTAGATAGTAGATTGCCTGCTCGTGTCCCTGATCATTATTCTACGCTAGCAACGCTCCTAAGGAATGATATATCGCTCGAACGCATATCAGGAAAAGTTTTCCTGACACTGGAGCTGTAAGGACAGGTGGTTGTATGAGGTATCGTTTGATTTTCTCGAACGCTTGTTGGCAAGCATTGTCCCAAATGAATGAGACACCCTTCTTCATTAATCTGGTGAAGGGTTGGCATCTTCTCGAGAGATTTGAGATAAGCCTCCGGATGTATGCTAGTTGCCCTTGCAATCCTCTAAGCTCCCTAAGATTCCTTGGATGTTGCATCTCCTAGACAGCGCGGACTTTCTCTGGATCGAGGTGGATTCCTTTGGATGTCCCAACAAATCCGAGGAATTTACCACTAGCTACCTGCAGGAATGATTTGGTGGGATTCATTTTTAACTGATGCACCCACATGATATCGAATACTGTCTTCAGATCTTCTATATGATCGCCCTTTGCACGGCTTTTTATTGCAATGTCGTCGACGTAGCACTCCACTATTTTGCGTATATGCTCGTGGAAAATTGCAATCATAGCTCTCTGATACGTTGCCCCCCGCGTTCTTTAATCCGAAGGGCATGACAGTATAGCAATACACCCCCACTGGCATCCTAAAATTTGCATGTTTTTCATCAACAGGATACATCTTGATTTGATTGTATCCTGAGAATACATCCATAAAGGACATCCGTTCAAAACCACACGTGTTGTCGATCATGACATTTGTGATTGGAAGGGGGAATTTATCTTTAGGACAGGCCTCATTTAGAATACAAAAATTAATGCAAACCTGGATCTTCCTATTTTTCTTGGTAACGGGGACAATATTGGCTACCAATCAGGGTGTTGTTCTTCCCTGATGAAGCCAAAGTCTATAAGCTTTTTGACTTCTGACTAGATTGCTTTCATTATTTCTGGACGGAACTATCGTTGCTGTTGTTTGACTGGTTTCGCATCCAAATTAATGTTAAGGCGATGCATAGCCACTTAAGGATCGAGCCCAGGCATATCATCGTAATTCCAAGCGAAACATCTACATACTCCCGCACGAGAGATATTAGCTCTTCCTTCTCAGAGGGTGATAAGCTTTCGCTTATAAAGATAAGCTTGGAATTAGCCTCATTTCCTAGATTGATCTGGGTGACCTTATCCTCTGTGGGTGGTTTACGTTGCGCGAAGCGAATATCCCAGAGAGCTTTTGGTGTTTGATCCATGGATTTGTATCTAACTGGATCATTTCTTCATCTCCATCTTCTGAGTGGCTCATTGAAATCATGTTTATTGAAAGTTCTTTGAAGATGTTGTCGACACTGACATCTGACTCCTACGATGATGTGCTTGACGAGCGGTAGTGATATAACTACTCTTCAGACTCAGAGGCCGACGAGATTGGAGTTGACACATAGCCCAACCCGTTGCGAGTTCGATGATAATAATCAGGGGCCTTCCCTTTTGGAACGAAGGATCGAAGCAGCGTTGTAACCCTCGGTTTCAGTCACCGGTGTTTTCTACTAGTGATCGGTATGACATAAATACCTGTTCTGGTGGTCTAAACTAAGTCTAATTTAACTCTAATAAAATTTTCTAATGTTTTAGATTTTTCATAATTTTTTTCAAAATTTTTCGAAATTAATTGAAGATTCTCGAAATTCGTGACACATCTGCATCGCTTTGCGACTTCTGGATTTTTAATTTGCAATTGGGGATGAATTTCATGAATCTAATTTCTCAATAATGCTTAAAGTAATATTTGTTATTTTAAGAAATTTTAGCAATATTTTTGAATTAAATAGGAATTTAATTGAGTTAAGAAAAGGAAAAAATGAAAATAAATAAAAATAAAAAATAAAACCCTATAATAATTCTTCTAAGTTTTGAAGCCCTAACCTCCTAATTCAAACCCGCAAGCTCCCACCACTATGCCACATTGACATGTGATTTAAAGACCCAAGCTCATTTATTTAAACCTCCTTTTAAATCCCCCCATCTTCTCCAACTTCCCCCACTCTCTCTAACTTCTCCCACACTTTCTCCTTCTCATTCCCACTCAACCAAACTGAACCCACTACTCCTCCCACGTAGCCTAACTCTCAGGGGGACTTAGGGGGTGTGTGGTGCCTATAAAAGGGATATCTCACCATCTCAAGTCACTTGCATAACCTAAACTTCTCTCTTTTTTCACTACACTATCTCTTCCTCTTTCAAACTTGGCGAGATACTGAAGTGCTGGATGAGGGAAGGAAGATTCAGACTGAACGGAAGCGTTCTAGGTATTTATTTTGAATTTTTTTAGAATTTAGTTCGTTGTGGCATTTCATCGAACACATAATATGGATTACATGTTAGTTGTAGTTCCACCATGAAATTTGTACACTAAAATTCTAATAAAAATATTCTGAGGTACGCTAGACATACATCCTAATTATAGCGATTTTTATTATATTTTACAAAATTATTTTTATACCAAAAAAAGAAGGAAAAAAAAAGAAAAAGAAAAACTGTGCTATGCACTGTGCTGTGCACAGTGTACAGCTCGAACCAGACCCAGCTAGCCCAAGTCTGGTCAGGCCAGACCAGAATGGCCTAGGCCTGGTCGGGCCAGACCAGACCCGACTGGGTCTATGCTGGGCACAAACCCAGTCTGGGTCTGTTTTATAGATCCGACCCTGACCCAATATAAAAAAAAGAAAAGAAAAAGAGAAAAAGAAAGAAAGGAAAAAGGAAAGGAAAAAGAAAAAGAAAATAAATAAATAAATAAAAATATGCAGAAAATTACTGTAGCATTTTACTATAGTGAACTCAGACCCAAACCCATTACTGTAGCAACACACCAGTTACTGTAGCAACAGACCCGTTAAGCTTTTTATTTATTTTTATTGATTTTTTGGTTTATTTTAATTCAGAAAATTCACAAAAAATTCTAGAAAATTCACAGAAAATCACAAACTAATTTGAAACTCTGTAAAATTATTTTGATGTAATATTACTTAGAATAAAATGAAATTAAATATTTCTGTAATTATTATTCAATGATAATTTATTTAAAAATGATCAATAAATTTCTAAATAGCACAAAAAAAAATGAAATTCATAATTCAGTAATATGTAAATATTATACATCAATTTATTAGTTTATGCATGTATTTTAGTATGAAATTATATTTTTAAATAGTTGCTATAACTTTAGAAATTGAATTATTTGAAAATATTAACCATCCAAAATTATAATAAATAGTAAAAAAAATACATTATCACTTAAGTTATCACTGAATAAATAACATGTCAAGTCTCTAATTAATTCACGTAATATTTAGGCTGCGAATTTTACCCAGAGCCGGTTGCAGTTACGGGAATTCTGATTCTAACGACATCGGCAAGTACACACACTCTCTCTCCTTTGTGTTCCTTTGTTAGTTTATGAATTTCTTTCCAATCTCGATTTTCATATCCTTCCCTGATCACGTGTCTTGTAAGACATGCATGCATGGGATGTTTGCTACATAAATGATCATTCAAGTATAACAATGAATTAGTAAATATTGTACTAGTAAGTTGACGTCACCCTATGTCATGATTATTATTTTATGATTATGTTTACATCCTAATAGACTGACATCACTTATACTATTATGCATTTGTCACCCGATGTTGTCACCGTGTTCTATTTTCCTGAAATTTTGATATGCATTGTAATAACTGTTTTCACTATTACTCTTGATACCGATCCCTAATCCTGTCACACTGAGTCACACATTATCTTGCATTTATATTGATTAATAAAATTAATCAAACCGGGGTTATTGGGGAGACTGTAGCAGGGAAAATCCATGGAGGTGTGCTTGGAAGAGCGACCCCTTGTGGGTTTGAATGTCACACATGCTCTTGTTATTATGCGCGCTCCTATTATTACAAGTTACCTGATACCTGAGTACAGTGAACTGTTTCTCCCTGCTATCAGGATCCACTAACGCATCACTTGCTTGATATGTAGTTGTCCTGTGGGATGGGGCATAGGATAGCTGCATTCGTTAGATTAATAAAACATACTATACTTAGAATTATTATTTGTGACATGGATAAACTTAACTACATGATGTTCCTGGACTTGCCATATCGTTCTTAACTTGTGATATTGTGATCTTGTGACCTGATGGTTATGATATATAACATTACTCATCCAGGGTGCTTCATACTTATTATATACATATCATAGTATACATACATGACCTTATTTCACATGATCTAGTGTTCTGTTACTCTCGCTGGTATCTGTTTTCCATTATGTTTGCAAAGGGGGAAAACTTACAAAAAAGAGTTTGAGGAGCTAAATTACAAGTATTCTTAAAAAGATTACAAGTAGATCTCCTCAGAGATTCTGGAGAAGTGTGCCGATAGGAGTCTGGTCAGCGCGCGACCACTTTGTCCCTTTGACGATGCGAGCGATGAGATTCCCTTCTCGCCTGGTTCGGGGAATCAGAGAACAGGAGGTTGGTAGAACCCTCTTGCTGCTTCTCAAAATCGCCTTCAATTAGGAATTCCTTCTTGCCTGGTTCCGGAGATTCCTTGAGAAGAAGGACGATGTTAGGGTATCAACACCCTGGATAGAGAAAGCAATTCTCTAAAAGGTCTCTGAATTCGAGAGCGCACGGTGCGTCGTGAAGAAGCCTCTGCTTGTGGAGTCCTCTTTTTCCCCGATCGATCGATCTCTCTCTCTCTCTCTCTCTCTCTCTGTGTACCCCTGGCGGGTTATTTATAGGGAGAGCAAGGGTATAACCGTCCCTTGAAGATATGGAAACAGATTGAATCGAATCTGTTTAAATCTGAAAAGTAGCCTTGCTACGAGGCTAAGATCAGCTTCTGCGAAGCTAGAATTGGCAGGTCGGTGGACCCTCTTGATCCTTTCCATATCGTTAGAGGATTTTCCCTGATCTTCTTACTCGTTTTAGGAGAGTTAGGAGATTGTGGCAATCAACTGCAAAATTTGATCTCTGATTTAATCTTGATTGGATTTGATCTAATTGGATCCGATCTCATCTGGAGATTTGATTGGTCAAAGGTTGACCATGGTAGACCAATAGTGGCACTGCCCGCATTGAGCTCGTAGCGGGGCTAGAAGCAGCTTCTGGCGAAGTCCGAAAGAAACCCTTTGGCGGAGCTGGAAGTCCTCTGTGGCGAAGTTTGCGAGTTAGCTTCTTGGCGAGGCTTTGAATGGCTTCAAGGCGTAGTCGAGTGATATTAGCCTCTCAAGCGAGGCTATCCCTTTGGGCTCATGTAATGCTAAGTGCTAGCACCTTAGACCTGTTGAGGTCTGTTTAGAAACAATCCGGGTTCACTGTCTGCTTGTTGGATCAGTGGAGTCCAAGTTGCTTCCTTGTCCCTTAGAGATGGGTGAAAACTGGTCTTCAGCTCGTCTCTCACTTGTCTTTTGTAAATGTCAACAAGTTTAGACATTGTTCGGACCAATAAGAATCTTGTCTTTTTAAGTGTCAACAAGACCCCCTTCAAAGTTTTCGAAAGTCTGCAATAGCTCAGACTTCGAAACACTTTGAACTGCTTTGATCGGTGATGTGTGGAGTATGAACGTCGCCATGATGGTTGAGTTCAACTTTGCCTTCAATCCTGCTTTGGGATGTAGATTCGCCGAAGAATCATGTAGACTCGCGTCTGGGTAGCTTCGCGGCTAGGTAGGTTCGCTCTGGAACATCTGTCGCTTTCCCGAGGCCAACTGCCGTGGGCTGGTTACGAGGAGGATTACTCCTTTCTTCGTGCTGATCGAGGGAGATATTCTCCGATTTGCACGTTTCCAAAGGAGGATATTCCCTTTCTTCAAGGCGTCATAAGTGCCTTTTATGAGGGAGACGTTTCTCCCTTCGCACGGTTCCAAGGGAAGTCGTCCCTATTCTCAAGGCGCAGTAAATGCCTTAAATGCGCTCGTGCTTCCACGCTTGAGGCGGCAGCGCTCAGGCCATGGGGCCTATAAATAGGACACTTGAGGTCTTCTGAAGAGAAGTGCTTTGCCTCTCTTCTCTTCTCTTGGTTTGAAAGAGATACTCAGATCTCTGAACTAGTGGGAATGCCCACTCTGGTCATTATCCGGCCAAGGACCGATAAGTCTTGATCATTCAACGACTTCACCGATTTTAGGGAATTCATCTCCCTTAATTCAGCTTTAGCAGCTGCTTCAGGGATTAGTTTTCCTTACTCTTCATCTTGCAATTAACCGGTCTGCAGAGAAGGATTTCAGCATAGCTTCCCAGCGAAGCTATCATCTTGACTTGGTCAGAGAAAGATCACTGCATGTTAAGTCCGCAGCACAGGCAGAACTTGGGACTTGGTCTCTTTAATAGTTGAGCCAGTCTTGCCATATAGGCAGAGCTAAGACTGCATCCCACGGGGTCAGTCTGGCTAGCCATATAGGCGGGGCTTGGACTTGGCATTTGTTGAGCCAGCCCATCAGTGCTGTGCAGGCGAGGCCTGTCCTCTGCTTTTACTGAAATTGGATTGCTTTGACCCAAAGATTCTGATTTGCAGTCTTTCCTGTGCTTAACTGCTAATTTGCTCTGATTTTGCATTGCAGTGGGCTATGCTCGCCGATCTTGTATCTTGATGAAAGAGATCGAAAAATTGCCTTATGCTTTCCCGGTTGAAGCTTTTCTTTTAAGCAGGAGGAACAACTTGGGGCGACGGGTGCGTGTCCCAGAGGCTATTGGCAGCCTCTTATCCGAGATGATTCGTTCTGAGGTGAGGCTGGTTGCCGCTTTTACCGGAGATGATCCGCTTCAAGATAGTGGGCGTCGCCTGTGGGATCGCTGGCATCATTGCCAACTTTCAACTTTGGTGGCCTTTGGGGGCTATCCACTTCGGGAAAGCGGGCATCACACCCGTTAGATCACTGGTATCACTGCCGATTCCCATTATACGTGATCTATCGTGTTGGCGGCGATAGGTTTTTATTGCCAGGCTTCAACAAAAATGGCCTGGCAAAATCTGCCATTTTTGTGGAGAATAATGACCGTGTCCTTGCGGCACCACTGATTACGGCCTTGTGCAGGAGAAAGGCCTTCTTTGTCCAGTCGGTTTGACTTAGAAGAGGATAAAACCACTTGTATGCCTTTTGCGCGGATGACCTTGTTAAGTAACTGGGTGTGTTGTATGAAACACAACTTCGGTGTAATATCAATGTACCCTTCCTTTTAAATCAATGAAAGTTCATCTTCTAATCATCTGATCTTTGCTTGCTTTCTTTGAGAGTTTGGCCATAGCGGGGCTAAACTGCATGCGGAGTTAAGGACATAGTCCTTTCTTTGAGTGATCTTCGCGAGACTGGCATGTCAGCGCCTTTTTAGAGGGTTAAGTAAGCCTTTCGGCTAAGTCCTTGAAGGATTGTGCGAAGTCCGCACTTTAAGCCAGGGCGAAATTAACCCTTAGCGGAATCGAAGTAGCGCTTTTCGGGAAGGCGCTTTGGGCGGCGTTTCGAATTAATTCGAAACGGTGGCATGCGCCCTTTTCGAGGCCTTGTTTCAGGCGCTGATTGGCCTATAAAAGCCCGATCGGGCTGAGCAGGAAAAGATCTCCTTTTTCAGAGAGATTTCTTAACTTTCCCTCTTCCTCTTCCTTCTTTGTTCAGAGAACCTTGAGAACTCTTGCAACTCTTTAATGGCGCCCAAAAGACGAGCGGGAAAAGAAGTGGCGACTTCTGCAGCGGAGGGCCCTTCTCCTCCGTCATCGAGCGACCAGTCACCGGTAAGGGATTTTCCTATCTGATTAGAGACTGTGGTCTCTCTCCTTTGGAGCCGACATTTGGCGATTAGGACGATTGAATATGATCTGTCCTCATTAGGGAACTCGTTTCCTTGAACCTTCCTTGCACAAGGGAATTAAGAACCGAACAGTTCTTCTTTAGGCTTCCGTACGAAGCCATTACTCGGGCAGTCTCCATCCTGTTGAGGAACAGGATATAGGTCTGTTCCTTCAGTCATGACTATGAAGGGTGACTTTTGACCATGATGCCCTCTTGGTGACGTCAGCCCTTAGGGCTATACCACTTCCTGCTTAAGCGAAGTTGGTATTTTGGATGTTCTCTGCAAAATTGCAGTTTTATCCGCGAGATCAAGCTTCATCGAAGCTATCGCCTTGCTGGCCTTGCTCGCTGAGCGAGGCTATGCCTTAGTGGATTTTTTTTATGCCTTCGTATCCACTTGATTGTTGAACTAATCATAGTTCATTTCTGTCTTTGCAGTGCATTACACTTCCGGTCTCTTGAACAGTCTGTTTGGGCTAACCAGTCAAGCAGATGGTAACCTCAGCCTGCAATTCCATGGACAGGCTTCTTTGTTCAGTGAGCGGAGCTCCCTCGTCCGGGATACACTCATCCAAGGCGGTCATCCGCAGACCACACGGAGCATCTTGACCACGGCTCCTCTTGAGGATGTTGACCGTCGGACTTACAGAAAGCCCGACTTTATGTTCGGGGATGCCGCATCCGATCCCGATCGCCAGTTGCAGGCAGGCGAAGGACAATGGATCTTTCAATTGGATGGTGAGAAGTTTTACCTTCCGTCCACTAAGCGGCACTTTCCTTTGTCTTCTTTCGTGAATGTGACTCAGGCTCGGAAGATGGCGTGGGGCGTAAGCCGAAGCGTCGAATCCGTCCATGTTGGGAGATTGACCTTTCAGTCCGGCTATTCGAGGGCGGGCCCTCCCCACAGCATAATGGGGCTATACCCTGGGAAGGTATCGCGGGAACTTCCAGTGGGAGAGAACCCGGCTGTGGCGCAGACCTTGGTACTCAGTTCTGCGCAGTTGACGGGAACTACCCTGCTACTGACTTCAGCAGGGCTCCCGGTTGGGTTCATCCTCCTAAGACATGGTGGGCGGAGTTGACCAACTATATCCTCGCTCACTTCGAGGAGGACTTAGAGGAGCTGAACCTCTATGAGGCCGTCAGGGCGACCTGCTACGGCATTGAGATGAAGGTGGCGTGCTTCTACGCCATCCTTGAGTTGTACTGTCCGGCTTCGGGGACCTTCTTCACCCTGGTTGGCGAGTTGGGCATGGCTTTGCATGAGATGTGGGAAATCTCTGCTCTGCCTTTCGGGTCTCTTCCATACGAAGAGTACTTTCCCTGTGAGGCGGAGTTGGCTATTCTGGAGAAACAGGAGCCTGCTCTGCTCGAGACTTATCGGGAGTTGATGTGCCACTTGCATATCTGTTCCAGCATCCACGGTGGTGACAAGGGTAGCTCGAAGAGCTTAAAGAGCTAGGGAAGTTACTTGTTCCCAGACATGAAGAATGCCCCTGAAGCAGCTCATCGCGGAGTTGCTGATGGCGATATTGTTGAAAGGATGGAGATGTGTCTCCAAAGGGATATCGTCATAACAAAAGACGCTGGTCCCTATGAGAAGGGTGATGCCCTTCGGAGCTTTCACCATCAGGCCCATCGGCCTATGTCTCGAAAGGCGCTGCTGGCCGGTTTCTTAACCGTCTGGTTAAAGAAGTGTGTTGTTCCTTCTTCCTCGGGTGACATCGTCCACCCGAATGTTCTGCTACCCGCCGTTCGCTTGGCCCATGGCCACCGTCTGGGACTTCTCCCGGCCATGGTGTGCTGTATTCAAAGAGGCCTTCGCGCATTAACGGAGGCTCTCTGCAGGCCACCGGCGACGAGGCGTGGGAAGAGTGCCATCCTGCCTTGTGATGGACCCAATCCTAGGGTAGGTCTGCCATACACCTACTTGATGGCGTGGTTCGCCTTACACTACCCTACTTTGATTGGAGCTGGGAGGACCCTCCGCAGGGTGTTCGAACGGCGCTTCTCCGCCGGTTTGAAGGCTGTTCTTGGATGAAAACCTACGTGGCCGAGGCCCGTAAGTTAGTGCGTCGTCATGACGCTTATAGTCTGTTCCGCTGTTTCCTCGCATTCGGGGCGCAGGATACAACGAGGAATTCCGAGATGCGGAGTCAGGGCGGTCTCCCATGAGTCGGGGCGTTTTCGAGTGGCTGGTCAGCATCCGGCCCTCGCACTTGCTGTACAGGAGTGGGGATACCTGTTACCTGGAACCCTACGTCCCGAGTCGATTGCCCGCCAATTCGGATACGACCAGCTTTACGTGGGCAACCCCAATTCGGGCCTGACTTTCATGGGGAGTCTTATTGATGGGGCCCGTGCCTGGCGGTTCTTTACCGCGGATGGCACTGGGGCGTGGCTACGCACGCCGCTGCAGGATCCCGGCCTCTCGACGACCCTGTGCTTTTGCCAGTGGTACGCGGTTTCTAACTCCACACCTCCTGGATTTAATGCCAATAGTACGGGTGTGAAGTTAATTTTTCAGCGAATGAAGCGGAAGGCCTCTGAGAAAAAGGAAGGCAAATGGGTTCGTGTCCCTGGTTTAGAGGAGTTCATCGCTGTGGATGACAGCGAGGCTTCTGATGCAGGGAGTCCTCGCTTTAAGGCGGGGGTTGGAGCTAATACTCCTGCGGCTGGCTCTGGTGTGGTGGGGACATCTTCCCCACGACGTGCGGGAGAAGTGGAAGAAGAGGATTCTGACGTCCACTTCAAGAGAAAGCGGGCAGGTAGCGGATCTCGTAGGAAATCATTGGCGAAGAAGTCCCGTCGCCAAGCTCCTACAATTGTCGTAGAGGGTTACCCCTCTACAGCGATTCCTCCTGCTTCCCCATTAGCAGCTGAACCGTCGGTTGCTGAACCAACTAGTGGTGAATTTGCTCCAGGTCTGGGTAAGGTTAACCTTGTTCATATAATACGCCTTTTTGTGCGTTCCCATTGACTTATTACCAATCCTTTTTGATTGTAGGAGCTGAGGCAGCTGGAGAACAAGGGGAACATTATGATCCCCTATTCACTTATGGGGCTGCAGCCGGTTCTCCTGCTCACTCGGAAGAGTCTGGGAGTGGCGCGGCTGATGTTGGTCCTTCAGGCGTTGGGACTTCTAAAGGAAGTCCTGAGGCCTCGAGCTCTATCGGGTGGTCCACAGGATATTCGGCAAGCGAAAGCGAGCCGGTTGTTCGTGCTAATTCAGGCAAAAATTTTCCGATGGAGCCCTTGGAGACCGGTGCGGCCGACGAGATGTTCGAGGCAACATCCTCCTTTGGTATCGTCCTAACCTCTTGGCTTCTTCTGTAGTGTCCCGACTAACCGCAGTCTTGTTACAGGTGTGCGGCCTCAAGATGCATCAGCTTCGAGGGGACCAGGTGATTTTCCTGAAAAGTCAGGGGGTGATATGAGCGCTTCGACCGCGGTGGATGCTGTTGTGTTGGATGCGCTGTATGGCGACCTGCCTTCTTATCAGCCCAAATCAGCTGAAGGACCAGAAGTTGAAGGGACGGCAGTCCCGGAGGTATCCTCACTCCCAATCACATCAACGAGTGAGGTGCCGATTGTTTTGCCAAGTGCGGCACTGAGGGTGATCGCAAGCCCTACTTCTCCAACCCTGGTGGTTGAGCCTGCTGCTCAAGAGGTGGTTGCCAGTCCTATCTCCGCGGTGGCTGGCGTGCTGGTTTCGATGAGGACTCCGCTGAGATCGCCTTCGGCTAGTCCTGCTGCTATCAGTGTTCCCGCCGCTTCTTCCGCGACGGTGTCGACCAGGCTGGTAGATTACTCCGAGGTTTCCTCCCTGCCAGAAATGGCTGAGGCCGAGAATGATTACATAGGTGACCTGGTCGATAGCTTTTATAAAAGCTTGGAGCAAACCATCGTCCTAGTTTTGAAGGGCTCGCCTGTACCATTCTCAAAGCTGAAGGTGGTCCTCTCCCATGACATTGAGAGCATTCGGGACTTTGAGGGGTATCATCAGGCTGCTGCTTTAGAACTCCTGGTAGATGAACTTGAGAAGGCTGTAGAGGAGTGGCGTCGTCTCTATTGCTCAGACCTGGCGTCCTTAGCTGATGAGCGGCTCGCCTGTCTTGTTGCCCAACAGCACGAGGCCCGGCTTGCTGCTCAAGAGGCTGCTAAGGCCGTCTCTTCTGATTTGGAATCCTTGAAAACAAGGCAAGCGGAGGTTGGAAGTGCAATTGACGCCTCCACTAGTGCTCTTCTTGGCGCTGAGGATAAGATTGCGAAGGCTGAGGAAATGATCAGGAAAGCAAATCTCCTCTTATCCAAGGCCATACCGGTGCGTCTTGAGGAAACTGCGTGGCTTGAACAACTCAAAGCTCAGAGTGAGGAGCTTGCGCTGCAGGAGTTGTCACAGAGGGCAACTTTGGCGGAAGTTGAAGTTCGTCTGGCCCAGGCAGTGGATTTTGATGAGGCTGAGCTGAGGTCACAAGCGCTTGCCCAGGCTGCTGATGACAAGAAGACGAGGCTAAACGCCCTCGGAGAGCGACTCAGATCGTACAGTGTACGCTTGTAGGTCATTGTATACGTGCCTCTGTGTGTCCCCATCTTTTGGAATTAATGAAAATTCTTTCTTTTGTTTTGGCTTCTGTCGAATCTCCAATCTTGTTCTTGCTTGAGGACGTAATCTTTGAGACGTGGCTATCCGTCGGTTCAGAGGTCGCAATGACATAACCGATTAAGACGTCAGCGATCTCGAGCTTAGCCCTTTGCGGGGCTGAAGGGGAGATACTTGCCTTTTGTAAATGTCAGCAAGCATCGGTGAGTCCTGTCTTTTGTAAGTGTTAACGGGGCTCGGAATTGAGACTTAGCTGTCTGCTGGTTCAGAAGTCGCAATGACATAACCGGTTGGGACGCTACTAAGCTCAATGGTAGACGAAACTTGGCTATCTGCCAGTTCAGAGGTCGCAATGACATAACTGGTTGAGAAGCCACCAAGCTTCAAAATTGGTGATACTCGTCTTTTGTAAATGTCAACGAGTATCGGGACCTGTCTTTTGTAAATGTCAACAGGGCTCGGAATTGAGACTTGTCTTTTGTAAATGTCAACAAGCTCAAAATTGGTGATACTTATCTTTTGTAAATGTCAATAAGTATCGAGACCTGTCTTTTGTAAATGTCAACAGGGCTCGGGGTTGAGACTTGTCTTTTGTAAATGTCAACAAGCTCGAAGTTGAGACTTGGCTGTCTGCTGGTTCAGAGGTCGCAATGACATAACCGAATGAGACGCCACCAAGCTTCAAGATTTGGTGATACTCGTCTTTTGTAAATGTCAACGAGTATCGAGACCTGTCTTTTGTAAATGTCAACAGGGCTCGGGGTTGAGACTTAGCTGTCTGCTGGTTCAGAGGTCGCAATGACATAACCGGATGAGACGCCACCAAGCTTCAAAATTTGGTGATACTCGTCTTTTGTAAATGTCAACGAGTATCGAGACCTATCTTTTGTAGATGTCAACAGGGCTCGGGGTTGAGACTTAACTGTCTGCTGGTTCAGAGGTCGCAATGACATAACCGGATGAGACGCCACCAAGCTTCAAAATTTGGTGATACTCGTCTTTTGTAAATGTCAACGAGTATCGAGACCTGTCTTTTGTAGATGTCAACAGGGCTCGGGGTTGAGACTTAACTGTCTGCTGGTTCAGAGGTCGCAATGACATAACCGGATGAGACGCCACCAAGCTTCAAGATTTGGTGATACTCGTCTTTTGTAAATGTCAACAAGTATCGAGACCTGTCTTTTGTAGATGTCAACAGGGCTCGGGGTTGAGACTTAGCTGTCTGCTAGTTCAGAGGTCGCAATGACATAACCGGATGAGACGCCACCAAGCTTCAAGATTTGGTGATACTCGTCTTTTGTAAATGTCAACGAGTATCGAGACCTGTCTTTTGTAGATGTCAACAGGCTCGAAGTTGAGACTTGGCTGTCTGCTGGTTCAGAGGTCGCAATGACATAACCGGATGAGACGCCACCAAGCTTAAGGTTGCAATGGAATTTGGGAGAAGGTCTCGTTTTCACGGGAGAAACGAGGGAATCACTGTCATAGGTTTAATGTTAACGTAACAGCGAGATATATATGTGGCCCTACCATTCTATGGATGAGAATTGGTAAGTGACTTTGGAGGTCTCGTTCTCACGGGAGAAATGAGGGAATTGCTGTCATAGGTTTAATGTTAACGTAACAGCAGAATATATGTGGTCTTTCCATTCTATGATGAGAATTGGTAAGTGATTTTGGAGGTCTCATTCTCACGGGGAGAAACGAGGGAATTGCTGTCATAGGTTTAATGTTAACGTAACAGCGGAATATATGTGGCCTTACCATTCTATGGATGAGAATTGGTAAGTGATTTTGGAGAGGGAATCAAATGGGAACTGATCCCTTAGGATTTTTAGCAAATCCCCAGCTGTCAACGGGTTTGATATGCCTTTACCAACTACCGTTTGAATTGGGCTAGCCATGCTTTTTCCCTCAGCATGATGAGTTGTCGAGGACTTATGTTGGGCTTACAGGCCAACATTTTTCTCTATCCTTAATCGTTAAGGATATTGGATTATCGGGTTAATGTCTGCATAACCCTGATTCCCCTTTAGGATAACCGGTGCACGGCCAGGTTCCTGTTGGTTTATGGCTGTATGACCTCACTTGGAGGAAGAGAAAGGCTCTCTTTGTGTGTGCTTCGGATACGGAGATCTTGATCAGAGGTGTAGTGTTAACTTGATCAAGAGAAGGATCCTTAATTAAGGATAATACTTCTTTAAGAACTTGCCATTGATCGGCATCATGAGTAGGTCGCCCTCTGCAGTCGTGAGGCGGTATGCTCTGTTTGAATAGACTGTTTCTATTACAAACGGTCCTTCCCATTTAGGCTGAAATTTGCCTTTGGTCTTGTGCGTCATAATCATCGGTCGTCTGACGGCTAAAACCAGGTCTCCTTTCTAGAAGACCCTCTGTTTGACCTTCTTATTGAAGGCTTTTGAAATTCGAGCTTGATATAGCTCAATATGCTGTTGAGCTTGTAGCCGCTTCTCATCTGGGGCTTCGAGCTCTTGAAGACGCAATCGATCATTGTCCTCTGATGTGCTCTTGGTGGTCAGAGCGACTCGCAATGATGGCATCTGGATTTCCAACGGGATGACTGCTTCGCACCCATATACCAGGAAAAAGGCGTATTGCCTGTCGGTGTCCGAACCGTGGTTCGGTAGGCCCAAAGACATTCACCAAGCTTTTCGTCCCAATCTCGCTTATTCGAGGAGACGAATTTCTTGAGCAGCTTGATGATTGTTTTGTTGAATGCTTCTGCCAAGCCATTAGCAGCAGGATTATAGGCAGTTGAAGCCACATTCTGAATTCGGTATTTATCGCAGAACCGATAGAATACTTGGCTTATGAATTGGGGACCGTTGTCGTGGATGATCAGTCTAGGGACACCAAATCGATGGATGACATGGTGTTTGATAAAGTGAACCACATTAGAGGTTTTGACTTCGGCCAATGGTATAGCCTCCGCCCACTTTGAGAAGTAATCGGTTATTGCTAGGATAAACCGGTGACCTCTTGTCGAAGAAGGGCTGATTGGCCCTACGACGTCTATTCCCCATGCTTCAAATGGCCATGAAGCAACGGTCGGGTGGAGCAGCTCCGAGGGCTGGTGTATGAAGTCCGCATGAATCTGACATGCTTTACACCTTCGTGCATATTGGATGGCATCAGCTATCATAGTTGGCCAAAATATCCCAGCCTATGCAACCTGTCTTTAAGCTTTGGACCTGGCTGATGAGCTCCATAAGTGCCGTCGTGCGCTTCTTGGAGCGCTTCCTGTGCCTCTGAATGAGAAAGGCAACGGAGGAGGACACCGTCATATGACCGACGGTAAAGTGTCTTCAAAGTCGGATCATAGTAGAAGTGGAGAGACCTTCGTCTGACGGACGCCGCTTCTTTAGGATCGTCTGGAAGCAGACCGTGCAAAGCATAGTCAATGAGAGGAAAGCGCCAATCCCTCGGCTCAAGATCCGTGGAGACATTATAGACTTTTCGAGTTCTTGGCATGTGCTTGGAGCATACAAGATGTCGAGTTGCGACTGTGAGGTGATACTCGGTGTCGGCTGGCAAGGCTAGTGTTGTTGCTAACGCAGCAAGAGCGCCCGCCTTGGTATTTTGAGATCGAGACACATGCCCGATGTAGAAACCTTCAAATAGGTTAGCCAATTCGATGGTTGTATGGTAATAAGGCACCAAGTCCTCATGGCGGACTTCGTATTCGCCTTTAACCTGATTGATGATCAGTTTTGAATCGCCGTAGGCTTCAAGGTAGCGTACTCCCATTCCATGGGCAAGCTGAAGGCCAATGAGCAAAGCATTGTATTCTGCTACATTGTTGGAGCACGATTCTGTCAGAGAAAATGCTCTGGGAAGAACATGGTTCTGCGGGGAGATGAACACAACCCCCACTCCGGCAATAATCTTGCCTTTAGGGCCCATTCGCGATGCTCCATCAAAGAACATCTGCCATACTTCCTCTTCTGAGGTTGCATTAGACTCGAAGACCTCATCAGGGATGTCTTCGTGAAGCTTTGAATGTTCCGGAACTGGATGAGCAGCCAAGAACTCTGCAAGAGCCTGGCCTTTAACCGCCTTCTGAGGGATGAAGGTCATGTCATATTGAGACAATAAAAGTGCCCACTTAGCCAGTCTTGAATTCAATGATCCTGGCTTTGTCATGAGAAGACGCAATGGGTTTACTCTGGAGATGACATGTATGGTCTGGCCGACCAAATAATGTCGTGTCTTCTGAACAGCGAAGACGAGAGCTAAACACTCTTTCTCGATAGGGTTGTAGCGAGATTCCGCTCCTATGAGAGTTCTGCTCAGATAATAAATGGCCTGCTCGTGGCCATTGTCGTCCTTTTTGTTGACCGCCGGAAAAAGAAAGAGGGAATTGCTGTAAAGATTTCTTTGAATCAGATGAAAAGATTACAACAAGACTTTTCCTTCCAGTTACAAGGGAGGGAGGATGTTGAAGCTTGAATCCCCCCTTTGTTTAATGCTGGGTTCTTCGTGTGGCGGTGGAGAGTGAATCTTGTTCTCCGTTGACCAGATGACCGTCCTGGACCGTCGGGGGTCTTCTCTTCGGTCGGTAGAAAGAGTAACTCAGCTCCGTCTACCAAAACTCTCAAAGAGGAGGTAGGCGAAGAGCGGCTAGTACTCAGTAAGCTCGCTGAAGAGTCTCCTCCCTCTGTCTGTTGTTGAAGTTGTGCTTCCCTCTTGATGATCCTCTTGCCTGGATTTGATCGATCTTGATGATGCCTTGACCTTCTTAATTCTCGACTTCTCCAAAGCTTCGATCCCCTCTTCATAGCAAACAAGGCTATTTATAGGGGTCTCAGGGGGTGAAGGTGCCTCCTGAAAACGCTCCCGAATGAGGGGCCACTACCCGCTACATGCGCGGTGACTGGCCCCGCAATCAGGGCAGTTGCAACTGAGACGCGGGCGTTGAGCCAAACGCGCCTTGAAGTTTGAGACGCGGGCGTCGAGCCAAACGCGCCTTAATGCTGAGACGCGGGCTTCGGGCCTTCACGTCTGGACGCTGAGGCGCGGGCGTCGGGTCGACGCGCCTTGATGCTGAGACGCGGGCTTCGGGCCGACGCGTCTGGACGTTGAGACGCGGGCTTCGGGCCGACGCGTCGGACGTTGAGACGCGGGTGTAGAGCCAACGCGTCTTAATGCTGAGACGCGGGCATCGATTCCTCGCGTCTAGAGCTTGAGACTCTGCTTCCTTAATGGCTTGTCTGTTAGTCATTTTTATACAGCCTACAGAACCCCCTCCAAAGTTTCTGATATTCCGCAGTTGAATGGGACGGATTTCGGAATACTTTGGATCATAGCCGTGTTCGCCTTTATGACTGGACTGTTGATGCTTCGGGCTTGATCTTATCTGGAATTGGTCTTCGTGAGTGTACTGTTGAACTCTTTGAAGCCGTCAGAGTTGATCGTGTTGAGTGTCTAGATACACAGTCTAGACCTCCCCGATTGCTTTTAGTCTGTCACGGGTGCGCTTTTGGCCGGGAGTGGTTGGTTGTCTGTTTGCGTCAGTGTACTGTTGAACTGACTTGCAGAAGCAGGAGACTGGACTCAGGTTCCTTTTTGAAAAAGCAGAGACTGCTTTAAAGACGCGACTTCCATGGAGTAGACGCGACGTTTGGCCCGTTTGGGGGACGCGGACTTTGGAGAGACGCATCTCTTGAAATGCAGACGCGATTTTCTGGGTGCATTTATGATGATGCTGATGGGGCATGTCCATCGAAAAGCCGCGTACTTTGGGGCGCGCACCTGTGCCATGTCATGATTACGCCGCCAGCTGGCCTGGGGAAACGGCGAGATTTCGCCTCTTGGCGCGCGGATCTCCCGGTTCATTAAATGAACTGCTCCACGTGTCAACTTCTGACTTGTGGCGGGGTCGCGACGCATGATCTTCCCTGTTCAAACAATGATTTGGCTCCACGCGTCAGGCAGCGATTCGCTGCAGCGTTTATTGGGCCAAACGCTGCGTATCTTCGCGAATCTCTGTGCCTATAAAAGGCAACAGTTAGAGAGAGACACATTTTCTTCTCCGAACGCATTTGCTGAGAAAAGAGAGCTTCCCTCCTCTTGTTTGTTCATCTGTCCATCTTCGAATTCGGATTTCTGAACATCGATGGCTCCCAAGCCGACTGCATCATCCTCAAGGGCGACCGCCGCCGAGGCTGAGAGAGATGCTTCCTCTGCGCAGGAGGGTGTTTTCCGAGGTAAAAATGTACCTTCGGCGTGGGTTCCGCCATTAAAATATGTTCATAGAACCCTAAGAACCTTTAACACAAGATCGTGTTTGATTCTCGGACGCTGTCCTTGAGATGATAACCGGGGCGCGGGCCTGATGATCCGACGCTGGTGAACTCTGCATTCTGGATCCTTCACTTAGAACATTTCTAATTGTGAAGGTCTCTGGACGCGATTTGCAGAACGCGGATTTGATCCATGCGTTCTGTGCCGCGTTTTGTGCCATCAGGCGCCGATTTGATGAATCTGGCGTCTGAGTCCAAGCACTTTGAAATTTCACAAGTCTTGGTTTGCAGAACGCGGATTTGATCCTTGCGTTCTGTGTCTTCAACCGCCGATTTTGTAGAATCTGGCGTTTGAGTCCAAGTACTTAGAATTTTCATAAGTCTTGGTTTGCGGAACGCGGCTTTGCAGGTCTGGACGCGGATTCGAAAAATTCCTGCGTCCAGTATCTCTTCTGCGTTTTGATGCAGGTTCGCAGGTCTGGACGCGGATGATAACTCCTGGGTCCAGTGTCTCGGCTGCGTTTTGAATTATGAACACTTAGCGTCTTCCCTTATTTTTGGCAAAGTATCTGACCAAGTGTCTTCTTCTTTTGCAGTGCCGCATGTTTCAGGTTCACTTGCCAAGATGCACCACTTTGGACGCGTGGGTGGTGCCGACCGGGGCTTGACCTTTGTGCAAAGAATGAGTGTCCCCGTGACTGCTGACCAGTTACTGGATCGCAGGCTCTCTAATGTTAACAGGAGAACCTTTCGGGCACTTATGACCGATGCCGCACTCAAAACGGATGACGGCGTCAGGTTGGAGAAGCCTGCCTTCTTCTTTGGGGATCATATCTATGATGATGGCCGTCGTGTGTCTGAGGGGACCTATAAATGGCTCCGTGAGATAAAGGGCGGAAGATTCTTTCTTTCAGACATGGAGAGGATGTTCCCGATGTCCTACTTCCAACACATGTCTGTCCCCCGGAAGATGGAATGGGACATTTCCCAGTATATCCCTGAGATCGCCCTTGGTGACTTTGGCCTTCAAAAGGTAGACCGCCATGATAGTCATGACGGGTCAGTTGTCGGACTGTTCCCTGCGTCGTCCAAGCCTGAAATCCCAATTGGAGAGATCCCGGAGCTTGCTACCACCTTCCTCAATTCCTTCATAGAAGCAGGGGGTGACTATCCTGTCGACTTCCGTGCGTATGGGTGGGTCCACTCTCCAGGGAACTACTGGTGGGGCAGGATGGTGGGTTTTGTCCTTACCAATCTTGAGGGACCACTGAAGCGTGTGGGGCTGTACCCAGCAGTCAGGGCCGTGCAGTGGGGCGTCCCGATGAGTTCTCATAACTTCTTTGGGATTCTGGAGCGCTACAATCCTCGGACGGGGACATTCTTTACTCCGGTCGGAGAGATGGGCCTTGCCCTGCACGAGTTGTATGAGGTCTCCGGGTTGTCGTCAGGGGACATTCCTTACGAGGAATTTGTCCCAACCACCAGGGAACTGCGCCTTTTGGAAAAAGAATCTCCTCAAGTGTACGAGACCTACTGGGAGGTGATGTGCCATTTCTACATCTGCGGCCAGACAACTGCCTGGAGGTCAGGAGGCGTCAAGCAACTATCCTGGGCTGATTATCTGTTTAATAATGTCAGCAATAAAGATCTCCCAATAATCCGACTAGCTCCTAGTTCTGGTGGGGAAGTTGAAGACAGGATCGACGCAGCTTCTGACAAGTTCTATACCACGGAGTCGAACGAGGACGGCTTCGACCCTGACCTGGTCTTTGAGAGCTTTCACCATCAAGCCCGGACCCCTATTTCTGATCAGGCGCTGTTGGCGGGCTTCCTGATGTTGTGGCTGAAGAGGTGTGTGGTGCCCACGCTACCACATGAAGTTATTGTGGCAGATGTGGTATACCCGGCGGTACTCTTGGCTCATGGCCACCCCATAGCCCTTCTTCCAGCCGTGGTGGCTGGTATTCAAAGCGGGCTGCGGGTGCTGACCAAGAGCTTCTGCGAACCCCCAAAGACTGCTAATTCCCGTGGGGAGCCGTATACCGACTCAGAGGGGAACCCGACGGTGAGGCACCCCAACCCGCGGATTGAGCTGCCTTACACGTACCTCATGGCTTGGTACGTGATGCATTGTCCATCTCTAATGACGGCGGCGCGTGGGAGCATGGATCATATCCCATTTGTGCAACGGCTGGAACGTTCGGAGTGGCATGACACCTACCTGTATTACATTAGGAAGCGTCTTTCCTGTGCCACGAACTATCAGCTTAACCGTTGTTTTCCAGAGGTTCAAGGTGCAGCCCCCGGGGAGCTGTTCACGGATGTCGCTGGGCGGGATGACTTCTCGCAATTGCCTGCTGGAGCCTTCTGGTGGTTGATCAATATACGACCAGGATATGTGCTGTTTCGCCAAGGGACTTCCTGCACTATCGAACCGTATATGCCAAGTCGTTTTGCCCGACAATTTGGCTATGATCAGCTTTACGTCGGGAATCCCAATGCTCAACTTGCCTTTGACGGGAACCTGTTCGAAGGCGCTCGGGCTTGGTATTACAGTGTGGCTGGAGGGACGGGAGCAACGTTCCATCTACCCGACGAGGCGCCTAAGTGCCGTATGAGCTTCAGCTTCTGTACTTGGTACTCCCAAGCCGGCCAGATGCCAGATCTTATTCCGGAGTCTTCTGAAATACACCTAGAGGGGGGTGAATAGGTGAATTGCTAATCTAATGATTTTTTTTTTTAAACTTATGAAATGAGTGATGCAACAATCTCTCAAAAACACGACTGAGAGCCGAATACCCCTTGCGAGGTTCTGAACTCCTTCCTCCCAATTCCCCTTAAATGGGTTAGAGGTGCGCAATGCAACCGTGTTGTATTGAGGTGTGATTGATCAATGCCAAGTATGATGATGAAAATGAAAAGCTCACAATGTAACACAACAAGTATATCAACACAAGATTCCACAAGTAAAATAGCAAGTAAAGTAAACAAATAAGGATTGCACAAATAAAGGTTAGTTCTCAAGCAATAAATTGGAAGTGATATAAAGCAAGAAAGTAAGCAAGAAGAACGCCAAGGCAATCGCAAACAAGATGATTTGTTTCGAGGTTCGAGCCCGTTGCTCTAGTCCCCGCCTTCACCTCCGTGAAGGGTTTCCACTATCCCCTTAGGATCCCGTACAAGTTAGGCCTCCAAAGACCTCAAGCCGTAGCTTCACCTTACAAAGAAACTCCACCGAGGAGCTTGTCTCCACAAGAACAAGGATTACAAATAGTGATCTTTAACTAGACCACAACACTCTTTTACAAACACTCTCACTCTTTTACAACTTCACCTATAGAAAGAATATGAAATTTTTGGCTCTATGAAGTGTGGTGAGAAAAGCTTCAGTTGTAGAGTGATATTAGAGATCAAACAACAACTGAAAAACCAATTTGAAAGAATGGAAATGAAAGCTTTAAACTATTTTTCTCTTTCTCTTGAAAAACAATGAAAACTTGTATTTTTCTTGGTAAATAACTAAGGCCTATTCCCCACTATTTATAGGGAGAGAATAGGTTAAAAACTCTGATTTTTCCAGCTAATTTGATCAGAAAAAGAGTCCCAACAACTCCTAAAAACTCTGTAAAAGAGAAAACCAAAAACAGTTTTTTCAGAAATTCCAAAAGAAGAAAGAGCCGTTATGGCTGATGCAGGCCTACCGGTCGACTGCCGGTCGACCGGGTCCCTGCTGGCAAAAGAGCCGTTGGAGCTTCGGTCGACTGCCAGTCGACCGATCCAACAAAGGAAACACAGTTTCCTTCTATCGGTCGACCGACCCAGTCGACCGAAAAGATACAGAGAGCAAAACATCTCTTTTCGGTCGACCGGTATGTAGGATCGGTCGACCGACAGACATGCACAGCCTGTGCATGTCTGGACACAGCAGCCGGTTGACTGCCGGTCGACCGGTCTGCCTGAAATAATCTTTTTCTGGGCAGATTTTTGAGTTAGAAAAATTTGTAAAAAATCTTTTAAAAACTCTGGAACTAAGTGTTATGCTGAACTTTGTTTATATACATGTTTTAAATACGTTTTTGAAGATATAAAGCTTTGAGTACATGTATGTATAAACCAAGGCATAAACTTAGAAATAAACATTTTCAAAAACATAGAAACATTCAAAACAAGTGTGTGTGCAAATCCTAGAGCCAAATTTCACATATTCTATCTTTAACAAAAACTACACTTACAAACTTCTAGGTCTTCAAGACTTCAAGATGGGCTATCTTCACTTGATCTTCAATATTGTTCTTTGAGCCCAATTTGACTTGTCTTGAGTCCAATGTACCTTCCTTTAGGGAAGAATTCATCTCTTTAATATATAAACCTGAAACACACTTAAACAACAATTTATATTAGTACACATAACTAATATGTTTTGTAATCATCAAAATACACTAAACAAGGGTGATTGTAACCTTGGGCCAACAATCTCCCCCTTTTTGATGATGACAAAACATATGAGTTATTAAACAAATAAAGGAGGAAAGAGCTTGGAAAGCTCCCCCTTAAACAATGCTATGTATTTAACATGAATATGAACAACTATGTAAGCATACATAAAGTATTGAAAAATATCATCACCAAAAATAAACTATCATAAGGAATAACAAAATTTAAAACAAACAATATATTTTTTCTCCATATATTTTTCCATATATTTTCTCCCAAACTTATATATATTTATATTTCTCCCCCTTTTTGTCATACATCAAAAAGGGTTAAAAAAAATTTAAGACAAAACAAAACAAACATATTAGAAACCAAAACAAAACAAACTAAGATATTTTAAGTATCAATCTTACATACATTCAATTCACCACAAATAATGAAAATCTTGCATAATCTAAAGGTTTTGTGAAAATATCTGCAAGTTGAAAATCTGTGGAAACAAAATCAATATCTATGTCACCTTTTTCAAAGTGATCTCTAAGAAAATGATATCTAATGTCTATATGTTTGGTTTTACTATGTTGATTAGCATTTTTGGTCATGTGAATAGCACTAGTATTATCACAATAAATCTTAACATGATCAAAATGTAAATCAAAATCGAGAAGAGTATGTTTCATCCAGAGTACTTGTGCACAACAAGCTCCGGCTGCTACATACTCCGCCTCGGCGGTTGAAAGGGCTACACTATTTTGCTTCTTGGAAGACCAAGACACAAGACAATTGCCCAAGAATTGGCAAGTGCCACTTGTGCTCTTCCTATCTACCCTACAACCGGCATAGTCGGCATCCGAATAACTAGTCATGGTAAATTGGTTAGTTTTCGGATACCACAAACCTAAATCAATTGTGCCCCTAAGATACCTAATTATGCGTTTTACCGCTATTAAGTGTGATTCCTTAGGACATGATTGAAAACGTGCACATAAACATACGGAAAACATTATATCCGGCCTACTAGCCGTAAGATAGAGTAAACTACCAATCATGCTACGAAATAATTTGATGTCTACTTCCTTACCTTGTTCGTCCTTGTCAAGTTTCGTAGTGGTTGCCATGGGAGTCTTTGCTACTTTGGATCCTTCAAGCCCGAACCTCTTGATGAGTTCTTTGGTGTACTTGGCTTGGTTGATGAATGTCCCATCACTACGTTGCTTGATTTGAAGTCCAAGAAAGAAGTTGAGCTCCCCCATCATAGACATCTCGAATTCCTTTTTCATGCATGACTCAAAATTCTTGCAAAGTGAAACATTAGTAGATCCAAAAATAATGTCATCAACATAAATTTGAACTATGAGGATATCTTGATCTATATGTTTGGTAAATAATGTTTTATCAACTTTTCCTTTCTTAAAATCATTTGAAAGCAAAAATGAAGACAATCTTTCATACCAAGCCCTAGGGGCTTGTTTCAAACCATATAGTGCTTTATCTAATTTATAAACATAATTAGGGTGTGTAGGATCAACAAACCCGGGGGTTGTTCAACATACACCTCCTCATCAATATAACCATTAAGAAAAGCACTCTTTACATCCATTTGAAACAACTTAAAATCTTTAAATGAGGCATATGCTAAGGTCATCCGTATGGCTTCGAGCCGTGCTACGGGTGCAAAGGTTTCTTCAAAATCGATTCCCTCGATTTGAGTGTAACCTTGGGCAACTAACCTAGCCTTGTTTTTAACTACATTACCCGATTCATCCAACTTGTTCTTAAAGATCCATTTAGTGCCAATAGTTGGTCTATCTTGGGGCCTAGGAACAAGGTGCCAAACTTGGTTGCGCTCAAATTGATTGAGCTCCTCTTGCATTGCAAGCAACCAATATGAATCGGCCTCGGCCTCGAGGACATTTTTAGGTTCTATGTGTGAAATAAAAGCAAAATTACCACAAAAATCTTGAATCTTAGAGCGAGTGGTTACCCCTTTTGATACTTCACCTATGACGAGGTCCTTGGGATGATGAGGATTGAATCTCCAATCCTTTGGTAGTGGTTGAGAGGGCTCCTCTTCATTTGCTTGATGTTCATTTCCTTGAGCCTCTTCCACTTTGGCTTCACTTCCATCACCATCCTTTGGCTTGTCTCCCATGGTAGAAGCATCCTCCAAGGTCACTTTCTCCAAACCTTCATCTAAAGCATCAATTTCTACACAATTCTTAACAAACTTGTTAGATTCCTCAAATTTAACATGAATAGATTCCTCAATAGTCAAAGTTGACCTATTGAAGACTCTATAAGCCTTACTAGTATTTGAGTAACCTACAAAAATAGCCTCATATGCTTTTGCATCAAATTTTCCCAAATTAATATTTGTATTTAAAACAAAACATTTGCAACCAAACACTTTGAAATAAGAAACATTAGGTTTTCTAGAAAAATACATCTCATAAGAAGTCTTAGTAGTATTTTTACATAGGAAAACACGATTTGCAATGTAACATGAAGTATGAACGGCCTCGGCCCACAAATAATGTGGTAGACCATATTCATTTAACATTGTCCTAGCCATCTCTTGTAAAGTACGATTTTTCCGCTCAACTACTCCATTTTGTTGTGGAGTTCTAGGACAAGAAAGTTCATATTTTATTCCATATTCCTCACAAAAAGTGGTAAAGGGAAGGTTAATGAACTCACCTCCTCTATCACTTCTTATTTTAATTATTGAGGAGTCATTTTCCTTTTCAACTCTTTTCTTAAAGGCTTGAAAATGTGAAAAGGTTTGACTTTTGTGTTCAAGAAAATAAACCCAAGTAAAACGCGAAAAATCATCTACTAAAACATAAGCAAATCTACTCCCACTTAAACTTTTGGTTTGAGTAGGGCCAAATAAATCCATGTGGATTAGCTCCAATGGACGTGATGACATGATATCCTTAATTGATTTGAATGAGGACTTAGTTTGTTTCCCAAATTGACATGCGTCACAAACTCGGTCCTTTTCAAAGTTCAATGAAGGAATACCCTTCACCATTTCCTTAGAGTTAAGCCTAGAAATATGGTCAAATGAAACGTGGCCTAATCTCCTATGCCATAACCAAGAGTCGTCATTGAGGGCTTTTAAACATGTTATATTACAAGACATATTTAGCATATCTATCATATATACATTACTTTCACGAAAACCGGAAAATACACAAACATTAGAATTTTTGTCAACTATTTTACAAGCAATATCATCAAAAATAACATTAAATCCTTTATCACATAATTGACTAATGCTCAAGAGATTATGCTTGAGCCCGTCTACTAAAACTACATTTTCAATTAAAGGAGAAGTGCCAAGCTTTACATTACCAATACCAATGATTTTACCCTTGGCGTCATCTCCGAAGGTGACGGTGCCACCTTCATGATATCTTGATAGGGTTGCAAAGTTGTTGATGTCCCAAGTCATGTGCCTTGAGCAACCGCTATCAAGATACCACAAACCTCTACGTCGTTGGGCTTTGGAAAGTACCTACATCATTTAAAATAATTGTTGACTTTGGTACCCAAACTTTCTTGGGTCCTTGAAAGTTAGTGTTACGAACCCAAACATTATGATGTGATGCACTTAGTCTATCATAACAAAAATTAGCTAAGTGTCCTTTCCGTCCACAATGTGAACATGAGTACACTTTTCTATACATGAATGCATGGTGTGTATGTGAAGTGTGAGCATGCTTTGGGGTTTACCATGATGCATAGGTTGTGTAGCATGTACATGAGCATGAGCATGAGCATGATGAACATTTTTCTTAGGAGCTTGTTTCTTAGGAAACATATTCTCCATCTTCTTCTTATCAAACTCACTACACTTTTTCAAAACAACATCTAATGAGTCTAATCTTTCCTTAAGCATGGCAATCTCATTAGAATCTACAAATGGGGTCTTTCCTTTACAAGCAATCTTATATTTTTCAAAATCATTTTTAGTGGAAACTAAAGAAGAATGCAAGTCATTATTTTCTTTAGAAAGATTTAACACTTGAATATTCAAAGATTCATTATCCTTTTTCATTTTCAAGTACTTTTTCTTCATGAAGTCATAATTTTGAGAAAGTTCTATAAATGCTTCTCCTAACTCATCCATGGATAAATCATTATCAAGAAGAGTTGAGGGGGTTACCTTGCTTGTGCTCTCATTTGCCATGAAGCACATATTGGCGGTGTCGATCTCCTCCTCGGATTCACTTTCGTCATCCCATGTTGCTTTCATAGCCTTCTTCTTGTATGGCTTCTTGGATGAAGATGGCTTCACTTGGTCCGGACACTCCGCTACAATGTGTCCCGGCTTTTGGCAATTGAAGCATATGATCTTTCTCTCTTCTTTGCCTCCTTGCCATCTCCTCCGTCCTTGGAACTTTGCCTTGTTGTACATCCTCCGGACATTTTTGACTAGAAGTGAGAGCTCCTCGTCATCTTCTTCTTCGTCATCTTCGTCGGAGTAAGTAGCATGACTTTTGAAGGCAATAGTCTTCTTCTTGGAGGGTGCCATGTCCTCCCTTGCCTTCCTCTCCATCTCATGGGTTTTTAATATCCCAATGAGTCCGATGAGCTCAATCTCATCTTTATCATTGAGTTCCTTCAATGTTGTAGCTTTCACTTCCCATGATGGAGGAAGAGCCCGGATGATCTTTCTCACCCTTTGGTCGTTGTTGATGTCTTCACCTAGAGAAGAAAGCCCATTAGTAATCTTAGTAAATTTAGTAACCATATCATCTATGGTTTCATGTTCTTGCATGCTAAAATTTTCATATTGGGACCGAAGAAGGTCTATCTTGGCCCTCTTCACTTGTGATGTCCCCTCATGTGTTACTAGCAAATGGGTCCAAATCTCATAGGCGAATTTGCAATGGATGACTCTAGCTATGTCATCATCATTGAGGGCTTGTAGGAGTGCATAATGAGCCCTAGCATTGGCATCAAACTCCTTGGTCTCAATTTCGGACCAAGTAGATTCATCACCATCGGGGGTACTAAATTGTTTAGTCACGGCCTTTGCAACTCGGCTACCTAGAGATTGCAAGAAAACGGTCATCTTAACCTTCCATATGGGAAAGTTAAGTCCATCAAACTTAGGGGGTGTCTTAATACCATCGGCCATGTTTACTATGTGGAAATGAATGAAATGATTAGCAATATGAGGATCTCTCTAAGGTTGTTAAGCCAAATCCTAGAGTCCAAGCTCTGATACCAATTGAAATACACCTAGAGGGGGGGTGAATAGGTGTAATTGCTAATCTAATGATTTTTTTTTTTTAAACTTATGAAATGAGTGATGCAACAATCTCTCAAAAACACGACTGAGAGCCGAATACCCCTTGCGAGGTTCTGAACTCCTTCCTCCCAATTCCCCTTAAATGGGTTAGAGGTGCGCAATGCAACCGTGTTGTATTGAGGTGTGATTGATCAATGCCAAGTATGATGATGAAAATGAAAAGCTCACAATGTAACACAACAAGTATATCAACACAAGATTCCACAAGTAAAATAGCAAGTAAAGTAAACAAATAAGGATTGCACAAATAAAGGTTAGTTCTCAAGCAATAAATTGGAAGTGATATAAAGCAAGAAAGTAAGCAAGAAGAACGCCAAGGCAATCGCAAACAAGATGATTTGTTTCGAGGTTCGAGCCCGTTGCTCTAGTCCCCGCCTTCACCTTCGTGAAGGGTTTCCACTATCCCCTTAGGATCCCGTACAAGTTAGGCCTCCAAAGACCTCAAGCCCGTAGCTTCACCTTACAAAGAAACTCCACCGAGGAGCTTGTCTCCACAAGAACAAGGATTACAAATAGTGATCTTTAACTAGACCACAACACTCTTTTACAAACACTCTCACTCTTTTACAACTTCACCTATAGAAAGAATATGAAATTTTTGGCTCTATGAAGTGTGGTGAGAAAAGCTTCAGTTGTAGAGTGATATTAGAGATCAAACAACAACTGAAAAACCAATTTGAAAGAATGGAAATGAAAGCTTTAAACTATTTTTCTCTTTCTCTTGAAAAACAATGAAAACTTGTATTTTTCTTGGTAAATAACTAAGGCCTATTCCCCACTATTTATAGGGAGAGAATAGGTTAAAAACTCTGATTTTTCAGCTAATTTGATCAGAAAAAGAGTCCCAACAACTCCTAAAAACTCTGTAAAAGAGAAAACCAAAAACAGTTTTTCAGAAATTCCAAAAGAAGAAAGAGCCGTTATGGCTGATGCAGGCCTACCGGTCGACTGCCGGTCGACCGGGTCCCTGCTGGCAAAAGAGCCGTTGGAGCTTCGGTCGACTGCCAGTCGACCGATCCAACAAAGGAAACACAGTTTCCTTCTATCGGTCGACCGACCCAGTCGACCGAAAAGATACAGAGAGCAAAACATCTCTTTTCGGTCGACCGGTATGTAGGATCGGTCGACCGACAGACATGCACAGCCTGTGCATGTCTGGACACAGCAGCCGTCGACTGCCGGTCGACCGGTCTGCCTGAAATAATCTTTTTCTGGGCAGATTTTTGAGTTAGAAAAATTTGTAAAAAATCTTTTAAAAACTCTGGAACTAAGTGTTATGCTGAACTTTGTTTATATACATGTTTTAAATACGTTTTTGAAGATATAAAGCTTTGAGTACATGTATGTATAAACCAAGGCATAAACTTAGAAATAAACATTTTCAAAAACATAGAAACATTCAAAACAAGTGTGTGTGCAAATCCTAGAGCCAAATTTCACATATTCTATCTTTAACAAAAACTACACTTACAAACTTCTAGGTCTTCAAGACTTCAAGATGGGCTATCTTCACTTGATCTTCAATATTGTTCTTTGAGCCCAATTTGACTTGTCTTGAGTCCAATGTACCTTCCTTTAGGGAAGAATTCATCTCTTTAATATATAAACCTGAAACACACTTAAACAACAATTTATATTAGTACACATAACTAATATGTTTTGTAATCATCAAAATACACTAAACAAGGGTGATTGTAACCTTGGGCCAACATCTTCATGTCTTGAGAGTATCAATGCCAGTCTCGAGGAGAGGTCTGAATCCAGTAAACGTACTAAACTCCTCGACCAGTACCTGAAAGCTCAGAGGGAGGTCGAGAAACGATCGAGGAGGGAGCCCCCAGTAATGAGGGCGGAACCGCGACCGGCAAGGGCAAAGCCGCAAGCGACGAGGGCGGAGCCACCAGCAATGAGAGTGGAGCCGCGACCGGCAAGGAGGTTGAAGCAATTGGCGAGGAAGCGTCGTCGACGCTCTGCTTCTGTAGTTGAGCCTGCCCCAAAGAAGGCTCGGAGGGACTTAACGGCTGAAGTCTCTCAATCCAGAGCTATCTCTGCTGGAGTTGAGGCTCCTCCTGAAGGTGTCCCTGTTAGAGTGAGGAACCGCTGGAAGATGAAGATTTTCCAAGCTTGGTCCATGCTCCTAGGTCGCGCAGCAAGGCCATGGAGGAAGGGGAGCTCGTTGAGCGACCCCTTGTTGCTGGTGATACCGAGTCACCGGAGGTTGACATAATGGGCGAAGAGGATGTCGAGATTCCAGGAATCTCAACTCAGCCCGAGTCTCCTTCTGCTCATGAAGGGAGAGACGAGGTACAGCAACCGGGGTCTCCTAGTGTCTTTATTTCCAATCCTCGGGCAGTCGACCCTAGTCCTACCACTGGGGTGATTGGGGGTAAGGTTCCTGTTGCGGAGCTTCCTCGCGTGGCGCTATCGTCTTCTTCGTCATCGGGAGAAAGTGACTTTGAAGATGAAGTCGACCATGGTGATGAACCCGCTCTTCTTGATCAGAGCAAATTCTTCCACATCTCGGAGGAGAAAATATACGGGGGCGAATCATCGACTGCGTTACCGCTGGCGATAATCCCTGCTGAAGGTACAACTTCCTCGCATGTCGAGGCGATGGAAACAGAGTTGACCCAGCCCAAGGGGATTGAGGCTTCGGTTGCCGAGACAACCTCAGTGGGGGCAGCTGTTGAAGTTGGGGAGCCTTCTCCTTTGCCAGGAGGGGAAACAATCATTGAGGCGGAGGAGGCTCTCACTCCGCCGGTGGAGAAGGCTACTGCTGAATCTGGGGGGCTCCCATTTTACAGGACTCGACGCCTCTGGACCTCGAACCTAGTAAGGCAGCTCTGACTGAGGGGGCTCAGGTGGGGAGTCTGACGATCGGCACCCTTCCAGAAGGCCACACAGCTCACTTCTCGGTGGAAGTTTCTGAAGAGTTGTGCTTACAACTCCTTCATTGGTCGTGGAAGCTCCTGCAGAGGCAGCGCTCCAGGAAGCGCCAGCGGGTAGTCTTGCTCTTGCCACATCTACGGCCGGCACGGCTCTTGTGCGAGAAGACCCGCCCTATATCCCTTATCCCGTGACAGAAAAAGGGTCGGGAAGCTTCTTAGGTGGTGAAGACATGGGGGAGCTGGCACGTCAGATGGTGCAACAATTCTTCACCTCGATGGGATCATGTATTGATCTCATCTTCCGTGGACACAGCACCTTCCAGTTCGCCCAGAGGCTTCTTGAAAATATGGCCGTGAGCGTCGAATTGGCGGGAGGCCCTTCACTTGCCAGGGCATGCCTGCGGGTGGTAGAGCAACTTGGAGATAACCTGCGGGAGCTGGAATCTTTGGAAGATGCTGGCTCTTTTGATGAAGCCCAGGCCACCTTGACTAGGCTCCTAGCTGATCAGGAACGGGAGCGACAGGAGGCAGAGGAACAAATCGCTGCCGAGATCCGCGACCTTGAATATTCCAAGGCTGAATTTCAGAAATTAGCCGGGGATTCGAGGGAATCTGAGCTTAGTGTGCAGAGCACGGAGCAAGTCATCCTCAGAACTCGGGATATTATCGCCAAGGCGGAAGCTGTTCTTGCGCAAAATGAGGAGAAACTTGTTTCCCTCAAAAAGGAGCTTGAGGAGCAACGGGCTGCTATGGCGCGTGCTGAAGAGAGTCTATCCCTACAATCTTCCAGGGTGGAATCTCTGCGGATGCAGCTGGCTGCCAGAAATTTCTTATCTGAGGTGGAGCTGCGGGACCGGGCTATCATGGAGGCTGAGAGGACGCGCCAGCATGAGATTCACCGCCTTAGGGAACAAATCCGTTCCTTGGCGCACCAGGACATTTAGCCTTCTTTTCTTTTTTCTTTTTGTAAAGAAAAGGGACACTCTATTTATCAAGAGTGTTTGTATCCACTTCTATCATTTTTTGATATAATAGAAGTTTTCTTTAAAGCTTTTGTCCCAATTTCTTTGTCCTGTTGTGGATGAGTCCAACTCTTGATCACTAGTCGTGATTACTGAACTTAGGTAGGACTAAGTTCTTTTAATGAGACGCGGTCTTGGCGAGACGCGGCATTAATCCCATAGAATGAGACGTGGCATTAATCTATGGGGACTTAGATTTCACCAAGTCTTTTTGACGAGACGCAGCGTCGATCACAGGGTGAGACGCGGTCGTCAGTCTACCGGAACTT
Organism: Agave tequilana; assembly: GCA_038442645.1. Taxonomy (NCBI): domain Eukaryota; kingdom Viridiplantae; phylum Streptophyta; class Magnoliopsida; order Asparagales; family Asparagaceae; genus Agave; species Agave tequilana. The sequence continues at coordinate 100,717 of JAVJIF010030276.1, forward strand.
AGATTTTACTAAGTCCTTTTACTGAGACGCAGCGTCAATCATAAAGTGAGACGCGGTCTTCTTGATGAGATGCGGCGTCAATCAAAAGATGAGACGCGGCATTGATCCGTAAAGTAAGACGCGGCTGTCAGTCCCTGGGGTGAGACGCAGCGTCAATCACAAGGTGAGACGCAACTCTGAATAACGCAAATCTGTCTTGCGCGGATCGGGCAGACGCAAGAGATGCAGCCTTGTCTGCTGAAGGGACGCGGCTTTCCCATCTGCGTTTAATGTGATCTGACTCAAGATTTTAGGAGATCTTTGCTCGTCAGGTCTTCAATGTCGATTGGGATTCCGAGTCATCCATTGATTCCCAAGGCAGTTATCCACGCGTCAACTCCTCATTGGACTCAGGAGTTACTGCCCTTAAATGCAAAACCGACGCGGGCGGTTGAAAACCGGCGCTTGCGACGGTTTCCAAAGCGGCGTTCCACGCGTCAATCCTTCACTGGGCTTTGACAATCGTGCGTGACGGTTCCAATTAACGCCCCATTAATGGCAGTTATTAGGGCCTGCCTATAAATAGGGTGCGCTCCCCTTCTATAATCCAAGCTTGGATTATTTCTCTTTGGATTGCTCTGAGAAGTCCCACCTTCTTCAGAAAAGAGTTTCTTGATAGGGATTCCGTCTCCATGGATGAAGGTAATTCCGAGAATGAAGATGACCCAGAGCTCTCACGCTTCGGTTTGGTCTCTTCAAGAAGAACCCCCTCTCGGATCATCTTGGACGCCTGCGTTTGGGTGCAGAGAGGCCGACTCTGGCCAGAGGTCTCTGCTGGTATGTTCCCCGATGATGTGTATAGCCTGAAATTTGGCATAACCATCTAAATGAAGTCCCGGTGCATTCCTTCTCTGGAATTTGTGCCAGTGACTTGACTTCTCTGAACGCGGGCGCTTGACGCTGGCTTTGCCCATCGCGTTTCATTGCCTTGGCGTGTTTTCGACCTGAATCTTGCAACTCTTGTTCACTCAACAGAGAGATGGCAATTTTCGGCGTTCTGAAATTCTTTGCGTCTGATGCATTAGGCGCGGGTACAAACTGAGACCGCGTTTGAATCCTATGCGTGGCGCAGTTTGACTCGCGTTTGTTTGACTGCGCGGGTCATTCTCGCGTCTGAAGTCTTGAATGGCTGCCGCGTTCTGTTACTCAGTTTCCTTTATAAAAATGTACTGAGTTCCAGATTTTCTGACTCTTGCTTATTCTTTGCAGGTAGGCTTGCTCGTCCTTTTTCAGGTTCGCTGGGCCCCAGAAAGAATATACCGGCTGGCGAACTTGTTCCACGTTCGTTTGTGAGAGATTAAATTATGGTCCTCGTCGTTTGTGAGAGATTAAATTATATCTCTGACGAGGACCCACATCTCGCCAAGGTCTCTTCAGATCTCCTGCACCACTCTTGCCTGATGGCAAGAGATGGTCAGGTCAAGTATGACGGCGAGGAGGTTCCGGCGGTTACGGTGGCGGAAAGATCCTCTTCCTCTCCCTACTCCAGAAGTGACATCAAGGACATTCCGTTGGATGGCCTGCTGGGGAAAGGGATGGTGATGAATGCAGGACTTTCTGCTGCCGCTGGACCTAGTGGAGGGTAGCATCCTTTGTGATGACTCCTAAACTTCCTCTCTCACCCCAGGAGTGACTCCATGTTCGTTGGATGGTCTGCTAGGGAAAGAGACGCGCCTGAACGAAGGGTTGCAGGACCTTCTGTTGCCACCGGACCTCAAGAACACCATTGCTCTTAGCTTAATCAGCTAGGGCGCTTTCGACTTTTGCGTCATTGCCATGGCGCAATCGGTTCCAATTGTGCACCTGGGATCAGATGCGGTTTCAAGGAGTGAGTACGGCCTCTGAGAGAGAGAGGGACTTCTTTGTACTCCTTAATTGTAACACTCAATCTTATTGTATAAGAGAGCATTTTGTATCACTTTCATATGCTTGAATATCAATAAAAGTGACACTTTTCTTTTTGCCTCTTTCTGTTGTCTTGAATGTTTTGTTTTAGAAGCAAAAGAATGATTTTGGTGGACCCGCCACTTTATAAAAGAAAGTGACAAGTGGAGTGTGTACCCCCAGAGAAGGTGAACTTTTATCAAGGATTTGGGATTAACTTGATTTAAGATCAGCTGGGGATTTTTATGGAAGCATTGTTTATCGGTGTAATGTTAACCAACAATGCCTCCCAAATGAATTTGATACTCGGTTGGGGAGAATATCAAATGAAACTAGACTCGTGGGGAATCTAGTAAGATTTTTACCGCTAGAGGTGTGATATTAACTTAACGGTTTAGAAGTAGTCTTGTCAGAAGTGTAATATTAACTTGACAAGGACGTGAGTTAGAGGTGTGATATTAACCTAACTCATCAGCATCTCAGTTTTATTTGGGAAAACTGAGGGTGTCACTGTCATAGGTGTGATGTTTAACTTAACAGTGATAGTAATGCTAGAGGTGTAATGTTGAACTTGGCATTGGTCGTCTCGGCTTAAAGAAGTCGAGGAAAGGTCATAGCCATAGGTGTATTGTTGAACTTAGCAATGACTCGGATGCTAGAAGTGTAGTGTTAACTTGGCATCGTCCGTCTCGGCTTGGACAAGGAAGTCGAGGAAAGGTCATAGCCATAGGTGTATTGTTGAACTTAGCAATGACTCGGATGCTAGAAGTGTAGTGTTAACTTGGCATCGTCCATTTCAGCTTCGATATGGAAGTCTGAAGAAAGGTAACTGTCAGAGGTGTGATATTAACTTGACAGACACTCGATGTACCGCTTAGAGGTATAATGTTAACTTAAACAGTAGTTTGTCAGAGGTGTGATATTAACTTGACAAGAATTTGCTTGCGATAGGAGCAATTTGAGGACCTGTCATTCTATTGATGAGAATTGACAAGTAGAATTTGAAGTGCCAGAGGTATAGTGTTAACTTGGCAAATTTGAGAGTTTGTTACTCTATGCAGAGTTAACAAGCCAGGTTTGTACTCGACGAGGAGTATTCATTACTAGAGGTATAGTGTTAACATAGTAATGATTGCATTTTGTGGTCCTACCATTCTATGGATGAGAATTGGTAAGGGATTTTTGGAGGGAAGAGTGGAATCAAGTCCACTTAGGATTTTTAGCAAACCCTCAGCTATCAACGGATTTGAGGTGCCTTTACCAACTACCGTTTGGGTTGGGCTAGCCATGCTATTCCCCTCAGCATGATAAGTTGTCGAGGACTTATGTTGGGCTTAAAAGCCAACATTTTCCTCTATCCTTAGCCGTCGGAGGCGTTGGATGTTTTTGATCAGAGGTGTATTTTTTAACTTGATCGGCAGGATTTTTAGCAAACCCTCAGCTATCAACGGATTTGAGGTGCCTTTACCAACTACCGTTTGGGTTGGGCTAGCCATGCTATTCCCCTCAGCATGATAAGTTGTCGAGGACTTATGTTGGGCTTAAAAGCCAACATTTTCCTCTATCCTTAGCCGTCGGAGGCGTTGGATGTTTTTGATCAGAGGTGTATTTTTAACTTGATCGGTGGAAGAATGCCATCTAGGGATAGTATTTCTTCAGGAATTTGCCATTGATTGGCATCATGAGTGTATCGCCATTTGAGGTTATGAGGCGATACGATCCATTTGAGTAGACTGACTCTACTACAAACGGTCCTTCCCATTTGGGTTGGAATTTTCCTTTCGTCTTGTGCGTCATGACCATGGGTCTTCGGACGGCTAAGACGAGGTCGCCTTTCTTGAAAGTTCGCGATTTGACTTTCTTGTTGAAGGCTCTGGTGATACGAGCTTGATAAAGCTCGATTTGTTGTTGGGCCTGCAGACGCTTGTCGTCCAAGGCTTCCAATTCTTGGGTCGCTGTCGATGCTTCTCCTCTGTTGTCATCTCCGCTGTCAAGGCGACGCGAAGAGATGGAATTTGGATTTCCAGTGGAAGGACGGCTTCGCATCCGTACACCAAGGAAAATGGCGTGGCTTTAGTTGGGGTTCGCACAGTCGTGCGATAGGCCCATAAGCATTCGCCCAACTTATCGTCCCAGTCTCGTTGACTTTTCGAGACGAATTTCTTGAGAAGCTTGCCAATAGTCTTATTGAAAGCTTCTGCGAGGCCGTTAGCGGGCGGATAGTATGCCGTTGATGACACACTCTGGATTCTGAACTTGGCGCAGAATCTCTGAAAAGCCTGGCTGATGAACTGGGGTCCATTGTCATGGACAATCCGCCGAGGCACACCGAAGCGGTAAATAACGTGATGTTTCACGAACTTGATCACGTTAGATGATTTTACCTCCTTCAAAGGGATAGCTTCGGCCCACTTTGAGAAGTAATCGGTTATCGCTAGGATGAACCGATGTCCCTTTGATGATGGTGGGCTGATAGGACCAACCACGTCCATCCCCCACATTTCGAACGGCCAGGTAGAGGTCGTAGAGTGGAGGTATCCTGGTGCTTGATGGATGAAATCGCCATGTATTTGACAGGCGTGACATCTTTTGGCATAGGCAACAGCATCGGCAACCATCTTGGGCCAGTAGTAACCCAATCTTTGGAGTCGGTTTGCCAGCTTCGGGCCAGGTTGATGAGCTCCACACGTACCATCGTGGGCTTCTTTCAACACTTCGTGGGCTTCTTTTGATGAGAGGCACCGGAGCAGGATCCCGTCATGCGATCTACGATACAATGTTCGCGAAATCGCATTGTAGTAGAATTTGGAGGCTTTCCTTCGGATGGCAGCCGCCTCCCTGGTGTCTTCGGGCAAGATGCCGTACAAGACAAAATCAATGTAGGGGAATCGCCAGTCTTTAAGCTCTGGATCGGTCGACACTTCAAGTGTTTCCTTACCGCGACGATCTCCTGTTGACCTCTGGTAATCTCCGAGGGGACTTTTTGGGCAGTATAGGTCGTGGCTATAGACGAATACCTTCTCCATTGCTCCAGCTGGAAGAGCTAAGGAGGCAGCAAGGGATGCAAGTGCATCTGCATGCGCATTTTGCTTGCACAGTACATGGTCGATGTAGAAGTTTGAAAACCTCTCGGCCATGTGGATTGTCGCGTTGTAGTAGGGTACTAGATCTTCATGCCTGACCTCATACTCTCCGCGAACTTGGCTGACGATGAGTTTAGAGTCACCGTACGCCTCGAGATTTTTTAACGCCAATCTCATCGGCGAATTGCATCCCAATCAAAAGAGCGTTGTATTCCGCCACATTGTTGGAGCAGGGCTCGGTTAACGAGATAGCTCGGGGAATCACATAATTTTGTGGGGAGACGAGTACTACTCCTACCCCCGCAACTGTGTGTCCCTTAGGGCTTGTTCTTGATGCACCATCGAAGAAAAGTTGCCATACTTGTCCTTCGAACAATGTCTGGGTCAGGCAGGCTTCGGCGACCTCGTCTGGGAGATCCTCGTAGAGTTTAGCTGCCCTCGGATCTGGGTGTTCGGCTAAGAAGTCCGCCACCGCTTGTCCTTTAATGGCTTTTTGGGGTAGGAAGTGCATCTCGTATTGAGAGAGCAATATAGCCCATTTCGCCAGTCGGCCGTTCAATGATGAAGGCTTTGTCATGAGTAACCTCAGGGGGTTGACTTTGGATATGACATTTATGGTTTGGCCCACCAGATAGTGTCGCATTTTCTGAATAGCGAACACCAGTGCCAAACATTCCTTCTCGATCGGGTTGTACCGATGTTCGGCTCCGATCATCGTTCTACTTAGGTAGTAGATTGCTTGTTCTCGCCCTTGGTCATCATTCTGAGCTAGTAGAGCTCCCAAAGAATGATCCATTGATCGGACGTACACCAGGAAAGGCTTTCCGGATACCGGAGCTGCAAGGACTGGTGGTTGGGTGAGGTAGTGTTTGATCTCCTCAAACGCTTTTTGACAAGCGTCGTCCCAAATGAATGAAACACCCTTTTTCATCAGCTTGGCGAAGGGTTGGCATCTCCCGGAAAGGTTTGATATGAACCTGCGGATGTACGCCAATCGTCCTTGTAATCCCCTGAGCTCCTTGAGGCTTCTGGGGGGTTGCATCTCTTGGATAGCGCGGACTTTCTCTGGATCCAAATGGATTCCTGTGGAAGTCACAACAAACCCTAGGAATTTGCCACTGGCTACCCCAAGAAGGACTTGGTGGGGTTCATCTTCAATTGATGAGCCCGCATGATGTCGAAGACCACCTTCAGATCAGCTATGTGATCTCCTTTAATGCGACTTTTCACCGCGATGTCGTCGACATAACATTCCACCGTTTTGCGTATCTGCTGATGGAAAATGACATTCATGGCCCTTTGGTAGGTTGCCCCCGCATTCTTTAGACCGAAGGGCATGACGGTGTAGCAATATACCCCTAGAGGTGTCCTGAAGGAGGTGTGCTTTTCGTCATCGGGATACATCTTGATTTGATTGTATCCTGAGAATCCGTCCATAAAGGACATTCGCTCGAATCCACAAGTATTGTCAATCATGACATCCGTGATTGGCAATGGGAATTCGTCTTTGGGGCAGGCCTCGTTTAGATCGCGGAAGTCGATGCAGATCCGGATCTTCCCGTTCTTCTTGGCAACGGGTACGATGTTGGCTACCCAATCGGGATGCTGTTCCTCCCTGATAAAGCCGGAGTCAATAAGCTTCCTGACTTCTGATTGGATTGCCTCCATTATTTCGGGACGGAACCGTCGCTGCTGTTGTTTGACAGGTTTTACATCCGGATTGATGTTGAGGCGGTGCATAGCCACTTGAGGATCAAGTCCAGGCATGTCCTCGTAATTCCAGGCGAAGACGTCTATATACTCTTGTACAAGAGATATAAGATCCTTCTTCTCCGAAGGTGACAGGCCGTCACTTATGAAGATGGGTTTAGGATTGGCTTCATCTCCTAGGTTGACTTGAACAACCTTGTCTTCTGTGGGTGGCTCACGCTGTTCAAAGCGGATATCCCAAAGAGCATTCAAATGTTTGATCCAAGGGTCTGTATCAGATTGGATCATTTCTTCATCTTCATCCTCCAGATGGCTTGTCGAAACCATGTTTACTGAAAGCCCTTTGAAGATGTTGCCGACACTGACATCTGATTCCCACGACGACGTGTCTGATGAGTAGTCATGACTTGACAGTCTCTCCGAATCAGAGGCTGATGGCACTGGAGTTGATATATAGCCCAACCCCCGGCGCGTCTGATGATAGTAATCAGGGGTTTTCCCTTTTGGTACAAAGGATCGAAGCAGTGTTCTTCTTCCTTTTCCGAAGTTCAACCCAGGCCTGTTGGTTAGATCATACCCCATGCGCTTCATCATCTTGAGCGTTTTCGGTTCATAATGATCGAACTGAGGGGATTCATCTCACCTTCCGATTCTTCGTGGGGCATTGGTTCAGACGCGATTCGCCCAAAAAGTATTGGTCTTTGGCCTTTTCGTCTGGCTGGAACCATGAATACAGACTCTTGCGCGTCTCCATTATCCTGGTACGTCCCGAAGGATGATTTTATTGGTACATGCAATGATGTCAAAGCATCCATTGCCGACCAGACATCCTCATCTACGTCGGTACTAGTATCCGACGGTATTGAATCAGACTCACACGCAGGGAAATACGCGAAATCTAAATCTTCATTAATATACCAACCGCCTGCATCGTCGGTGGTATCAACATCGAGCTTATTAGTGCTCTTTACAAGTGGTTCCAACTCCCACAGGCACTCTTCTTTCTCCGGCTCAATGTCAGCTTCATTACCAGAGTCTGGCTCCTCTGGTTGTGGGGATTCATTAGTCTCCTCCGGATCCTGATATAAGAGGGAGTCCGTGAAATAATTTTCAACCCCTTTAAACGGATGCCTTTCGGCAATCAACGTTCGGACCTGTCCACTCTCGTCAATGTATTTCATGACTTGGTGGAGGGTAGAGGGAACGATGGAATTGCGGTGAATCCATGGTCGTCCCAGCAACAGGTTGTAGGAAGTGTCCGCGTCAATGACGTAACACGTCACTTCCGACTTGAGGCTCCCGATCTGGCATTTGAGCTTGATCTTCCCCATCGGGCGGGAGCTGTTGGCATTGAACCCGTAAATAGTCGTCTGGGTAGGGCTCAGACGATGGGTAGGAATGCCTAGAAACTGCATAACCGGCGAGGTATGATGCTTAGCGCAGATCCTGGTCTACCTGGATGCGGTTCACCTCGGATGACCCAATATACCCTGTGAAGTATAGGGGTCGGTCATGCTTCCCTTTAACCTGCATGTCATCTGTTGTGAAGGTGATGCAGGGAGCATTTGGGGAGGTGTGGAGGCAATCCTCTACATCTTCCTCCCTTGGCACGCGGGTCATAAAGACCTCAGCATTTGCCAAAGCTTCTTGTAGAGCCTCTCTGGTTGACTTTGATAGCCTCAGGAGCTCATACAAGGTAATGTGTGCCGGGATGTTGGCTAATTGAGCCAAGACATCAAAACTGTAAGGTGTCGAGGATCCTTCCGTTACACCTTTCGCAAGAACTCGAGAAAATCGAGTTTCTTTCTGTTTCTCCCCAGGCTGTTTAGAGGAGGGCTTTGCTGGCTCTGCAGCTGGTTGTGGAGGAGCTATTGCTGTCTCGCCATACTGTTTCAGGTATGCCTGCCCCGAACGGGTTCCTGCCGTTGGTGGGTTGGGTTCCGCGGCCAGGACTATTGTCTCCTCTTCCGAATCAGTCAGCGAGGGAACCTCAGTATCTGCTTCTCGGGAGGAAGCGCATATCACATGGCAAGATGAAGCCTTCCCTTTGCCTTTGGACTTCCTATTGGTCACAGTCGTCCATTGTTGTTCGTCGACAAGGTCAGGGTGGACCCACATGATTTCCCTCGAGGTGTAGGGACGGGTACCAAGCCTTTCTCCCGCTGCTGATGAGGGTCTGTGTTGACCACCCTCAGTTCTCCTTTCGGGACAGAGATCACCCCCACGGGTGTCGGGGGTCGTGTCCCAAACTGGAGAATCGACGTCATGTTGGCCGTCATCTTCTTCTGCTCCGGTCGGAGTTTTAATACCTCCACGTCAATCAGAGCTTGAAGGATGTCCTTAAAGACGTAGCAGCTTTTGGTAGGATGTCCGAGCATCCTGTGGTATAAGCAGTAGGTGGGATTGTCGGTCTTGCCGACTTCCTCCGGGCGCCTAATTTCAGGGAGCTTCAGTCGATTGCTCTTGTTGAGTAGCTTGAAGAGCGAATCGACGTGTTCCTCCTTGAAGGAATACTGCTTGTTGGGGCGTGGCTGGCTTGAAGAGCCACTTGCCCTGCCTGTTTGAGGTTTGGTGGGAGATTTGGTCTCCGTCGCCAAATTATCCTTCCGCTTCGTCTGGAGGGAGGTGTCTGGTGCACGCCTTGTCGACCTCTCTGGCCTGGGCTTGCCTTCTTCCGCTCTGACGCGGGCGACAATCTCCTCAGCCTGTTCACCTTGCTGGACTAATTGTTTCCAGGTGCGGCTTTCAGCAACTCCTATTTGAGCAAGGAGTGAGGTTTGGAGATTATGGCGACATGTTTCCACCAGGGTGGCCTGGGTCATGCCGCTTGGACATCGGAGTGCCATGTTCCGAAATCTTTCTACGAAAGACTTGACGGACTCTCCCTTTCGCTGTTTTGTAGCTAAAAGGGTAGGCATTGTGACTTCGGAGTCGTCTTCGAAGAAGCGTGTCAAGAACAGCTTCTCTAGATCCCCCCAGTTCTTGATAGAACCCTCCGGGAGCTTCATAAACCACTCAAAAGCCAACCCTTTCAGGGTGCCGATGAACAGTCGCGCCAGGATGGCGTCATTATCTACCACATTCCCGGTCTGGGATTTGAAGTAGTAGATGTGCTGGTTGGGTGACCCCTTCCCGTCGAATGCTTGGAGGGTTGGAGCCTTGAACTTAGGAGGGTATGGAACTAAGTCCCACTCAGCCGGATAGGGCCGGACCACTCCTGCTTCTTGGAGGTCCTTGCGATTGGCAAGGGCCTCGAGGCGTCGTTCCAATTGACTCACCCTCTTAGCATGAGTCTTCTCCTGGTCTTGGTCGCTTCTTGCCTGCGACGAGGGCTTGGACACATCCGAGGTAGATCGTCGTGTCTCGTCAGAAGATTCGGAGGGTGGGCTTCCTCCCTTTCTCCCTTTCCCCTTCGGTCGTCTAGGAGGAGATCTCGCTCTTTCTTCAAGCAATTTCTCAAGCATATGCTTAAGGGAGTCAATGGATCTCTGTTGAGAGGCGATTATATCCATCTGGTGCTTCTGCGTCTGTTCTAAACGCCTGGTCGTCTCCTCAGGAGTGTCGGCCATGTAGGCGGAAGCCTCCTTCTCGACGGAAGAGTTTGAAGCCTGCGACTCCACTATAGCGGAGTGAGAACCACCCATTCTAATGCCGCGGGCTAAGGCATTATAGTCAATTGGGGGAATGGCCCCTGTCCGGGTGCGAGTGTGTTGATACACCCCCTCCGGTTCAGAGTCAGATTCCTCTGAGTTGACCATTAGTTGTTTTCCCTTGCTTCTGCTAGTCATGTTTGCAGTAAGCTCCGGGTATTCAACATCTGAGAAGGTTCTCCTCCTGTGGGAGCGTCTTCTTTTGGCTGACGGGGGAATCAGGGTCAGCTGTCGAATTAAAGACGGCTGGTGCACGCCTGACTCGCAATGGCATCCAGAGAGCATCTGGATGAGCTGTTGACAGCAGCATGGAGAAGTGGCCTGATTGGCACTCCTTTTCCTTGTCAAATAATCCCTCAGATCCGTGGGAGAGGGATTAAATAGACTAGCCTCGCGACGTGGAAGACGGGAGGAAGTCATGCGCTGTGCTGTCTGGACACAGGTTTCAGAAACGCGGCTGTCGCGTCGCGGCTGCGTCACGCGCGTCTGGCGTCTCTGTTGATATAAGACGCGACTTTCGCGTTGCTGTCTGCTGCTTTGGAGCAGGGAGACTTGGGAGAGAGTGGGCTGCTGGGCCCCACGCCTATGGGCGCGTGCTTCCTGCGTTTGACGAGACGCAGAAGCTTCGCTTTGGCGTTTGGCAAGTTGGTCTTCAGAAGGCTCAACTTGGGGAGTCTCGCGTTTGGGTCGCCAAACGCGGATCTCTCGCACTGGACGAGGTGCGGGCAAGGCATCGGATCGTACGCTGCGTCCAACCCCAGTCAGAAAACCAACGGTTCCAACTGAGTGTTGACGCGCGCGTCTTCTCTGTCGACGCTCGGCATTCCGATTGCGTCGTGGAGGAAGAGAGAAGCCAACAACTTCCTGGTTTGTAGAACCAGGGGTGTTTGCCACGAGGGTCTCCTGAGAGACGCTGACGCGGGCGTTCTGTGCGACACGGTCGATCGCACCAGTAGATGTGCCGGGGACCACGCGGGCCTTCAGAGAGGCGTTGGCGCGTGTGTTCTGCGCGACGCGGTTGATCGCAGCAGAGGTGTCTGAGGTTACGCGGGCCTTCTGGGAGGCGTCGGCGCGTGAACCAAACTTGGCACAGTGGGCAGCAGGAGCACCCGACAGAGCCTCAGATTGGGCTTCAGGGGGCTGTCCACTTGAGACCCTGCGGCAGACGCGGGTCTTTGGGCTCTTGGAGCCAGAAGAGAGGAACTCTTCATACTTCGCCTGGTCGAACTCGACGACGAGTGATTCGACCATTTTCCCTTTACGGAGAACGTCATCTTGCACCACGGTGCGCTCGTCAGTAACGAAGGTAGTCCCCAGCGGAGTCGCCATCTCTTGTTGACCGCCGGAAAAAGAAAGAGGGAATTGCTGTAAAGATTTCTTTGAATCAGATGAAAAGATTACAACAAGACTTTTCCTTCCAGTTACAAGGGAGGGAGGATGTTGAAGCTTGAATCCCCCCTTTGTTTAATGCTGGGTTCTTCGTGTGGCGGTGGAGAGTGAATCTTGTTCTCCGTTGACCAGATGACCGTCCTAGACCGTCGGGGGTCTTCTCTTCGGTCGGTAGAAAGAGTAACTCAGCTCCGTCTACCAAAACTCTCAAAGAGGAGGTAGGCGAAGAGCGGCTAGTACTCAGTAAGCTCGCTGAAGAGTCTCCTCCCTCTGTCTGTTGTTGAAGTTGTGCTTCCCTCTTGATGATCCTCTTGCCTGGATTTGATCGATCTTGATGATGCCTTGACCTTCTTAATTCTCGACTTCTCCAAAGCTTCGATCCCCTCTTCATAGCAAACAAGGCTATTTATAGGGGTCTCAGGGGGTGAAGGTGCCTCCTGAAAACGCTCCCGAATGAGGGGCCACTACCCGCTACATGCGCGGTGACTGGCCCCGCAATCAGGGCAGTTGCAACTGAGACGCGGGCGTTGAGCCAAACGCGCCTTGAAGTTTGAGACGCGGGCGTCGAGCCAAACGCGCCTTAATGCTGAGACGCGGGCTTCGGGCCTTCACGTCTGGACGCTGAGGCGCGGGCGTCGGGTCGACGCGCCTTGATGCTGAGACGCGGGCTTCGGGCCGACGCGTCTGGACGTTGAGACGCGGGCTTCGGGCCGACGCGTCTGGACGTTGAGACGCGGGTGTAGAGCCAACGCGTCTTAATGCTGAGACGCGGGCATCGATTCCTCGCGTCTAGAGCTTGAGACTCTGCTTCCTTAATGGCTTGTCTGTTAGTCATTTTTATACAGCCTACACTTTTGAGCGAGGAGGGCACCGAGAGAGTAGTCCAGAGCTTTTACATAAAGCAAGAATGGTTTCCCTGATGTAGGGGCCACCAGGACTGGAGGTCTTGTGAGATACCTCTTGATGTCTTCATAAGCTTCTTGGCAAGCTTGATCCCATGTGAAGGAAGCACCCTTTTTCATGAGTCGGGTGAACGGTTGACAGCGGCCTGAGAGATTTGCAATGAATCTTCTGATAGAAGCCAGCCTGCCTTGCAAGCCTCTAAGCTCTTTGAGATTCCTCGGTGGATGCATGCTCTGGATGGCTTTGACTTTGTCTGGGTCAAGATGAATCCCTTTCGATGTGACAATAAACCCAAGGAATTTGCCGCTTGACACTCCCAAAAAGGATTTTGTCGGGTTCATTTTCAGTTGATGAGCCCGCATTATGTCGAACATCGTTCTCAGGTCGTGAAGATGTTCATTCTTGTTGCGGCTTTTGACGGCGATGTCGTCAACATAGCACTCCACCGTTTTTCAGAGATGATCGCGAAAGATCATACTCATTGCCCGCTGATAGGTTGCTCCGGCGTTCTTCAGTCTGAAGGGCATTACAGTGTAGCAGTATACCCCCAATGGTGTTCGAAACGAAGTATGCTTCTCGTCGTCGGGATACATCTTAATCTGGTTGTACCCTGAAAAGCCGTCCATGAAAGACATTCTTTCGAATCCACATGTGTTGTCGATCATGACGTCGGTGATGGGCAGTGGGAATTCGTCTTTGGGACAGGCCGTATTGAGATCACGGTAGTCGATGCAGATCCGTATTTTCCCGTTCTTTTTGAGGACGGGGACGATGTTAGCTACCCAATCAGGATGTTGTTCTTCCCGGATGAAGCCACATGCAATGAGCTTGTGAACTTCGGCTTCAATAGCTTCCATAATGTTTGGGCGAAACCGACGTTGTTGCTGCTTGACTGGCTTGACGTCGGTCTTGATGTTCAGACGGTGCATAGCGACCTGTGGATCAAGTCCGGGCATATCTTCGTAGCTCCATGCGAAGACATCTATATACTCCTTCACGAGCATTATCAATTCCTCCTTTTCTATAAGTGATAGGCTTTCACTTATAAAGATGGGCTTGGGGTGGTCTTGACTACCCAGATTGACCTGCATCACCTTGTCTTCAGTGGGTGGCTCGCGCAGTTTGAATCGCTTTTCCCATTGAAGGTCTAATTGCTGGGCCCATTGCTCCTCGTCAGTGGCTTCTGCGGGCTCCAATTGACTGCTTGAGGTCATATTAGCAGTGAGGTCTTTGAACATTCCTCCTATGCTGATATCGGAGTCCCACTCGGAGGATGAAGCCGAATGTGATGGAACTGATCCGTCGTCCTTGGCCTGAACCATTGCTGACGATGTGGGTGTAACATACCCTAACCCCCTGCGTGTACTATCATAGTAGTTTGCAGGCTTCCCTTTAGGCACAAAATTCCGTATCAAACCGCGCCTTCCTTTTTCGAAATTCAGGCCTGCTCCATGCTTCAAGTCGTACCCCATTTTCTTCATAATATAGCGTGCTGGCCGCGCGTAATGAAGCATTGTGGAGTGTCTGAATCTGAACTTGAATCTGCGGCTGTGGGTCCCCGTGGTTGGGTTCTACCGAAGATTATCAGTAACTGACCTTCTTTGGATGGCGGGATCACCAAGACGGCTTCCTCTGCGGATTCCATGGGCGTACTGGACGCACTTGGCTTGTGTAAAGGCATGTGCAGAGAGCTACCTGTAATGGATTCAAATAGCCCAATAGTCGCGGGATAATTAAAAGAAATATTATCATTAAATACCTATTCACCCTCATCCTCTGAAGGAGTATTACATAGGGGATTATTGAGACATGCTATAATTGGTTCGCCAATCAGAATGGCTGGCATGCCTGCTTCAGATTCTGAATCCGCCTCGTTGCCACTTTCATCATCGTCCGGCAACGGTTCTTTGAGTGCTCCACCGGCCTCTTGATACAGGAGAGCGTCAGTGAAGTAGTTTTCCACCCCTTTAAATGGTTGCTTTTCAGCAAAGACAGTTCGTACTGTCGCGTCATCTTCAACATATTTGAAGCATTGGTGCAGAGTAGAGGGAACGATCCAGTTGGCATGGATCCATGGCCATCCCAGCAGCAGGTTATATGATGTGTCAGCGTCGATGACATAGCATGTCACTTCTGACTTCAGGCTCCCGATTCTGTAACGGAGTCGAATTTTCCCCAGTGGATGACTGCTCCCGGCGTTGAAACCGTATATTGTAGTAGTGGTTGCGGACAACCTGTACAGCGGTATGCCGAGGAAATAGAGAAGCCTTTTGGTGATGATGCTGAGGGCAGACCCTGGATTGACTTGTACCCTCTCAATGCATGTTGAACCGATATATCCGGTGTAGTACAGAGGTCGATCGTGCTTGTTGTCTTTGAGAAGCATATCTTCCACCGTGAAGGTAATAGCGGGCACCTTTGATCGTGCATGATGACATTCTGGGCAAGAAGACTGAGCGTCATCATTAGGGGCTTCAGGCATGCATGTCAGAAAGGATTCTGAATTGGCTAGCGCATCCTGGAGTGCTTCTCTTGTCTCTTTTGAGAGGCGAAGGAGCTCGTGTATGGTGATACGAGCTGGGATATTGGCCAGCTGAGCCAATATGTCAAACTGAAAGGGCGTATTAAACCCTTGGCCTGGTGGTTTCTTCAACACATGGTCGAACCGTACCTCTTTAGGCTTTTCTTTTCCCTTTGCTGGGATTGGAGTAGATGCTGGTGCTTGTACTGACGTCGTTTGCTATTGTGTCTCGTCAGTAGACTTTTCATACTGCCTCAAGTATGATTTTCCAGATCGAGTGCCCGTCTGTTGGGGCGCATCGGCTTGCGCCGTGCAAGCAAGTTTTTTCTCCTTCGGAATCACTAAGGGAAGCCGATGTAAGATTGCCGTCGTCTGGCAGGATGGAGATGGGATTGCAAGACTTGCCCTTTGAGTTGGGCTGCTTTGCATCCCGCTGTACGTCTTGGACGAGGTCCGGGTGTACCCACATGACTTCTCCTGTCTCCAATGTTAAGGGAACAAGACCCTTATTGTTTTGAGCTGTAGCTGGAAGATGCTTGACTTCCAACCGTGGCGCAGGGACGGAATAAGTCCCGTCAGGAACTGTGACCTTCGGAGCTTTGCCGAACTCAAGAGTCACCATATTGGCAGTGACTTTCTTCTGCTCCGTCTTCAATGTCAGAACCCCGGCATCGACCAGGGCTTGTATTCTGTCCTTGAGGACATAACACTTGTCAGTAGGATGGTGAATCATCCTATGGTAGAGGAAGTATTTAGGGTCATTTGTGCGCCCTATCTCATTGGGACGCCGAGCATCTGGCAGCTTAATTTTGTTCCCTTTGTGGAGCAGATGGAATATCATGACCACCTGATCGTCTTTGAAGGAGTACTGCTTTGGAGGGAACTTGGGTTCCTGATTGTTGAAGCCGCTCTTCTTGGCTTTAGACTGCACATCTCCGGATAACTCCACAGACATAGTCTCTTTGCCTTTAGCTTGAGAAGATTGCGGTAGGTCGCTACGCCCTTTGTTGTTCATCCCCCACTTGCCTCTAGGGGCGGATGGTTCGAACTTTTTAGCCGACTTCTCGGCTATCTCAGCTTGTTCGACCAATTCTTTCCAGGTGTGGGCTTTGACAGCCCCCATGCGAACTTCGACTTGGTCTAGGAAGTTGTGTCTGCATGTCTGTAAGAGCATGGGTAATGGCATCCCTGCTGGGCACATCAAGGATAAGTTTCTGAACCGTTCAATATAGTCACGGACAGATTCGCCCTTCCTCTGCACAGTGGAGAGGAGCTTGTCCATGGTCACTTCGGTATCGTCCTCATAGAAACGAGAGAGGAACCGAGTTTCCAGTTCGATCCAGGAGTTGATAGAGCCCGAGGGGAGACTTCAGAACCAGTCAAATGCCACCCCCTTTAAGGTGCCAATGAAAAGCCTAGCCATGATGGCGTCATTGCTTATAACATTACCAGTCTGAGACCGGAAATAGTAGATGTGTTGATTTGGCGAGCTCTTTCCATCATAGGTATGCAGCGTTGGCGGTTTGAACTTCGGTGGATACGGCACCGAATCCCACTCCAGCGGATAAGGACGGACTGCCCCTACCTTCTTTAATTCATCGCTCTGAGCCAGGGATGCGATCTGAGCTTAGAGGCCCTTAAGGACTTCGGCGTCTAAGAAAGAACCCTCCTTAGATTTCTCCAACTTTGGCTGCCCATTGCTGAAATGTCCCTCTTCATCGTGATTGCTCCCAGCATCATTGTTGTTTCGATCACTGAGGAGTTGTACGAGCATCTGTTGAATATTGTCCAGAGCCTCTTGCTGAGTCTTGGAAGTTTGCTCTTGAGCTTCCAGGCGCCGACGAAGATCGTCGTTGACGTTATCAGCCATATTGACTGATGCTCTGTCTGTTCGTACTGAGCTAACGGTCGCCGAAGAGGCGTACCCACTATCTTCATCTTCTTCGTCCGATGATTGGAGTGATCTCCTGGGCTGTGATGAGGCTAGGGCCGTCGAGGAAGAAGGCTGTTCATAAGTGTAGGGTATCGCCACCCTGGATCTGGTGTTTCGAAAAACACCTTCCTTATGCACCAAGACTTCGCCTAAGCCTGGGCTGTAATCTGGATCTGGGGACTCTCGTCCTCTTTCGGTCATGTTGACGGATGCAAAGGGTAGATCTCGCGAGATGCTCCTTTTGCGGTGTTTCATAGGGGCTTGCACCGATAGCCGATCAAAAACTGACCGTCGTCTTGGAGGCATGGCGGGGATTGGTCCCAGCCGGCAATGGACAGAGTGGAGTGTCACCAGCTGACATCCCACTTGTTGACAACAGGGGGAATAGGTTTGTCTATCCGTCAACAATTTCCTCAAATTAGACCCGGTTGGGTCCCTGCAATCGAGCGCAAAGGCTCTTTTGGATCGCACATAGGGCGATGTCCTGCTTCTTTTATCCCTGCAGATGGGATTAGCACTGAATAGTGCTTTGGTTCTAGCTTCGTCATCAGACGCGAACTTAGTGCTTGACGCACTGGAAAGCGGAGCACGCTGTGGTGCTTTACCCGCTATGCTGTTGCGAAGGTAATTAGCCTTAGATGGTACTTTGGCTTCGGCTTTGCGGTCACGAACCCTGCGCGTACGCTGTGGTACAGTAGCTTCGCTCATGAGAACGAGGCCGGCGTGAGGCGTTGCTGCTCTTAAATTGGACGACGGTATGATTGCCATCGTAACTTTGTGATTGGAGCAGACAGGCATCTTGCCTTTTTCTTCGCGAGAGAGGCGCAGTTTAGGCGTTGCTACGCCTGAAGCTTCGGTCGGTGACTTCTGTTTAGGCTTCCATACCCGCCTTGGCAGAGGAGACTTAGGTCCGCAAGGAACCTGATTAGCCACACGCGAGGCTGAGGGGTATTGGCAGAATTCTGCTTCCGGTTTCTGCTTTGAAACCTTGGTCGTGGAAACCCTCCTATGCTTCCGTGCTCGAAGCATTGGGCCACCCCCAGAGAGGACTTCTTCAAATCTTCCTTGATCGAACTGAACCACCAAGTTCTCACAAGTAAAGGAATCAGACTGCGGACGTGCTTCCTTGTTGCGCCAGAGGACTGCAGCAGGTTCGCAGGGAACCTTTTTAGTCTCCGCAGAGACTTTCCTTGAAGATTTAGCCAGAGGGGCTCTGGCTGCACCGGCTTTTCTGAATTCAGAGTTAGACCCGAAGGTCTGTTCGTTGCATTGCGACACTTGATTCTCGGCAGTGGAGAATTTCTTCCCCAGCGGAGTCGCCATCTTGTTTTCCATTATGTTTGCAAAGGGAGAAAACTTACAAAAAAGAGTTTGAGGAGCTAAATTACAAGTATTCTTAAAAAGATTACAAGTAGATCTTCTCAGAGATTCTGGAGAAGTGTGCCGATAGGAGTCTGGTCAGCGCGCGACCACTTTGTCCCTTTGACGATGCGAGCGATGAGATTCCCTTCTCGCCTGGTTCGGGGAATCAGAGAACAGGAGGTTGGTAGAACCCTCTTGCTGCTTCTCAAAATCGCCTTCAATTAGGAATTCCTTCTCGCCTGGTTCTGGAGATTCCTTGAGAAGAAGGACGATGTTAGGGTATCAACACCCTGGATAGAGAAAGCAATTCTCTAAAAGTCTCTGAATTCGAGAGCGCACGGTGCGTCGTGAAGAAGCCTTTGCTTGTGGAGTCCTCTTTTTCCCCGATCGATCGATCTCTCTCTCTCTGTACCCCTGGCGGGTTATTTATAGGGAGAGCAAGGGTATAACCGTCCCTTGAAGATATGGAAACAGATTGAATCGAATCTATTTAAATCTGGAAAGTAGCCTTGCTGCGATGCTAAGATCAGCTTCTGCGAAGCTAGAATTGGCAGGTCGGTGGACCCTCTTGATCCTTTCCATATCGTTGGAGGATTTTCCCTGATCTTCTTACTGGTTTTAGGAGAGTCAGGAGATTGTGGCAATCAACTGCCAAATTTGATCTCTGATTTGATCTTGATTGGATTTGATCTAATTGGATCCGATCTCATCTGGAGATTTGATTGGTCAAAGGTTGACCATGGTAGACCAATAGTGGCGCTGCCCGCATTGAGCTCGTAGCGGGGCTAGAAGAAGCTTCTGGCGAAGTCCGAAAGAAACCCTTTGGCGGAGCTGGAAGTCCTCTGTGGCGAAGTTTGCGAGTTAGCTTCTTGGCGAGGCTTTGAATGCTTCAAGGCGAAGTCGAGTGATATTAGCCTCTCAAGCGAGGCTATCCCTTTGGGCTCATGTAATGCTAAGTGCTAGCACCTTAGACCTGCTGAGGTCTGTTTAGAAACAATCCGGGTTCACTTTCTACTTGCTGGATCAGTGGAGTCCAAGTTGCTTCCTTGTCCCTTAGAGATGGGTGAAAACTGGTCTTCAGCTCGTCTGTCACTTGTCTTTTGTAAATGTCAACAAGTTTAGACATTGTTCGGACCAATAAGAATCTTGTCTTTTTTAAGTGTCAACAGTATCTTACCTGTCAGTTTATATTACCGTCAGATTTATTATTCATTCATTCCAGTGCTCTAATTATATTGTTCTTTACTTTCACATTTCCATATTATTGTTTTCTCTTCTCGTTGTGCACTTGCTGGTCCGCTTCTGACGGACCTTGATTTTTTAGCATCAGAGCTTGAGGAGACCGACGAGCCACTATTCGAAGGAACCTAGGAAGATTATTAGGCGTGAGTCTGACGTTTCTTGTCTTATGTATTTTGGTATTTTGTCTTGTTATGATGTCCCGATGCTAAAATTATATATTCTTTTATTTCTGCTTTGTTATGTTTCCAATCTTGTATCCAGACAAAGACTATTATAGATGTATGTCTTTTATGTGAAATGAAACTTCATGTTTGTCTTTTGTATATGTGTGCGAGAATTTGGTTCATTTACTACAGCGTAAGGTATTCACAGAAGAGATTTCCCTCTTCGTGAATATCTGCTGGCCATCGTTACATACCCGTATTCTGTATTTTGGGAAGCGGGGCGTGAATGGCGTTCTCCTTTCTTTGCCAAAGTTCAAACCAGGATCATTTGTTAGGTCATACCCCATGTTCTCCATCATTCTGAGTATATTTGGCTCATAATGAGAGAATTGAGGAGATTCATCATCGCTCTTAAAGCTTTCACGAGTCATTGATTTAGACTCAACTCTTCCAAAAAGGATTGGTCTTTGGCCATTGCGTCTTGCTGGAACCATAAATAACGATCCTTGTGCATCATCGACATCTTGGTACACCGTGAGGGATGACTTCACTGGTATATGCAATGATGTCAGAGCATCTATTACCGACCAGGGGTAATCATCCATATCGGTACTAGTGTCCGACGACACAGAATCAGAAGCAACCACAGAAAAGTAAGCCAAATCTAACTCTCAATTAATATACCACTCGCCTACATCATTGGCAGGGTTATTGATATCAAGCTCATTAATGCTCGTTACAACTGGGTTCAATTCCCTAAGGCACTCTTCTTCTCCCTCTGGTTCAATGTCAGCTTCATTACCAGAGTCTGATTCCTCTGACTGGGGATTCTCGCTTGTTGATTGGGTCGGAACAAGCACTCAAAAAATGTGTATTTTATGAAATCAATGTAAAAGCTTGTATGCGCTAATATTCCCTCGATACTTCCGTTATAGCATTGGCTCAATGGGTCGAATCCATAGGGATGGGAGGCAATAGAAGCATTAATACTCTTTATTCACGTCAGTTGTTAACAATTTCTTCTTTATTAAAGAATGAGAAAAAGTAAAAGAAAATGAAAAGAAATCGTGATATGTGGAGAAGGCGATGAAAGCGATGTGAAAATAAAACAGAAGGTGATAGGTGGAGAACGCGATGAAAGCGACGATGAGAAAATAAAAGAGAAGTGATGGTGAAGAAAATGAAACAAAGGCGGACTAAGAAAGCGGTGAAGACATCGATAGGAAAATGATAAAAAGTTTTTGAAAATTGTTTTTAAAATAAGATAAAAATAATGATGAAAACTATGAAAGAAAATTCATGGCTACTAACTACTAATTGCTCCACTAACCATGCTAACCTCTTAGTGATAGTTGCCTCACATGGATCCTTGACCATCACTAATCCTTGGCTTCAAGAGACGATACAGAGCATGGCCCATAAGATTGTTCTTCTACATTCAAACAACGCATCCATATCTCTCTCTTTCAGGTGAATTTCTTCCTTGCATGGCGGGGAGAACAAGGTGATGCTCGGGACTCCCAAGCTCGTCGAAAGATATGAACAAGGGACCTCCGCTATGGTGGAAGAAAAAATGGACAGCGCCTTCCTTCTGGAAATCAAATCCCATTTTATCCAACATCATTAGGTAGTTGGGGAGCAATACCGACATTCCATAAGTAAGATCTCGACGAATGCGGCTAAGATAAAGAAATAAAACAAGTTTCATCGAAGATTCCATCCAATTATATCAGTTCCGCGCATTGTTGGTTAAAGGGGATTTGCTATTAAATCATCAAAATTGGTTAAAGGTGAGCATGAAATAAAGAAGACATTGCAAGTTAGCAAGTTAGTGGGTTAGGTGTTAGAAGTGTTAGAATGCTAGAATCCATCATCATGAGCCATCAATGGCTCTTGCAAGAGCAAGGCCTTGTAGAGGCTATTAGATTATGTGGATTATCAAGTAAGTGGTTAGATGGTTAGTAGTTAGTAGTTAGATTGCTATGAGAAGAACATATTAGCTAAGAATCATGTAGAAGATGGAGAAGATTACATTGGAGAAGAAAGGAGGCACCTTTATATAGATTATCACCATCTATTACATCAATCCCTCTCTATCTCTCTCTGAATCTCCCAGCCCTACTGCATGATCTAAAAAGAAATGAAAATACAAAATGAAAGAAGAAGAATACTTACACTAACCTACACTAAAAGATAGAAAACCTAGCCTAAAATCAAATTTGCTTGCGTTTTGGCCAACCCCTACCCTATTTATAGGCAAAAGGAGGTTCAAGAAGACGAGACGGGGCCAAGCGTCGAAGATCGACGCATAGCCCCACCAGCTTGCCGCGAAAACGCGGCTATTGCCACGTTTTCACGGCAATACCAGGGACCTAGGTCCCTGGTTTTTGTGCGGAGATGCGCGGCGCTTCGGGGACCTTTTAGATATGCTCTGGTTCGGGGATTTCCATCCGTATATTCGTCTGACGTGCGCAAGGGCCTAGGTTCGATGTATCTTTTAGAAGATCCCTTACTTGGCCTCCAAGAATTGCAGATTTAATTACCCAAAAATGGGTTTAATTAAGCTTTTATTACCCTTTTGCCCTCCTTGTCTTGATTATCTGCAAGAGAGACCAAAACACGGTTTAGACCGACATTTTATTCATAAATCGGTGGAAAAATGTAATATAATAATGCAGAGCTGTAGACTAATTACAGCCCCGCACTTATCTTTTGCTCGTCCCGAGCAAAACAAGAAAAAGGAAAACTATACGACAAATGTTATTACACCACTTTCGCAGGTGGCGCGATTGCACTGAGCGTGTGTAACAAGCCGTTAAACCTCTAGGTTTCTCCTAGAGGAGGAGTTTTGCCTCCTGAGGGTTTTCAGCGAATTACTCCCACAAAATCCATAAAGAAAGAAGACAAATGTTGGTATTTTGAAAACACATTTTGAACGAGAGACAAGTTTAAGAAATATTTTTGCAAAAATATAAGCGATCTAAGGTCATAAGTCCACCAAAAATTAGTCTTCCTTAAACTTAATCTCTATGCAAGATATTGTCTTCAATTAAGGTAAGAATTCAAAATTGGGTTGAATATATTATCCTTCATAAAACCTAGATAATATGCACTATGTGATAGTGAAGATTTCTGGGATTTCAACTCAACCATCAAGCCATTTATTTATATTTATATATAGTTATCTATATATTTTTTTCTTTTTTTTCCTTCCCACTTCATTAGGCTTTCTAGTTTACCCATGTAGCGAGCCTATAATCGATGATTCCCAAACCAGACGGTCCCAGGACACCAGATGAGAAAACATCCCTCAGGTTTAAGGACTCGAGTAAACAAGACCACAAAACTAAGAGAGATTATTTGTTTCTTTTGACCACCATTAGGCGTGAATAATCATAATTCTTGAGGCATAATTATCCAGCTTAATAAGTGATTTTTTTATTCATTTATACCATATATATATTTCTTTTTATTTAATTTTGCTTTATGGCATTTTAGGTCTTTATTTCCATCCCAAAAATTATGTTTGTGTGAAGTGCATACTATCTAAGGTAAAAAATTCAAGATAAAATTATCTCCCCAATCTTTTATACTTAACCTATAATTTTAAACAAGATCTATTATTTCAACTAGGTTTAAGATGTCATAATTAAGGTTTTCTTAATTTCTAAGATCATCTTAATTTTCTTAAAAATAGATCAAAACATTGTCTCTTGTTTCAAAAAGTTTTAAAGAAAGGGAAAAAATTCCTATACAAAAGAAGAATTTTAAGAAGAAGTGAAAAATAAAGAAAAATCTAAAAACTCTATGTTAGTAAACCCTCCCCCACACTTATCTCGTGCATTGTCCTCAATGCATCGTGATGTATGTATGCATGAAATAAATAAAGAGAGAATGAAAAATCACCTCAAGGAGGTGGTTCCGGTGGTGGTCTGATTGGTCTACGAAATGCGGCCCAATCCAATTTGTGTGGAGTCCGGAGGACCCATCAGAGACTGATCAGACACATATATTGCATATATTGTTGGCCCAAAAGGTTACACTCTCTATTTGTTTAAGTTTTGATGATAACAAAGCACATAGAAGCCATTTGGTACTAATTAGTCAACTATGTGATCGTGGTCTCAAAGTTGTATTTGATGAATCTTCTTGCAAAATTTTTGATTGTAAAACCAATGATTGTATTCATACTGGATTTCGTGAAAATAATGTCTATATTATTGACATTCTTAATTTGGATTGTTCTACTAAATGTTTAAATGCTTTTGATGAGATTTCATAGTTATGGCATAGAAGATTAGGACATGCATCTTTTGATCACCTTGCTAGAATTAATTCTAAGGAATTGGTGAAGGGTATTCCTTATTTGAAATTTAAAAAAGATCGCATTTGTGGTGCGTGCCAACTTGGGAAACAAATCAAGTCTTCTTTCAAACCAATCAAAGATATCATATCATCTAGGCCTTTAAATTAATTCACATGGATCTTTTTGGACCAACTAAAACTAAAAGCTTAAATGGAAGTAGATATGTTTTTGTTTTAGTCGATGATTTTTTTCGTTTCACTTGGGTTTTCTTTTTGGAGCATAAAGATCAAACTTTTTTGCATTTTAAGATTTTTCGAAAGAGGGTTGAAAAAGAAAAAGGATTTTCGATTTTACGGATAAGAAGTGATAGAGGTGGTGAGTTTGTCAACCAACTCTTCATGACTTATTGTGATGGAAAGGGAATTAAGCATGAAATGTCATGTCCTAGAACTCCACAACAAAATGGAGTAGTCGAACGGAAGAATAGAACTCTTCAAGAAATGGTTAGGACTATGATAAGTAAATATGGGCTCCCTCAATACTTATGGGCCGAGGCCGTAAATACCGCATGCTACATATCAAACCGTATTTATTTGTGTAAAAATACTTTCAAAACCTCTTTTGAAATCTATCATTTAAGAAAACCAAATGTTTTATACTTTAAAGTTTTTAGATGCAAGTGTTTTGTTTTGAACACCAAAGATAATTTGAGTAAATTTTAAGGCGTATGAAGCAATCTTTGTTGGCTATTCTAGTACTAGCAAAGCATATAGAGTATTCAATAAATCATCTCATACCATTGAAGAATCTATGCAAGTTAAATTTGAAGAATCTAATGCTTTTGTTGAGAATGTTGTAGAGATTGACTCATTAGGTGAGGACATGGAGAAAATATCCTTGAAGGACTCACCCATCCAAGTAGACAAGCAAGAACCTATTGGTGAAGTTCAAAAGGATGAAGTGGAACAATCACAACCACTTCCTAAAGATTGGAGATACGCCTCAAATCATCCCAAAGATCTCATCATAGATGATGTATCAAAAGGGGTAACCACTCGCTCCAAAATCCATGATTTGTGTGGGAATTATGCTTTCATATCTCATTTTGAACCCAAAAACATCTTCGAAGCCGAGGGTGACTCATATTGGTTGCTAGCTATGCAAGAAAAGCTCAATCAATTTGAGCGCAACCAAGTTTGGCACCTTGTTCCTAGACCCCATGATAGACCAATAATTGGTACTAAGTGGATTTTTAGGAACAAGTTGGATGAGTCAGGAAACGTTATTAGGAATAAGGCTAGGTTAGTAGCCCAAGGTTACACTCAAGTTGAAGGAATCGACTTTGAGGAGACCTTTGAACCCGTAGCACGGCTAGAAGCCATACGGATCACACTAGCTTATGCATCTTATAAAAATTTTAAACTTTTTCAAATGGATGTAAAAAGTGCATTTTTAAATGATTTTATTAATGAGGAAGTTTATGTTGAACAACCTCCCGGTTTTGTGGATCATGTTCATCCAAATTTTGTTTTCAAACTAGATAAAGCATTGTATGGTTTAAAACAAACTCTAAGAGTTTGGTATGAAAGGCTTTCTAGTTTTCTTCTTTCAAATGATTTTGTTAAAGGCAAAGTAGTCACCACATTATTTACTAAACATGTTGATAGTGACATTCTTATAGTTCAAATATATGTTGATGATATCATCTTTGGTTCTACTAATGAGTTACTTTGCAAGGAGTTTGAACAATGTATGCAACGTGAATTTGAGATGTCATTGATGGGAGAATTGAACTATTTTCTTGACTCCAAATCAAGCAAATGCGTGATGGGATTTTCATATGTCAAGCCAAGTACTCCAAGGAACTCATCAAGAATTTGGGCTTGAAGACTCAAAAATTTGCAACACTCTCATGGCCACCACCACCAAGCTTGATAAGGATGACTAAGGTAAGTGTGTTGATATAAAATTATATAAAAGCATGATTGGTAGTTTGTTATATTTAACGGCTAGTAGGCCGGATATTATGTTTAGTGTGTGTCTTTGTGCTAAATTCCAATCTTGTCCCAAAGAATCTCATTTAATTGCGATAAAACGCATTATTCATTATGTTAAGGGCACTATTAGAATGGGCCTATGGTATCCGAAATTTGATGATTTCTCAATGACGAGTTTTTCGGATGCCGACTATGCGGGTTGCAGAGTGGATAGGAAGAGCACTAGTGAAACATGTCAATTTCTTGGTAATTGTCTTGTTTCATGGTCTTTCAAGAAACAAAATTCGGTAGCCCTCTCAACAGCCGAGGCAGAGTATGTTGCGGCGGGGGCTTGTTGTGCACAAGTCCTTTGGATGAAACATACTCTCCTTGATTATGATTTGCATTATGACCATATAAAAACATTTTGTGATAATACTAGTACTATTCATATGACTAAGAATGCAAATCAGCATAGTAAGACCAAGCACATTGAGATTCGATATCACTTCCTTAGAGATCATTTTGAGAAAGGTGATATTGATATTGATTATGTTTCTTCCGATTTTCAACTTGCTGATATTTTCACTAAACCACTTGACTATAATAGATTTTCTTTTATATGTGGTGAACTAAATGTTTGTGTTGTTGAAGAAGGAAGTTTTCTTGCCAACATATCCCTTTTTGATGTGTTTTATTGGCTTGGGTTTATGATTTGGTGTTTTATGGTTGCTTGCAAAATTTTCAAAAATTCAAAATTTTTCTCATAATAAATTGTTTTATACTTGTGTAATATAGCATTATTTGAGGGAAAGTTTTTATCTCTCATTTATAGCTTGTATTATAGCCTATATGTTTTGTCATCATCAAAAAGGGGGAGATTGTTGGCCCAAAAGGTTACACTCTATTTGTTTAAGTTTTGATGATAACAAAACACATAGAAGTTATTTGGTACTAATAAGTTGTTTAGAATGAGTTTCAGGTTTGTACTAGTCTTGATGATTTTTTAAGCATATTGCAAGGATAATGGCGCTAAAAGGTAAATGGCGCAAGAGGACGTTTTCATAAGAGGGAGGCTCTACCTTGATGTAACGCAGCTCGGAGACTTCTTTTATATTTTTAGTTTTTTAAAGGATAGTGTATAGTGTTGAAGCTCAATATTCCCCACACACAAGATTTTGCACATAATTTTCAAAAGATATTTTTCCTTTATATAAAAACCTATTTTAATATTTGCAAACTCTGTTTTATGTAGCGTACTAAGTCTTCATCAAAACTATTTTTGAAAATTAATTAGATCTTCAAAATCATTCTGAAAAATAGTCAGTTTTGACCTGTTGTGGGCTTTATTTCAGGTCAGAACGGTTGACCGGGCGGTCGACCGCACTTCTGACCGTTTGGGTGTGTGCATGTGTGCACGTTACCCGGTCGACCGGGCGGTCGACCAGTCCCCATGTCGGTAGACCGAGCTTCGGCCGACTGTAAGCACCCTTAGTTTCTGTTTGGGACGGTCGACCGGGCGGTCGACCGTTGGCTTGCAACGGTCAATTTTTTTGAAAATCGGTCGACCGGCCGGTCGACCGTGAGCTAAATTTTAGCCCAAACGGCTAGTTTTTTAAACACGTTTTAAAACGTGGTTTTCTTCTCCAAACGAATTTTAAGGCTGGATTTGGGTCTAATCTTTCCTAATTATTCATAATAACAGTTTACCTTTTAATCCCTACCTTTATCCTATAAATAGGGATGATTAGGGTTGAGAAGATTACAACAATCTTTGCAAAAGAAATCAAAGTTTGAGTCTATTCAAAAGATGTTTTTGCTCTCAGTTTTTGTGCTCAAAATTCTCTCTTTTCTCTGAAGTTTTTGATTCAAAACTCTCTTTAATTTCATTTTATTTTTCACTTACAAAACTTGAGCTTCAATCATATACATTATTCTCTAGGGTTTTGTAAGGGAAAATGTTTTTCACAAGAGAGTTTGTGGTCTTTTGATCACCAAGATATTATTGTAGTTGTGGCTCCACTACCTCTGGACTAGAGGAGTGTGATTGAGGAGTTGGATACTCTCTTGTGGTCGTAATCCTTTGTGAAAGTTATAGTGGTTCGAAAATCCTTCTGGGTGAAGGCGGGGACGTAGAGCTAGAGCTCGAACCTCGAAACAAATCTCTGTGTTTGCGATTAGTTTATTTGTGTTATTTACTTGCTTTCCATTCATTATTATATTGTTGATCAATACTCTCACAATAAGATTGCATTGCGCACCTCAAACTCTTATTTAGAGGAATCACGAGGAAGGAGTTCAGAGCCCTTCACGGGGTATTCGTCTTCTAATCTTGTTTCGGGTGATCGTTGCATCATATCATTTTAAATTTGTGCATTGATTAGCATTATCACCTATTCCCCCTAGGTGATTTTATATATATTGTCACATTATCATCTTTTTTATCTAATAAATCCTATTAATAAAGATTATTCTTCTTTGTTAAATACAGGCCATTGCTTAAAGAAAGGGAAGAGAAACTAGCCCAAAAGCCTATCAAAATTTTGATTTAATTCAGAAATAATTCAAAATTAGAAGATTAGGGCAGATCAAGGCAGACTAGAGAGGATAAAACCAGTTGAACATTGGTTAAAATGGATTTTCACAAATCAATCAGTTAAAGCCAAAAATCAAAGGCCGTTTTGACACACCCAGGAGCTGAAACGAGAAAACCAGCAGAAGATATGGGGGAATCACCAAATCGGGGACCTCCACCATTTGGGTGTGGCCACCTGGCCACACCAAGCCACGTTTCCGCGGCAAAGTTGAAGTTGTTGGGGGAGCATTTGCTCCCCCAATCTTCCTACGCCCTCTCCCGTTTGGTATTTTCCTATACATACCATTTTCGATAGAGAAGAAGGGAGCAAAGACTAGAATTAAATTTCTTGTTCATTTTTAGGGTTTTAGGAGCATTGTTAGAGAGGTTGGTGAAGTTGTATCTCTGCTTTATTTTTTCAGTTTAGACCAGCAAAGAGAGAAGAGTGGAATTGAGTGTGTAATTCGTCTTTGAAGTGATAAATCAAAGGAGCTTCTACTCGCTTATTCAACTCAACTCGAATTTGGTATGTTTATGTTCTAGTTTCATTCCCTTATTTGTTTTCAATTCATCTGAGTAGCTAAATCATTTTCTCGTCTTACTAATTAATCTTTTCTACCTCCTCTCTCTCGATTGAATTTTATGAAAGAACTCTCTTGAATCATAATACCTAAAGTTAAACTTTATTCTTGAAAGCTTATGATGATGCTCTTCTTTTAAAATTTAACTTTCAAAGCACAAATATCTTCAAATCATTTTTATTCCATACTTGCTTCTTCGCGCTTGATGGTTTAACATTCTATTTTTGATGTTGTGTTAAGAAAGACCTCAAGATTTGATCCAAAATCATCTCATTTGTTTTACATGAACATTGAAAGAAATTAAGCTTTTTTCCTATGATAAAAGTGATGCACCAAAAATGTTCTTGAGATAAGTAGTTGAGTAAATAATTAGTGAGCCTAGATCTTTTCCTATATAAAAAAAAACAACCAAACAATCTTCATCATTTTTTAAAGATCACTTTTTTCCAAAACCTTCTCTAAATTTGCAAATTTTCTTTTAATCATTTCCCTTCTCTCCATTCTCTTTTTCAACTTAAAAGAAAGACACCAACTTCATTTTTTGTTTCTTAACAAAAACACAGAAAAGCTTTAATCGCATTCCTCCTCGTAGACATAGCCCAAAGCTATACGGTAATCCTTTCACTTTCATTTCCTAATCAATTTTTGGCGCCGTTGCCGGGGAGGGAACGGTGTAATTATTTTCTAACAAGTTTGGTGTCTTGTTTCAGGGACGTCAAGATTCAGATTGAGCATTCAAGCTTTGCAGGAGAAGACTTGCTATTCTGTGTCCCTACTCTCGAAAGTAGGAAACAAAATTTCAAGAAATTACATTGGAAAAGTTGAAATTTCTTTGTTGGACTACTAAAAACTCTTTTTTGCAGGACATATTACTTGCAAAAATAAAGTTTTTGTGTTATTATTCTTTCTATATCTGATATTCACAATCCCTGTTTTAATCCAATGGTAATCTGAGTGATTGTTAATTGCTTAAAAAAAATGTTTAGACTTGCATTCTAGACATTTGTCTAATTACGTTTATTTTACAATTACTGTTGAAGATAGCTGGAGACAAGGTACGTATGCATAGCATCTTGGGTGATATTTGCTTTTGAATGTTACTTTCCCATATCTTATACACTTTGTACAATCAATTCTAAGGGCAAAACCCAAATTAAGATAAGGTGTGGAAGTCATTACCCTTTCTTAGCCAACAAACCATCTCCAAGCCCGCATAATCTAAGCCTAGTAAAATCTAATAGACGTTGGCCTTAGGGACATCTCGAACTCACTAGGAGATTATCCTAAGGGGGAAGGTGTTAGAATCTGACTCCTGCCAAATCAGTGTCTAGGAAAGGGATTGAGGGGTGAAACCCCGAAGGCTGGTGGTTTGGCTTAATTAGGCCCGTCGCTTTTGCGCGGATACCTCCCACCAATCTTGCCCTGACCTGGCTGATTAGCTTGTGGTCAAAGTCTACATTATACCTCTTGTGGACAATCAACCAGTTAGTAGTTGTCTAGGTCAAGGTTACCTTAGACTAGGCTTTGTTGATTACTCTTATTGACTATTAGTAAACTTGTTTGTGATTGTGTTTGTGTATGCAAGTGTGGTCAAGAGACCCTCATTCATCTGGGTTGACTAGACACACATCACCACCCAAGTTTGAACCAAGACCAGATCCGGTTATGACTCAACCGACATCTTTGCAAGATAGGTTCTATCCCATTAGAACCTCACTTCTATCTTACATCCAACTTTCATCAGTTGGTAAATACAATTTTGAGCTCAAGCCTCAGTTCATCAACACACTCCCCAAGTTTCATGGCTTAGAGTCCAAAGATGCTTATTTCTTCATAAGATAATTTGAGAAAGTATGTCTAATGATGAAAATCCCACACCTTGTAGATGATGCTATTAGGTTGAAATTTGTTCCTTTTGCTCTTAAGGACTTAGCTAAGAAATGACTTTATAGCTTAGCGGCCGGCTCTATCACATCTTGGATTTCATCAAGGTCTTCTTGAAGAAATTCTATCCAATTCATAAGATCGCTCTCATTAGGAAGAACATCATGCAATTCAAGCAAGAACCTAGTGAACCATTTTAGAGATACTTTGAACGCTTTAAAGACCTCCTTGTCCAATGTCCTCATCATGGAATAAAAAAATGGCAACAATGTCAAATTCTTTATGATGGTTTAGACAATTCTACCAAAACCCTCTTAGAAAGCATGTGCCAAGGGGGATTCTTGCAGAAAGATAAAAATGAAGGATGGGATTTATATGAGAATCTAGCTGAAAAGGCCATCCAATGGGAACCTACTAGTGAAACCTCGACGAACTCAAACTCCATCTCTTCAAAAGGAGGTCTCCATTCTATTGAATCATCCATAGCTAATGAGGCTAAGTTAGCTAACCTAGCGAGAAGACTGGAAGCTTTAGAAACTAAGGAACCAAGTCCAGTTAATCAAGTCAGCCCAAACCAATTTTCAACTCCAGGCTGTACTTACTGTCAAGCCATGAATCATGTGTTTGATGAGTGTCCTGTATTTCAGGCTTAGCAACAATATCCTAAATCGATAAATGCGGCCTTTTCAAGGCCGAACAATAATCCTTATGCACCAACGTACAGTCCTGGCTGGAGAAATCACCTGAATTTCTCATGGACCCAAAATAACAATAACCACTCACAGTCAAATCATGCAAGCCACTTCCATCATGCTAATAATTCTTCCAATCATCAACCCAACTTTTTCAATTTTCATCATAATTCTCCCAACCATCCACTTAATTTTTCAAACTATCAACAAAACTTTTCCAACCAAACTCCACAATCTTTCTTTTAGAATCCTCAATTAGAAAGGAGAATGACTGACTTTGAGAGAGACATGAAAGATACATGAAGAACTAAGATTCTCTCATGCAAACTATACAGAGGCTAGAGGTTCAAATAAGCCAATCAGCCACTCCACAGAATGAGTGACCAAAGGGTACTTTACCTAGTCAGCCAATAATCAATCCTAGGAATTCTCAACAAGCTCATTTGGTTGAGGATCAATCATTAAATCAACATAATGTTGTTCATACATTAAGGTCAGAAAAGAAAGTTGATAATCAAGTATTAACACCAACCAATCCCATTCAACACAACCACAATCAAGCATCCACCTCATCTAATCCTACTCCTTCTAAATCTGACGAATCTGAAAAAGATAAGTCAACCAGTCAGGTGCACCAGCCTATAGTATCATTTTCTAATAGGCTGAAAAATAACAAGCAAAATCTACACATGGATAAGATAATTGAGATCTTCAATCAAGTGAAGATAAATGTGCCACTTCTTGATGCCATCCAACAAGTCCCATCCTATGCTAAGTTTCTTAAGGACATGTGCACCAAGAAGAGAAAGACTAATGTACCCAAAAAGGTCTTCTTAACCACTAACATTAGTTAGCCACTGTCAGGCCCGATCCCTGTCAAGTACAAGGATTCAGGTTGTCCCACCATTGCCTGCACCATAGGACAAGCCAACATTAGTCGTGCACTTCTTGATTTAGGAGCAAGTATCAACTTGCTTCCATTCTCAGTTTATCAACAACTCGGGTTGGGTGATCTTAGTCCAACTCGAGTCACTATCCAACTGGCTGACCGTTCAGTTAAAGTTCCAAAAGGGAAAATTAATGATGTCCTTATCCGGGTCGAGGAGTTTATTTACCCTATTGATTTCATAGTTCTAGAGACACAACCTGTGTCCAATCCTAAGGCTCAAACTCCTATTATCCTAGGGCGACCATTCCTTACTACTGCCAATGCAATCATCAATATCATTCCTTGCTACTGCCAATGTCATCATCAATTGTAGGAACGGGTCCATGAGGTTAACCTTTGGGGACATGACTAGAGAAGTCAATGTCTTCAACCTAGGAAAACAACCCCGTGATGTTAAGGACCAAACATTTGAAGTCAACCTCATAGAGAACTTAATAAATGAACACAGGAAAGAATTGGAATTAGAAACTGAGTGTGACTTTGGGTTAGAGTCTGACGACTTTAATCTTGATCAGGTTTTTGAGTCTACTGTGAATTGGGCCTCGCACCCTATTTCACCAAATATGGAGCCAACTAATTTAACTCATCCTTTCAGTGAGCCTTCCTCTTCTGTAGAATTGAAAGCCTTACCGCGCATCTCAAGTATGTCTATCTAGGCGAACAAGAGACTTTTCCTGTCATCATTGCCTCCCATTTAAATAACGGGCAAGAAGAAGATCTTAAAGCAATTCTAAGAAAACATAGGGAAGCCATTGGTTGGACTATGACTGATATAAAGGGATTAAGTCCAACATCGTTCAACATCGCATTCATCTCAATGAAGATACCACACCTAAAAGAGACCCGCAGCGTAGCTTAAACCCTATAATGCAAGAGGCTGTTCATGCTGAAATTGTGAAACTCTTAGACAATGGGATAATATATCCCATTTTTGATAGCCAATGGGTCAGTCCTGTCCACGCGGTTCCAAAGAAATCCGGTTTCACCATAGTGGAAAACGAGAACAAAGTGTTGGTCCAAACTCGACTTCCCACGAAGATCTGAGTTTGCATTGACTATAGGAAACTTAATGCTGCAACTTGTAAGGACCATTTTTCACTCCCCTTCATTGATCAAATGCTTGAACGTTTGGCGGGCTACGAGTATTACTGTTTCTTGAACGGTTACTCGGGGTATAATCAGATTCCTATCGCTTCTGAGGAACAAGAAAAGACTACGTTCACATGTTCATTTGGAACATTTGCTTATAGTCGAATGCCTTTCAGCTTGTGCAATGCCCCAGCAACATTTTAACGTTGCATGTTGAGCCTTTTTTTTGATATGGCAGAACGATTCTTTGAGATCTTCATGGATGATTTCTCTATCTACGGAGATTCATTCACTCAATGTCTCCACCATTTAGAACTTATCCTCCAATGTTGTGCTGAGAAAAATTTGACACTGAACTGGGAGAAATGTCACTTCATGATAAAACATGAAATTGTCTTGGGTCATGAAATCTCCAAGAAGGGAATTGAAGTGGATAGAGCTAAGATTGAGGTTATTGTTAAGCTTTCCATGCCCAAATGTGTGAAGGATATTCGATCCTTTTTAGGATACTCCAGTTTTTACCGAAGATTTATCAAGGATTTTAGCAAGATTTCTAGGCCCTTGACTAATCTATTAGCTAAGGATGTGTCCTTCACTTTCGATGCTGAATGTATGAATTCTTGGAAGAAACTTAAGAGAGAGCTTATTTCTGCACCTATCATATCTGCATTGGATTGGTCTAAGACGTTCGAAATCATGTGTGATGCTTCTGATTTTGCCATAGGCGCTGTCCTAGGGCAACGCATTGATAACAAGCAGCACGTGATTTACTACTCTAGTAGGACTCTCAATGATGCTCAATTGAACTACACTATTACTGAGAAGAAATTCTTGGCAGTAGTGTTTGCCTTAGAAAAATTTCGTCCCTACCTACTAGGGTCCAAAACCACCACTTTCACTGATCATTCTGCGCTTAGGTACCCCATGATGAAGAAGGATGCCAAGGCCCGACTCATTCGTTGGATCCTACTTCTTCAAGAATTCGATCTTGAGATTCGAGGCAAGAAAGGAGTAGAAAATGTCATTGCTGACCATCTCTCACATATCCCAAATTCTCCATGCAACGAATTGCCTATAAATAAGGACTTTCCTGATGAAAATCTCTTAGCTATCTTTAGGGAACCTTGGTTTGCAGAAATAGTGAATTACTTAGTCATAAACCAAACTCCGTCTCATTGATCCAAAAACAATATATACTGGTTCTTAATCCAAGTCCGGTATTTCTTTTCGGAGGAACCGTATCTTTTTAAGTACTATTCTACCAAATTATTAGTAGATGCATTCCCAATGAAGAGGTTAAGAGTGTTTTATCATTTTGTCATGAACTTACATGCAGTGGACACTTTGGTCCCCGTAAGACTGCTGAAAAAGTGCTACAAAGTGGGTTCTATTGGCCCACTTTGTTCAAAGATGCTTATGAATTTTACAAGATGTGCCCTAGATGCCAGATGGTAGGAAGGATCTCAAAACGAGATATGATGCCCCTCAACCCAATTCTAAAAATAGAACTCTTTGATGTTTGGGGCATCGACTTTATGGGTCCATTTTCTAATTCATTGGAAACCAATACATATTGGTTGCTGTGGACTATGTGTCCAAGTGGGTAGAAGCCATTTCTAGTAGAACTAATGATAACAAAGTTGTCATAAAGTTTTTGAAAGAGAACATTTTCTCACGCTTTGGAACACCTCGTGCTATCATCAGTGACAATGGTACTCACTTTTGTAATAGATCCTTTGAAGCTCTTATGTGAAAGTATGCCATAACTCACTAGTTGTCCACACCTTATCATCCTCAAACCAGTGGGTAGGTTGAGGTTTCTAATAGACAAGTCAAGCTTATCTCGGAGAAGACTGTGAACCAAAACTAAAAAGATTGGTCCACTAAACTTGTAGATGCCCTATGGGCCTGCAGGACTGCTTTTAAGACGATTCTAGGGATATATCTTTATAGGTTAGTCTATGGTAAAGCTTGCCACCTGCCCGTTGAACTAGAGCACTGGGCCTTATGGGCAATCAAGTAGTTGAATTTCGACTTGACTAAGGCCGGTGACCTTTGAAAATTATAAATTTCCGAATTAGAGGAATTAAGAAATGAGGCCTATGAAAATGCAAAGATCACTAAAGATAGAGTTAAGATTTTTCATGATAAACACATCATAAGAAAAACTTTTGTCCTTGGACAAAAAGTCTTACTCTATAATTCTAGGCTTCATCTTTTTCTAGGAAAAGTAAAATCAAGATGGACTGGGCCATTCGTTGTAAAAATCGTGTTTCCACACAGTGCTGTAGAGATCAGTGACACTAAGAATGAAAATGACTTTAAGGTAAATGGTCAACGCTTTAAACCTTTCTCGGAATCGGTGCCGGTAAATGAAACGGCTATGGGTCTTTTTAACCTAGTGTATCGGTAACTTTCCTCTTTTCCATTTTATTTCATGCATCGATATATTTCTTTCATACATTAGGGACAATGCATGAGATAAGTGTGGGGGAGGGCTCTAACGTGACTAACATAAAAAAAACATGACTAATATAAAAAAAACCAACAAAATATTTATATATATATAACCTTTTTGAAAGGTAAGAACAATATTTTGATATATTTTTTGTAAGAAATTAAGTCAATATTAAGAAATAGGAAAATCATAATTAGGATTTTTTATACTTGGTCAAAATAAGATAACTTGCTTGATTTTCAAGGTTAGGAAGAAAATTGATGAAAGTAATTTAGTCTTAATCTTACCTTGAAGAAATATGCACACTTTATACACTTACACACTTAGGGTTCAAAGACAAAACTTCTTATGCCTTATATAAAATAAAAAACAATATATATATATATATATATATATATATATATATATATATATATATATATATATATATATATATATATATATATATGTAAATCTAATTATTGATTAGCTAGGTGCTTTGGCCTTAGCAAGCATTGGTATTTATGTAAATGATAATTAGATAAGTTTAATATATATATCCTCTGATTAAGCTGGGTATTTGTGCCTCATAAAGCATAAGTATTCACGCCTAAAAGGGGTTCATTTTATAAATAAAAACCTTGATTTTTTTGCCTTATCTGCTCGAGTGTTTAAGTCCTTAGGAGTGTTTTCTCACCTGGTGCCCTAAGCCTGTTCGGCTTAGGTGTCACCGACTAAAGGCTCGTTACATGGGCAGATTAGAAAGCCTAATAGAATTGAGGAATAAATACCACCAAAAATAAATATAAATAAGGCATAGGAGTTAATGTTAAAGAATCCTTAGTCAAACTTCACGGTCACGATGGTGCATATAACTAAGGGTAAAGTAATAGACTAGATGAGAAATACAATTTGACTCCTTACTTTGATTGATGACATATTTTTTAATAGAGACTAAGTTTAGGAATGAAAGGTTCGATATTCCTATAACTTATAGATTACTTGAACTCTTACAAATATACTTCAAATATTTTCTCTCTTCATAATGTTTTTCGAAAATACTTACATTCTTTCCTTTCTTTATGGATTTTGGGGGTACAATCTACCAAAAACCCTCATGAGACAAAACTCGTCCTCTAGGAGTAACCTAGAGGTTTAACGGCTTGTTGCACATGATCAGGGCAATCGAGTGACCTGCGAAAGTGGTCTAATAATTGATTAGGATTAGTTTGATGTTTTGCTCGTGGGCGAGCAAAAGATAAGTATGGGGGTGTGATCAGACACATATATTGCATATATATTGTCACATTATCATATATTTTTATCTAATATGTCCTATTAATAAATATTATTCTTCTTTGTTAAATACTAGCCCATTGCTTAAAGAAAGGGAAGAGAAACGAGCCCAAAGGCCCATCAAAATTTGATTTAATTCAGAATTAATTTGAAATTAGAAGATCAGGGCAGATTAAGGCAGATCAGAGAGGATAAAATCGGTTGAACATTGGTTAAAATGGATCTTTACAAATCAATCAGTTAAAGTCAAAAATCAAAGGCCGTTTTGACACACCTAGGAGCTGAAACGAGAAAAGTAGCAGAAGATATGGGGGAATCACCAAACCGGGGACCTCCACTATTTGGGTGTGGCCACCTGGCCAGCGGGCCTAGCTGCGTTTCCGCGGGAACGTTGAAGTTGTTGGGGGAGCGTTTGCTCATCCAATTTTCCTACGCCTTCTCTCGTCTGGTTTTTCCCTATAAATACCATTTTCGACAGAGAAGAAGGGGGTGAAGGCTAGGATTAAATTTCTTGTTCATTTTTAGAGTTTTGGGAGCATTGTTAGATAGCTTGGAGAAGTTGTATCTCCGCTTTATTTTTTCAGTTTAGACCTGCAAAGAGAGAATAGTGGAATTGAGTGTGTAATTCATCTTTGAAGTGACAAATCAAAGGTGCTTCTACTCGTTTATTCAACTCAACTCAACTTCGGTATGTTTATGTTCGATTTTCATTATCTTGTTTGTTTTCAATTCATCATGAGTTGCTAAATCATTTTCTGTGCTCACTAATTAATCTTTTCTACCTCCTCTCTCTCGATTGAATTTTATAAAACAACTCTCTTGAATCATAATGCCTAAAGTTAAACTTTATTCTTGAAAGCTTATGATGATGCTCTTCTTTTAAAACTTGGACTTTTAAAGCACAAATATTTTCAAATCATTTTTATTCCATACTTTCTTCTTCGCGCTCGATGGTTTAACATTCTATTTTTGATTTTGTTTTAAGAAAGACCTCAAGATTTGATCCAAAATCATTTCATTTGTTTTACTTGAACATTGAAAGAAATTAAGCTTTTTGCCTATGATAAATTGATGCACCAAAAATGTTCTTGAGATAAGTAGTTGAGTAAAAAATTAGTGAGCCCAGATCTTTTCCTATATAAAAAAACAACCAAACAATCTTCATCATTTTTTAAAAATCACCTTTTTCCAAAACCTTCTCTAAATTTGCAAATTTTCTTTTAATCATTTTCCTTCTCTCCATTCTCTTTTTCAACTTAAAAGAAAGATACCAACTTCATTTTTTGTTACTTAACAAAAATACCGAAAAACTTCTATCGCATTCCTCCTCGCGGACACGACCCGTTAGTCCAAAGCTACACGGTAATCCTTTCACTTTCATTTCCTAATCAGAGACCTCTATAATACAACCCATTATTATGATGTATATATTTATGATTTTTATTATGAATTTTATCCCATCTAATTTTCAAATTTTTCAAAATAATTTCAGAGTCAAATTTATCAACACCTTTGTCCCAAAATGGACTATGAAAAAATGAAATGATTGATTTGAGCTCAGAAGGTACATGAACTAATATCGACTCAGGAATTTGACTTAAGTCAAGTAAAGGCTCAGGACTCTAAATCGGTTCAGGAATCGGGTCCAAATCAAGAAATTACTATTCCACATTCATTTTCCCACAATGGAATGTGACTTTCTAAGATTGGTGATTCAAGTTCAAGAATGACAGGTATGGGAATCAAAACTGACTCTAAAATGTTGCTTAAATTGGGTAACAAAACAGGAGTCAATATTGATTCAGGAATTTGAACTGGATCACAAATCTGAGAATCTAGGTCACGTTTCATATTGAGTTCAATTCCATAAAAATGAGAACTTGTCAATTTATCAAGGAGACTTTCAAAGGTATGAAATTGATCAAGTTCAATATGATGATCATAAAAGATTGGTGATTCAACTTCACAATGGACTGGCATTGGATCTAATACTAACTCGGGAAAAGGCCTGAAATCAGGTAAAAACACCTCAGTCAATATTGAATCAGGAAGTGAAATTGAATTACCAAGTTGAAGTTCAGGATCATATTCATGCTCAAGTTTAATTTCAGGAAAAGGATAACTGGCCAAAATGTCAAGGGGGATAACTGGCCAAAATGTCAAGGGGATTTTGAACATTTGAAGTTTGGACAAGTTCAGATGGGTGTGCTGAAATTGAATCTCGGTATCCAAAATGACAAGAGTCCTGGGTCAGATCAATAGAGTTAGGGATAGCTGAATTGGTCAAAGGTTGATAAGATAGAGTTTCTCATTCCTATAAATGCTAACCAATTGACTCAGTTGTGTTTCCAACCTATTGATAGACTGGGCAGAAGATTTTTGAAATTGTAGTGCGGACTCTTGCAAGACTTTTATACTCTTTTCTAAATGTGACATTTTTTCAAGTGGATGCTCTAGAATGGGAGTGTCGGAATCTTGGTTTCCAAAACAATAAGAGTCATGGGTCAAATTGTTAGAGTTAGAGATATTTGGATTGGTCAAAGGTTGATAAGAGAGTTTCTTCATTCCTATAAATGTTAACCAATTGACTTAATTGTGTTTCCAACCTATCAATAGACTGAGAAGAAGAATTTTGAAATTGTAATGCAGACTCCTATAAGATTTCTATACTCTTTTCTAGATGTGATTTTTCTTCAAGTGAATGGTCCGGAAAGGGAGTATAAGAATCTTGGCTTTGGAAGGATAGTGAAGATTGTGAGTCCAACATATTTTGAAATTGAAGCTTTGACTCACACATGAGTTCCTTACTTGTTTCCATGACAGATAGTCGTTCATTATGAGGAGGTGGAACTGAGTAAGACTCTTGAAAATATTGTGGAATTGGAGAGGCCATTATTTTCTGAAATTATCGCTAAGCCCCTTGTAAGTTGGCTTCTATACTCTTTTCTAACTCGGATTTTTCTTCAAAAGGAGACCCAGCAAAAAGAGTATAGAAAGCAAAATTGGGAAATGAATATCGTGGATATTGTGAAGATTGTGGAGAAGTGATGAAAAATTAGACTTGGGGGAGGTGATTCCCATTGACTCTGTGACGAGTTAAAATTATTTTTGAAATTATAGTCATAAGATTGGGGATATGGGTTGTATTGATTCAGATAAGTCCAACCCGGTGTATTTGGTTGGTTCATATTATAAAAAGGCGGGTTGGAATTATCTGAATCAAATAGAGTTGGTGTGAAATATGGATTCATATTCGGATTGAAAGAATTGTTATTGTTGAATTCCATTTCACAAACAATCACAAACGAAAATGAAAAAGCAAACAACAAACAAAAAGAAAAAAATCAAAACCAAGCATATGGTAGGGTTGACTAGACCTAGACGACTCCTAACTGGTCGATTACCTGGGAGAAGTTGTTGCTTGAATTTGACCACAAGCTAATCGGTCAGGTAGGGGTAAAATACGGTGGGAGTATCCGTGCGTAAGCAATGGGCCTTAATTACGCCAAACCACGGTATCTTTGAGGCGTAACCTCTTAATCCCCAACCTTAGATACCGATTTCATAAGAGTAAGATTCAAAACAAGTTTCACCCTCGGTCAATCTCTTAATGAGTCCGAGATATCCCTAGGGGCCAACGTCTATCAATTTTTATTACGGCTTGGGTTGTGTGGTGGGGAGGTGATTTTTGGGCTAAGGAAGGGTGATAAAATCCCCACCTTATCTTGTATTAGTTTTGCCCTTAAGTTCAATTCGCGCAGGCGTGCAATATAGACAAAAAGATAATACAAAGCGATAAATCACCCACGTGTTTGTCCTATGCTATATGCAATGCCATATGTACACCTCAATCCAAATCACAACAACAGAACAAAATACAGTATATTGGAATTGAAATTTGACACATGCCTAAATGCAAATGTCTAAACCGTTTTAAAAACGTCCAAATATCATATTTTAGTTCTTTAATTTATTACAGTGTGTAGGCAATCAAAACAGAAAATTGGCAGCAGAATGTAACAATATATGCAACTTGCAAAGTCCCTGCAAAAGACAAAATACAATTGCCATAAAATTGCCGCTCTTACGCGACTTTGCTTTGATTTTCGCGGCAAAGTGTAAGAAGCAAGATTTCTGCTTTCTAGAGCAGGGAGAGGTAAGCAAGAGTAGCCTTTTGTAATACAAAGAATCTGTAAAAATTTCCCTGCACACCAAAACAGAGAAGAAAATGTTAATAAAAACGTGAAATCAAAACCATTCCCGTCCCCGGCAACGGCGCCAAAAATTTGATCAGAGCGGAACCAGCACTCGAAAATG
This sequence comes from Agave tequilana, assembly GCA_038442645.1. Taxonomy (NCBI): domain Eukaryota; kingdom Viridiplantae; phylum Streptophyta; class Magnoliopsida; order Asparagales; family Asparagaceae; genus Agave; species Agave tequilana. The sequence goes on from JAVJIF010030276.1 coordinate 142,699, forward strand.
CGTATTTTATGAAATCAATATAAATATGTGTGTGTGCTAATATTGCCTCGATACTTCGGTTATAGCATTGGCTTAACGGGTCGAATCCATGGGACGGGAAGCGATAGAAACATTAACAGTTTTTATTCACGTGTTATGTTAATAAGTCTTCTTTGTTAAAGAATTAGTAAAGGAAAGAGACGGTACAAAGCATGGCAAATAAGCTGGTTCTTCACATTCAAACTTGCATCAAGAGAAGGCTAATACAAACATTCGATCATCAAAACCATTAAAAGCAAGCATGAAATAAGAAAGAGTTAGCTTGGTTAGCAAGTTAGCAAGTTAGATATTAGAACCATCATCATGAGCAATCAATGGCTCTTGCAAGAGTAAGACCTGTAGAGGCTATTACATTCATGTGAATTATCAAGTAAGTGGTTAGCTAGTTAGTTGTTAGTAGTTAGTCACCATGAGAGAAAATCTAGCTAAACATCATGTAGAAGTTGGAGAAGATTACAATGGAGAAGAAAGGAGACACCTTTATATAAATTGTCACCATCTATTACATCAATATCTCTCTATCTCTCTCTGAATCAACTCAGCCCTAATACATGATCTATAAAAGAAAAGAAAATACAAATAAAAGAGAGAAAAAAATCCTAATCTACAACAAAAAGATAGAAACCCTAGCCTAAATCAACTCTGCTTGCGTTTTGGCCAATCCCTGCCCTATTTATAGGCAAAAGGAGGTTCCAGAAGACGAGACGGGGTAACGCGTCGAAGATCGACGCATGGCCCCACTAGATTGCCATGGAAATGCGGCTATTGTCACTTTTTCACGGCAATACCAGGGACCTAAGTCCCTGGTTTTGGTGCGGAGATGCGCGGCGCTTCGGGGACCTTCTAGATATGCTTTGATTCAGGGATTTCCATTCGTATATTCGTCTGACGTGCACAAGGGTCTAGGTTCGATGTATCTTCTAGAAGATCCCTTACTTGGCCTTCAAGAATTCAGATTTAATTACTCAAAAATGGGTTTAATTAAGCTTTATTACCCTTTTTCCCTCCTTGTCTTGATTATCTGCAAGAGAGACCAAAATACAATTTAGACCGACATTTTATTCATAAATCAGTGAAAAAATATGATATAATAATGCAGAACTGTAGACTAATCACTTGTCTCCAGAGAATCTTGGTATAGGAGGGACCCTGTGAAATAATTCTCTACCCCTGTGAACAGATGCCTTTCGGCGATCAACGTTTGGACTTTCCCACTTTTGTCGATATATTTCATGACTTGCTGGAGAGTGGAGGGGACGATGGAATTACGATGAATCCATAGTCGTCCCAACACCAATTTGTATGAAGTGTCAGCGTCAATCATATAGCACGTCACTTCAGATCTCGAATCCCCAATTTGACATTTGAGTTTGATCTTCCCCATTGGGCGCGTACCATTGGCATTGAAACCATAAATGGTAGCTTGGGTAGCACGCAATCGATGGGTGGGGATCCCAAAATGCTACATGACCCGACAAGGCATAATGCTCAACGCGGATCCTGGATCTACCTGAATGCGACTCACTTCAGATGATCCAATATACCCTATGAAGTATAAGGGCCTATCATGTTTCCCCTTGACCTGCATGTCGTCTGGCATGAAGGTAATGCAGGGGCATTTTGAGAGCCATGGAAACAGTCTTTCTTATTTTCCTCCTGTGGTCTAGTCGGGATCTGGGCCATGAAAACCTCAGCGTCAAATAAAACTTCTCTCAGAGCTTCTCTTGCTGACTTTGATAGTCTTAGGAGCTCATAAAGAGTGATCCTGGCCAGGATGTTGGCCAGTTGAGCCAATACATCAAAGCGGTAAGATGTTGAAGTTCCTTCTGCTTTGTCCTTTGGGAAGGCCCTGGCATACCAAAGCTCCTTTTGCTTCTCTGGGTTGCTTTGCGGATGGCTTGGTTGGCTCTAAGGTAGGTCCAGGTGGATTTGCCGTCAACTCATCGTATTTCTTCAAATACGATAGACCCGAACGAGTTTCGGCCACAAGTGGTGCATTTAGCTTTGCGGCAAGAACGATCATCTCTTCCTCCGAATCGGTTAGTGAGGGGACATCAGTCTCTGTTTTCCAGGAAGAAGCACACACCACATTGCAAGGTGAAGCTTTTGCCTTACCTTTGGACTTCCTGTTGTAACAGTAGTCCACTGTTGTCCTTCCACAAGATCAGGATGAACCCATATGATTTCTCCCTGAGGCATAGGAATAAGTATGAGACCTTTTTCCTGCTGGTGATGCGGGTCTGTATTGATCATCCTTAATTCCCCTTTTGGGATGGGAACTACTCCGATCGGAGTTAGAGGTTGGTTTCTGAACTAAAGAAATGACGTCATGTTAGCCGTCACTTTCTTCTATTATAGACGGAGCTTGAGCACTTCGCATCAATCAGAGCTTGAAGAATATCTTTAAAGATATAACAGCTCTTGATGGGGTGTCCCAGCATCCTATGATATAGGCAGTAGCTGGGATTGTCGGTCTTACCGACCTCCTCAGGACGTCTAACTTCAGGAAGCTTCAATTTGTTGCTCTTATTAAGTAATTTAAACAACGAATCAACGTGTTCGTCCTTGAAGGAGTATTACCTGCTGGCGTACGGCTGACTTGAAGAATCACCCCCTCTGGTCGGCTGAAGTTTAATGGGAGATTTTATCTCTATCGCCAATGTGTCTTTCCTTTTTGATTGGAAAGATACTTCTAGCGCGTGCCTTGTTGACTTTTCGAGTCTGGGCTTGTTTACTTCTGCCCTAACCCTGGCGATAATCTCTTCAGCATGTTCACCTTGCTGGACCAACTGTTTTCAGGTGCGGCTTTCAGTGACCCCTATCTAGGCTAGGAGCGAAGTTTGCAAATTGTGACGGCACGTTTCCACCAGGGTGGCCTGGGTCATACCACTAGGACATCGAAGCGTCATGTTCCAAAATCTCTCCATAAATGCTTTGACCGACTCTCTTTTTTGTTGCTTTGTTGCTAGGAGAGTTAGCACGGTAACCTTCGAATCGTCTTCGAAGAAGTGTGTAAGGAAAAGCTTCTCTAAATCACCCTAGTTCTTAATGGAATCTTCGGAGAGTTTCATGAACGATTCAAAGGTGAGTCCCTTCAGAGTGTCGATGAATATGCGCGCCAAGATGGCATCATTTGCTACCATGTTCCCTGTCTGAGACTTGAAATAGTAGATATATTTGTTTGGGGACCCCTTGCCGTCAAAGGCCTGTAGGGTCGGAGCTTTGAACTTGGGAGGGTACGAGACAAGATCCCATTCTGCCGGGTATGGCCGGACCACCCCTGCTTCTTGGAGGCCTTTCCGATTGGTAAGGGCTTCCAGACGCTGCTCTAATTTATTCGTTCTTTTGGAATGAGTACCCCTATTCTCTGGATTGCCTCCCTCTTCAGATGAAGACTTAGAGGACTCAGAGTTGGATGGTTCCTCCTCTATATGCAAAGAAGATGAACTCTCCCCTTCTTTCCGCTTGCCTTTAGTCTTAGAAGAAGCTTTAGCCTTTGACTTCTTCTTATCCTCAATCAATTGTGTAAGCATCTGCTTGAGGGTATCGATAGATTCTTGTTAGGCGCAAATCATATCGATTGTTCTTTATGGACCTGGGCTTGTTGTTCTAAGCACCTCGCAATCTCCTCAGGATTGTTTGCCATACACACGAAGGCTTCCTTCTCGATAGAAGAGTTCAAGGCTTGTGATTCTACAATGGCAGAGTGTGATTCACTTACTTCAATGCCCCGGGCTAGGGCACTATAGTCAACCGGGACTACTGCGCTAGTCCGAGTGGGAGTATGCTGGTACACTCCTTCTGGTTCTGTATCAGACTCGTCAGAGCTGACGCCGGTTGTTTTTCCCTACTTCTACTTGGCGTAGTGCTTGAACCTGCCATATTTGCGGTGATTTCAGGGTACTCTGCATCCGAGAAAGTTCCCCTTCTATAGGAACGACGTCTTTTGACTGATCGGGAGGTTGAGATTAATCGTCTGAATACCGACTGCTTACTTATGTGAGAGTTCAGTGGCATTCAGAGAGCATTATCGTGATAAGCCGTTCAAAGTAACAGGATGGAGTGATCTGATTACACTCCTCTTCTTTGTCAAGTAATCTCTTAGATCGGTCGGAGGGGGATCAAAGAGATTAGCTCAGCTTTTCGAGGGTTCTTCGCTTCTGAGAGCCATCCTTGCATCACAATTTGAGATGCAGGGTTCTAAGACGTGGAGCCTACATTCTGTAGAACAGACGCGACTCTCGTGTTTTGGATTTGAAATGCGGGTCTCGTGCCTCTGCTGAGAAGAGACGCGGAACTCGCATTGCTAATGGTCGCGTTTTTCTAGCGGCACTTGGGAAACACAAAGTTTTTGAATCCCGCATTCAGTTGTAGAGATGCGGTTCTCGTGTCTCTGCAAAGAGGTACAGACCTTGCACTGTTGTACGCCACATTTGAGAGGTGGATTCTCAAAAACACAAGCCTTTTAGGCTTCACGTTTTGGCATCCATATGAAGACTTTGCACGTATGGCGTAACTTGGAAGAGACGCGGGCTTGAGCCTCACATTCTGGACAGATGGTTGTCTTAACTTCTTACGTCTGTAGTTGATGGGCGCGTTGCCTCTGTCATCGTTCGGTGTTCAGGTTACGCCGTACGGGTTGTTGGGAACCCCTGGTAACCTGGAGCTGAGGAAGAGAACAGGCGTGAGCTGGCTGCCCGTCAACAACGCTGACCTCGTGGGTCTCGTGGGAGACGTTGACGCGGGTCTTGCGTGTGATACAACCAGCCATAATCTGTAGAGACCTGAGAGTAGATCTCTGAGAGACTTTGAGATATTATCACGCCCTAGGGCTCTTGGAGCCGGAAGAGAGGAACTCTTCATACTTTGCCTGGTCGAATTCTACGACAAGCGATTCGACCGTTCTTCCCATGAAGGTGACATCACCTTGCGCCACGACTTACTCATGAGTAGAGAAAGTAGTCCCCAGCGGAGTCGCCATCTCTTGTTTATCAGAAAAATTAAAGAGCGTCTAAATTCTTTGTTTGATTGTAAAGAAAATTACAACGGATCAATAATCCAATTACAACATAGGGGAGAATAATTAGATCTCCCCTTTGTTTAATACTGGGTTCTTGATATGGCGATAGAAAGTGAATCTTATTTTCTGTTGACCGGGTGAGCATCACAGTCTTCTGGGAATTTTCTCTTCGGACTATGGACGGAGTTGCTAGCTCCTGTCCAATGAAATCTCAAAGAGACTTGAGGCAAAATGAACTTGTACTCAGCAAGTCGTTGAAGAGTTGAACTCTTTTGTGTTCCTTAATTAGAGATTCTGATTTCTCTAAGATTTATGATCAAGAATTCTCTACCCAAGAATTCTCTACCTGAAAACTCTCTCTACCCCTCTTCAGTAGCAAATTGAGCTATTTACAGGGGTTTCAGGGGTAAAATTGTCCCCTAAAAATACTCCATGATGAGGGTTAAATCCCTCATTACGTGGGCAATAATTGATCCAGTAATGAGGGCAGTTATAACCGAGACGCGGGCTTTGAGCCTCACGTTTTATCATTAAGGTAACGCTTGAGAAACGTGAGCTTCAAGTTCTATGTGAAGCTTCACGTGAGACGCGGGCTTCGGGCTCTGTGTCTAGGTATTGCATGGATGACTGAGACGCAAGTTTCAAGCTCTGCGACTTGGCCATTGCAGTGAAGCAGAGACGCGATTTTTGACTCTCGCATCTTGGTACTGAAGTGAAACTGAGGAGCGGCTTTCATGCTTCGCGTCTTTGTCATTGCAGTGATGTTGAGACGCAGGTTTTAACCCTCGTGTCTTGGTGCTGCGCTAGTGGTTATGATTAGGCTTGCATCTGGAGTTTGGACTCTACTTTCTGATGACTTGTCCTCAGTGATTTTTGGACAGTCTACTCTCTCTGATTGGACTGACAGTGGCCAGGACCACCGCCGGTAGCCACCTGGCTGGCCATCAGAGGTCGGCCAATCTCTTTCTCTCTCATGTCCCTCTCTTTCTCTCTCCTGCTACTCTATCTCTCTAATTCTTTCTTTTTCTTGTTCTTCTCTCTCAAACTTTCTCTCTTTCTCTCTCTAGATTTCTTTCTCTCACTAGCTGTCACTTTTCTCTCTCTTCTCTCTCATATTCTCTTTCTCTCTCTAAAATTATATAGTTTATTATATTTATGGTGTGTACTGTGTTTTGAAACTCTGGGACTTCGTGGCTTTTCTGAAGATTTAGGCAAGTGTCCTCACCTTGTTTCGGGTTTCCCCGCTTCTTCGGGTTAACGTGTATTTTATTCTGCATTTATATATATTTTGTATTGGGATGTGCCCCTGTATTTGTATGTGACCGAGTGCCCACGATTGTACATATATATGCCTGTGACGAATGCTTGTACTAGGGTAGTTTACTTCTTGTACATATACCATACCTGTGATGTACTCTTTTTATTGCTTTATACTATGTGTGGCCGACCCTTCGTGGTTGTTAGCCTCTGGGCTCTCCACTCGGCCTCCGGGCTTCTCCACTCTATGGTGGATTAGATATTATCACGTTATAGCATGCTCGTGTGGTACCAACATTGCAGGTACTCTTGTACCGACTTTAGGTTTCTGCCCACTCCCAGGCTGGCTACCCAATTGGTTTTAGGCATACACCCTTATGGGTTTTGTGGTAGCTACTGAGAGTACGCTTAGACCCTGAGTGTACTTTAGCCTCTAGGCTCTCACCCACTACCTCGAAAGAGTAGTGTGCTTAGACCATCAGGTCTCTTAGCTCTGCCTAGTAGGCATGCTTAGCACTCAGCGCTATATCACTAGATTCGTCTAGGTGAAACTCTGCCGGATTTTAGACTCGCCCTCTAAGCCGAGTCATTCCAGTAGGTCCATCGGGCGCTCTAATGTTAAACGCTATTTGTTGGCCGTACCTCCAGCTCGCTTAGCTCCACTTGGGTGTTCGCTTCCTTGCTTATTACGTGCTCGCTAGCTTATCTATTATATTATTAATGGTTGTGAAGAGTTTGAAATCTTAATTATACTATTTTTCCTAAAATTGCATGGTTTTCCCATATTCATGTGGATCTTGTATATCGGTACTATTTTTCTACATCGTTTGACATGCTTTCACCTAACATGCTTACATATGCCATGCTATCACTTGTCACTTGCCTAATATCACCTTCAAGTCATGCTATCACCTGATATCCGGCATGACGTACTTGACTCTTATAATTATCATGATAGCGGGAATGATGAGCTGACATCTTGCTTACATCTTAATATATTCTAGTACAAACTGTACTCCTGATACACCTGTATTCCTGATACTCTTGACTCGTTCCTGCTTATTCTCAAAATCTGATAATTATCTAACAAACTAAAAAAGGAACAACTTACATCGGGTCAGGGGAAACTTGCGGATATCAATATGTGTTCGTGTTTACAGTGATATTAGGCATATTGTGTAACTAAATCTTCCGATCTGACCTGAGGGCCTCCATGTGACCGAGCAGAGCGCCGGCTCACTCCATCTTAAACCATCTTGATAAGGGCATCCTATAAGACCGTCCTATAGGCCTTGTGGCCGATTCCATACAACAGCAATGGAACACCCTAGATCGTTATCCCGGGCATGCCCGGAACCCACTGTAAACATTTTTCATTGATACCCCCATTGGTTTCCAATAACAACCTTACTTTACTCAGATGTGGATATGCACGCTGGGATGCTAGTCCACATATCTAGACATCTCAGTAGGACGAGTAATAATAATAATAAAAGATGCCAATTATAATTCATTATATGTTTTGAAAATTCAGGTTGTATTAACTTAGTTTACGATAACGTGAGATATATGGTATATAGATGAGGGTTTCCTTCTCTGGATTATTCCTTCAATGTACTTATCTCATGAAACCACAAACTGGGTTTCTACTGCTGGTTTTGCAATATTCGCTTTCATTAGTTTTTACTTCAGATTTCTGGTTTTGTTCTTATTATTATATTAAACTGCTTACATCCTGCTTTACTACCTGTGTTCTATTCCACCAGTCTCCTGCTCTCGTCTTATTATACCATGCGTATTCTCTGCTTGATATCGCTTGCTATCTCTCTACTTGCTCATGTATGCTGGTGCTCACGGCGTGATTTTCTATGCATGTTTATGATTCGAATTTATTGATACACGTGTGCTTATTTCTACATGCCATTTGGCATACGCATCACCACTCGTTGGGGAGTTCTGACTCCCCTGAATCCTCATGTCCAGGTCTTGAAGCTTGGAGCTTATGGATTCTTCTGGTTGTTGGTCAGAGTAACGCAGCAGTAACGTAGATTATCGGCAAACCGTCCTAGCCCTATCCTTCCAGACCCTCTGCTCATCTCTCGCGTTTTCCTTCTATAAACTCGTTAGCACCCTTTGTATTGTTCATACTTGTATATCTCCTTGTATTCTCACAATCGTGCCTACGGTGATGTAATATTCTTGTAATATTGTTTCACATCTGGTGATAACTTTTGTAATTATACTCATATGTTAGAATGTATATAGTACCACGTACTTCCATACTCTGATTCTTACTTGTACTAATGCTTAGCATATATATGTGAGGGTATTTCTGACCTGCGTATATACATCGCAGTAATGTCTTCGTACCCGTGGGATCGGGGCGTTACAGCACGTGATGCTTGATGAAATTGATTACATCTGATGTCTTTACTTCCTTCAGGGGAACAGCTTCTACCCACTTAGAGAAGTAGTCAGCTATGGTCAAGATGAAGCAATGTCCTTTGCATGTTGGAGGGCAATGGGTCTGATAACATCCATTTCTCATATTTCAAATGGCCATGAAGAAGACGTCAGATGAAGACGTCCCGGTGCTTGATAAATGAAGTCACAGTGGATCTGATAGGCATGGCATCGCTTAGCATAGGTGATGGCATCAGGAAGCATCTTCGGCCAATAGTAGCCAAGTCTTCACAACCATTCTCCTAGTTTAGGTCCGGGTTGGTAAGCTCCACACACCGTCATGAGCTTCTTTGAGTGCCTCTTGTGCCTCTTTATGTGAAAGGCATCAGAGTAAGATTCCATCATATGATTGGCGATACAATGTTCATGTGATTGCATTGTAATAGAACCTAGGAGCTATCCTTCTGATGACAGCTGCCTCCTTAGGGTCATCGGGAAAGATGTCGTACACGACGAATTCAATGTAAGAGAATCACCAATCCCTGGGTTCAATACTTGTCGAAGTCTCTAGAACCTCTTTATCTTGAGTTCTCCTCCTAGAGTTTTATTGTCTTCAAGGGCGAATTTGCAGCAGTGCAAATCATGACTGTAGATAAGCACTCTCTCCGTGGCTCCAGTTGGAAGGACCAATGAAGCAGCAAGAGACGTCAATGCATCTACAAGCGCATTTTGCTGACATGGTACATGGTCAATGTAGAAGTTTTTAAACTTCTCTACCATGTCAATGGTTACGTTGTGATACGATATCAAATCTTTATGTTGGACTTCATACTCCCCACGAACCTTGTTGATGAGGAGCTTGGAATCACTGTATGCTTCGAGATTTTTGACTCCAATCTCTTCAGCAAGTTACATCCCGATCAAGAGAGCGTTGTATTCCGAAATATTGTTAGAACATGACCTAGTTAATGAGAATATATGAGGGATCACATAATTATGTAGTGAAATAAGTACTACCCTCACACCTGCAATGATATTTCCCTCAAGACTTGTTCTGGATGCTTCGTTGAAGAATAGTTGCTACACTTGTTCCTTTGAGGAGACGTGAATCGCGTTAACTTCTGCAATCTTGTCTGGGAGATCACATAAAGTTTTGAACTTCCTAGAACTGGATGAACGGCCAGGAAATCTGCCACAGCTTGACCTTTGATCACCTTTTGTGGTATGAATTGCATCTCATATTGTGAGAGCAATATGGCCTATTTCACTAATCTATAATTTAGCGAAGATGGTCTTGTCATGAGTAATCATAAGGGATTAACTTTGGAAATGATGTGAATGTGTTTCCCCATAAGATAGTGTCGCATCTTATGAAGGAGACTAAGGCTAAACATTCCTTCTCAATCGGGTTATAACGATGCCTTGCCTCAATCATTATTCTACTCAACTAGTAGATTGCTTGTTCATGATTTTGATCATTATTTTGAGCTAGTAAAGCTCCTTGGAAATGATCTATAACTCGAATATATAACAGGAAAGATTTTCTTGATATAGAGCTACCAAAATGTGAGAATGTGTTAGATACTTCTTGATCTCTTCGAATGCTTGTTGACAAGCACTATCCCAAAGGAATGAGACTCCCTTCTTCATTAGTTTGGTGAAAGGCTGGCAGCATCCCTAAATATTTGATATAAATCTCTGGATATAAGCCAATCATCCCTGTAAGCCTCTAAATTTTTTAAGATTTCTCAGAGGTTGCATCTCTTGGATGGCACAGGCTTCTCCAGATCCAAGTTAATACCTCTGGATGTAATGATAAATCCAAAGAATTTGCCACTGGCTACCCCTAGGAAGGACTTAGTTGGATTCATCTTCAACTGGTAAGCCCGCATGAAGTCGAACACTCTTTTCAGATCTGTGAGATGATCACCTTTATTGTGGCTTTTCACAGCGATATCGTCGACATAGAATTCTATGGTCTTGCGTATATGCTCATCAAAAATTGCATTCATGGCGCATTGATAGGTTGCACTAGCATTCTTCAAGCCAAAGGGCATTACTATATAGCAGTATACTCCAAACGGCATCCTGAAAGATGTGTGCCTTTCATCACTGTACCCTAAAAATCCATACATGAAAGACACCCTCTCAAAACCACATGTATTGTCAATCATAACATCTGTGATCGGGAGAAGGAATTCGTCTACAAGGCAAACAACATTTAGATCTTGATGCAAATCCGGATCTTTTCATTCTTTTTGAGAATGAAAACTATATTGGCCACCCAATTAGAATGTTACTCTTTCCTGATAAAACTAGAGTCTGTAAATTTCTCGACTTCTATTCGATTATTTCCATAATCACGGGATAGAACCGTCGTTGTTGTTTGACAGGATTGGCACCCGAGTTGATGTTGAGGCGATGCATAGTTATCTGGGGATCAAGCCCAGGCATGTCCTCGTAATTCCAAGCGAAGACACTTTATACTCTCGTATGAGATGTATTATGATTGAGTTTAAACCTGCACAAAAAATATAGAATTTCAGAAATTTTATAACAATAGTGTAAGGTGCTCAATTCTACTGCTATAGCAAGTGGCTATGCGGGTTGTGATCTACAAGGAGGGGCTAGCGATGGAAGCTTCTTTAGTAAGTTCTCTTTTATGCTACAATTAATGGTTAAAATTCTTCTTCAGCTTCTTAAAAGAAAAGAGAAAAAATAGAGTTACAATTAAGTTAGGAAGAAAGTGGTAGATTAAGAAGGTGGAGAAAATAGAAATGGATATGTACAAAGAAATTGAAAAAGAGTGAAAAAGATTTGGAAGATTATGGTGTTGGTGATTTACTCTAAAAAATTAAAAGAAAAGAAAACTAAAACCTAAAAAAGTTACTTACCACTTCGACGCCTGCTTACCTTTGACCTGTATCGACGATGTACCTTTGCTTGAAGGCGAGCGAAGTATGACAAATAGGATCTTGGCCATTCCCGTATTACATTATGAATTGAAGGGGCAAGCTACACTATCATAGAAATGGATATCCGTCACCATAAGCCATCAACGGCACTTGCAAGGGCAAGGCAACTTCGAGGCTATCAGTTTCATTTGGATCCACAAACACAGAAGAGAGAAGTAAACGAAAACAAGAGTAAAGAAGAAAAAAGAAACTTCGATTTGATTCAAATAACAATGGAAGAAACGATCACTTACATCGGTGTCACCTTCAGTACATGCTTGCTCTCATTCCTCCATGAAAGTATCCTCTCCTGTCAGTTAAATAAAGAAAATAAAAATTATATAAAAGAAAATAAAAAACCTAAGTTACAAATTACAAACTAGCCTAAATTCTACTCTCTGCTTGGTCGTTCCCCTTTGCCTTTGAGATTGCAGGTATTTATAGGAGAAATTCAGAGGTTAGAGAGTATGAAAATAGGAGAAGCTGGATATTTCTGAATTTGAATCCTCCCCTTATCTCCAAACTTGATTTGATGTGAATATTCAGTTCTGATCTGCAACTTGTTGGCGTATTGATTGCTGAATATAACTTATCTAATGACAAAATTCAAAATAGTGATCAACTTAAGCGTTATATCTCTTTAATTCTTCTTCCTAGATCATTAGATTTGAATTTCGGTAGCGAAAGTTATGATTCAAATACTAAAATGTATCCAGTCAGAATCTGAGTCAAATTTACTTCATCTCACACTGTTGATCTTCTCTCTATCCATTTATCCTTTAGATTTGGACTTTGTATTTGACATTATTCTCGGTTAATCTTTAGATTTAATCACTTAATTCACCAAAAACTGAATTTAACTAATTGGATTTGGGATCATCCTCCTCTAACAAAATAAATCTTGTCAATTCAGAATTTAACTGATATTTATTTGATTTTATCCTTTTTCTCCCCATGATTATCTTCTGCAAAATAGTCATTTTAGACAAGGAATTTAACATATTTATTATATGATAAATGTGAAAATATAATAAAGAATAATGCAATAACTGTAATCACACCCCCACGCCTATCTTTTGCTCGTCCTCGAGCAAAACAACAAAACTAAATCAAAAATTATTAGACCACTTTCGCAGGTTATGCTATTGCACTGAGCATGTGCAACAAGCTGTTAAACCTTTAGGTTTCCCCTAAAAGACGAGTTTTGTCTCATGAGGGTCTCTTCAGTGAATGACACCCACAAATTCATAAAGAAAGAAAAACAAAGTATTAGTATTTTGAAAACACATTTTGAAAGAGAAAAATATTTGAAGTATTATTGTAAGAATTAAGTAGTCTATAAGTTATAGGAAAAATAAACTTTTCATTCCTAAACTTAGTCTTTATTCAAAACTTGTTATCAATCAAGGTAAGGAGTCAAACTGTATTCTTCATCTAGTCTATTACTTTACCCTAAGTCATATGCACCTTCGTGACCTTGAAAATTTTGACTAGGGATTCTTTAACTCTAACTCTTATGCCTTATTTTTTTTTTTTTTTTTTTTTTGGTGGTATTATTCCTTAGTTCTATTAGGCTTTCTAATCTGCCCATATAACGAGTCTTTAATCGGTGACTCTCAAACCAAACGGTCTTAGGGCACCGGGTGAGAAAACACTCCAAAGATTTAAGGACTCGAGCAAACAAGGCTATAAAACTAAGATTTTTATTATATGAACCGCTTTTAGGCATGAATACTTATACTTTATGAGGCACAAATACCCAGCTTAATCAGAGAATATATATATATTTTTTTAAACTTATCTAATCATCTTTTGCATAAATACCAAGGCTTGCTTAGGCCAATGCATCTAGCTAATCAATAATTAGATTTGTTTATTTTTCATAGATATACATATATTTTTTTTTTTATAAGGCATAAGAATCTTTGTTTTTGAACCCTAAGTGTGTAAGTGTATAAAGTGTGCATATTTCATCAAGGTAAAGATCAAAACTAAATTACTTTAACAAATTATCTTCCTAACCCAAAAAATCAAACAAATAATCTTATTTTGACCAAGTATAAGAAATCCTAATTATGATTCTCCTATTCCTTAAAATTGACTTAATTTCTTACAAAAAATACGTCAAAATATTGTTTCTATTTTCAAAAAGTTTTTTTTAAAAATAAAGAAAATGATAATAATATTTTTTTCTTTTTTTCTAATAAAAAGGAAAACCTAAGTTATATTAGAACCCTCCCCCACACCTATCTCATGCATTGTCCTCAATGTATGAATTAATGTATAGATGCATGAAAAAGAAGAAAGGGAAGGAAAATATTAGCTTAAGGTGGTAGTTCCGATGGTGATCTGATTGGTCCACGAAATACGGCCCAATCGAATTTGCGTGGAGTTCAGAGGAACCCACCAGAAATCTCTCTAATATAACCTACTAAAATGATGGATATATGAATGATTTTTATTAAGAATTTTACCTCATCTAATTTTCAAATTTCACAAATAATTTCGGAGTCAATTTTATCAACACTTTTGTCCCAAAATGGAGTGTGAAAAGATGGAATGGTTAACTTAGACTTAGAAGAAAGTGACTTAAGTCAAGTAAAGGTTCAGAAGTCGAGATTAGTTCAGGAAGTGGGTCCAAATCAATAAGTTAAAACTCAAGTCCACATTCATTTCCCAACAACGAAATGTGACTTAACATTAGTGATTCAAGTTCAAGAATGACAGGTGTGGGAATTAAAACTGACTCTAAAATATTACTCAAGTTGGGTAACAAAACATGAGTCAATATTGATTCAGGAATTTGAACTGGATCACAAATTTGAGAATCTATGTCACATTTCTCATTGAGTTCAATTTCATAAAAATAAGAACTTGTCAATTTGTCAATGGGACTTTCAAAAGTATGAAATTGGTCAAGTTCAATATGATGATCATAAAAGTTGGCGATTCAATTTCATGATGAATTGGCACAGGATCCAATGTTGACTCGGAAAAAAGATTAAAATCAGGTGAAGACACCGGAGTCATTATTTAATCAAGAAATAGAATTGAATTATCAAGTTTAGGTTCAGGATCATATTCATTCTCAAGTTCAATTTCAGGAAAGGGATAACCTGCCAAACAGTCAATGTCATTTTTAGAATTTGGGCAAGTTCAAATGGGTGTACTGAAATGGAATCTTGTTTTCCAAAACAACATGATTCTTCGGCTCTAACAGAATGGTTGGTGACATCAGAAATGGTCAAATGGTGAGAATGGAGAGTTTGGACTATTATATCTATGTCATGATTACGAGCGATTTGAGCCTGAGTTATGGCTTCAAGCATATTTTCATAGTCGATTGGTTCATCATTTTTTTGCGATTGGACTTGAAAAGATGAAGTTTTGTTTTGAAATTTGTGGAGAAATTGTGAGTCCGTCAGATTTTGTGATTGTTACTTGGACTCACGCATACTCATTTTCAAGATTGATGGTTTTCTATTTTGAACTGATGGAACTGAGTATGAATCTTGAAAATATTGTGGACAAGGTGGATAAGGAGGACAAGTTGGTTAAAAATTAGACTCAAGGGAGGTGAATCCCTATTGACTCTGTGAAGAGTTGAAATTATTTTAGAAATTATGGTCATAAGATTGGGGGCATAGGTTATATTGATTCGGATAAGACCAATCCGGCACACTAGGTTGGTTAAAGTATGATATGCTGGGTTGATAATATTCGAAAATAAGGTCAGGGTGTAATATAGATTACCATTAAAATTGGAAAAATTATTGTTATAAGCCATATCACACAGGAAATGTTAAACACAAACAAAGAAAAACAAACAAATAAGTAAACAAAAAAGAAAAAATTCTAAACTAAGTTAGGGTAGACCTTAGACCTAGACGAATCCTAACTGGTTAGACATCCACGGGGGATATATTGCCGAATCTGACTACAAGTTAATCGGCCAGGCAGGGCATGATTGGTGGGAGGTATCCGCGCAGGAGCGACAGGCCTAATTAAACAAAACCACCAGCCTTCGGGGTTTCGCCCCTCAATCCCCAACCTTAGACACCATTTGGCAAGAGTCAAATTCAAATCAACATTTCCCTTAGGTCAGTCTCCTATTTGAGTCTGAGATGTCCCTAGGGCCAACGTCTACTCAGTTTGGGTTAGTGAGTGAGGAGATTGTTTGTGGGCTAAGGGAGGGTAATGACTTTCCCACCTTTTCTTGTTTATAGGACAAGCCCTTAAATAATTTAGTGCGGTGTACAAGTATACAGAAAAAAGTAACACTTAAGTTATATTTCATACAAGAATAAACCTTATACTAAATGCTATGCACACATATCTTGGCTCCAGCAGTCTTCAACAGTAAATAGAAAATATAATAAAATAGACACGTGCCTAAATATAAAGTCTAAATCATTTTTAGCATTTACAATCAACTTTTTACTGTTGTGTTAGAAATGTATATACATTGAGTCAAATAAGAAAATAAATGCTACAAAGATTAAACTATGCAATTCAGCTAACCTGCAGAAAATACAGATTAGTAGTTCACTCAGATTGCTACAAGAATGTAGCAAATCTGAGAGCTTATGGGCTCTGCTTTCTTGAGCAGAGTCCAGGGCCATTTATATGTCCACTACAGCAAAAATTCCTTGTTGTTAAATCTGTACACCAAAAACAAAGAAGAAAGTTAACCAAAAATATAAATCTAAAAAGAGAATAACTTACTGTCCCTCCCCGGCAACGGCGCCCAAAATTTTGATTGAGTTTAAACCTGCACAAAATTATAGAATTTTAGAATTTTTATAATAATAGTGCAAAGTGCTCAATTCTACCACTATAGCAAGTGGCCATGCGGGTCGTGATCCATAAGGAGGGACTAGCAATGGAAGCTTCTTTAGTAAGTTCTCTTTTAAGCAACAATTAATGGTTAAAATTTTTGTTTAGCTTCTTAAAAGAAAAGAGAAAAAATGGAGTTATAGTTAAGTTAGGAAGAAAGTGGTAGATTGAGAAGGGGGAGAAAATAGAAATGAATATGTACAAAGAAATTGAAAAAGAGTGAAAAAGACTTGGAAGATTGTGGTGTTGGTGATTTACACTAAAAAAATTAAAAGAAAAGAAAACTAAAACCTAAAAAGGTTACTTACCTCTTCGGCGTTTGCTTACCTTTGACCCTATCGACGATGTACCTTTACTTGAAGGTGAGAGAAGTATGACAAATAGGATCTTGGCCATTCCCATATTACACTATGAATTGAAGGGGCAAGCTACACTATCATAGAAATGAATATCCATCACCATAAGCCATCAACGGCACTTGAAAGGGTAAGGCAACTTCGAGGCTGTCAGTTTCATTTGGATCCACAAACACAGAAGAGAGAAGTAAACGAAAACAAGAGTAAAGAAGAAAAAAGAAAATTTGATTCAATTCAAATAACAATGGAAGAAAAGATCACTTACACCGGTGTCACCTTCAGTACAAGCTTACTCTCATTCCTCCATAAAAGTATCCTCTCCTCTTAGTTACATAAAGAAAATAAAAATTACATGAAAGAAAATAAAAATCCTAAGTTACAAACTACAAATTAGCCTAAATTCTACTCTCTGCTTGGTCGTTCCCCTTTGCCTTTGAGATTGCAGGTATTTATAGGAGAAATTTAGATGTGAGAGGAGTATGAAGGTAGGAGAAGATGGATATTTCTGAATTTGAATCCTCCCTTATCTCCAAAATTGATTTGATGTCGATATTCAGTTTTGATCTGCAGCTTCTTGGTGTGTTAATTGCTGAATATAACTTATCAAATGAAGTATTTGAAATAGTGATCAACTTAAGCATTGTAGCCCTTTAAGTCTTCTTTCTGGATCATCTTGAATCATTAGATTTGAATTTAGGTAGCAAAAGTTATGATTCAAATACTAAAATATATCTAGTCAGAATCTGAGTCAAATTTGCTTCATTTCATCCGTTGATCTTCTCTCTATCCATTTATCCTTTTAGATTTGGACTCTGTATTTGATGTTATCCATGGTTGATCTTTAGATTTAACCACTTGATTAACCAAAAACTGAATTTAACCAATTGAATTTGGGATCATCCTCCTCTAACCAAATAGATCTTATTAAATCAGAATTTAACTGATATTTATTTGATTTTATCTTCTTTCTCTCCATGATTATCTTCTACAAAATAGACATTTAAGACAAGAAATTTAGCAGATTTATTATATGATAAATGTGAAAATGTAATAAAGAATAATGCAATAAATGTGTGCAATGATATTAAGTCTTCCTTCTCAAAGGGTGACAAGCTCTCGCATATGAAAATGGGTTTGGGGTTAGCCTCATTTCCAAGATTTATCTGAGTCACTTTATCCTCAATAGGCGGTTCACGTTATTCAAAGCGTACATCCCAAAGAGTATTTAAGTGTATAATCCATAGATCAGAGTCTGACTGCATTAATTCTTCAGATTTAAAAGTATCTTCTCTGTCATCTTTTAAATGATTGGATGATACCGTGTCACTGATAAACTCTCGAAGATACCCCCAATATTGACATTTGAATTCCATATTGATGTTGCTAATGAGTTGTCATTATAGACTTCTTCTTCAGATTCAAAATCTGACGAGACTGACATAGATAAATAACCGAGTCCTCTTCGAGTCTTGTAATATTAATCAGAGTCTTTGCCTCTCGGTACAAATGAACGAAGCAATGCTCGCTTTCCTTTGTCAAAATTTAAGGGCCAATCCTTTGGTAAGATCATACCCCATTCTTTCCTTCATGTGACGTGATTTTTGCCTATAATGAAAGAACTATGGAGATTCAGACCCACACATGAGCTTTCATACGCTATGGGTTCAGACTCGATTCTTCTAAATAGAATTGGCCTTTGACCCTTCTGCTTTGGCTGGTACTTCAAAGATAGCTTTGTGTGCGTCGCTGATCTTTTCGCGTACTATAAGGGATGACTTTATTAGTGAACACAATGCTATCAGGGCATTCATTGCTGACCAAGAGTCATTGTTTATGTCAGTACTAATATCTGACAGTACAGAATCGAATACAAATGTAGAAAAGTAAGCCAAATCTAGATTTTCATTGATAAACCACTCGTCTTCAATATAAGCGGTGGTATTGAAATCGAGCTTTTCAGCACTCGTTATAAGGGAATTTATTTCCCAAAGTCACTCTTCTTCTTCTGGCTCTGTATTAGCTTTATTGCCAGAGTCAGGTTCTTCTTCATGTGGATTCTCATCAGCCTCAAGAGAATCTTGATAAAGGATAGAATTGGTGAAGTAATTCTCGACCCCCTTGAATGAATGCCTTTCAGCAATCAATGTTCTCACTTTTCCTTATTCATCAACAAATTTCATTATGTTATGAAGAGTGGATGGGACGATGGAGTTGTAGTGAATCCAAGGTCATCCAAGTAGTAAGTTGTACGAGATGTTAATGTCAATGACATAGCATGTCACCTCGGATCTCAGGTCCCTAATTTGATATCTGAGTTTGATTTTTCCCATCGGGCGCATACCATTGGAATTGAAGGCATAGATGGTTGTTTGAGTGGCGCTTAATCAGTGGATGGGGATCCCCAAATGTTGCATGACCCTGCGGGGTATAATGCTCAACGAGGATCCCAGATCAACTTGAATATGGCTCATTTCAGATGATCCAATATATCCTGATAATACAGGGGTCTATCATGTCTTCTAAGGTGAAGGTGACGTAGGAAAACTATTTCGAGGTGTGGTGTCAATGGTTAATGTCTTCTCCTCTACACATAACAGGGATCTGGGTTATGAAAACCTCTACATCTGCTAATGATTCTCTTAAGGCATTCCTTATAGATTTGGAAAGCCTTACGAGTTTGTAAAGAGTGATTTGAGTAGGATGTTGGCTAGCTAAGCCAAGACATCAAAACGGAAAGGAATTGATGGTCCCACACCGTCTTTCTAGAGAGCTTTGACATAACGAAGCTTTTTCTATTTTTTCATGGATGGTTCGTGGACTGCTCGATTGTCTCCTCAGCTGGTTGGGGGGAATCTACCATCAGCTTTCTATACTATTTCAAGTACTGCTTGTCAGATCGAGTCTTAGATGTGGGAGGAGCGCCTGTGTCAGCAGCAAAGGTGGACTCCTTCTGAACTAGTGATGGACGTGACATCGTCTTTGGTTTCTCTTGTAGAGATGCACATCATATTGCTAGAAGATACACTAGTCTTGCTTTTGGACTTTCCGTTTGTGACAGTCATCCACTGTTGGCTTTCGACAATGTCAGAACGGACCCGCATTGTCTCTCCTCATGGAGTATACATAGGAATAAGAACCTTGTCCTTCTGATTGTGAGGATCAGTATTGACCACTCTTCGTTCCCCTCTCAGGATGGAAACCATCCAGCTAGAGCTAGTAGGAGATCCTGACCGAATTAAAGAGGTGACGTAGCTATCATATTGGCAGTCACCTTCTTTTACTTTGGACGGAGCTTAAGTACCTCTGCATCAATCAAAGCTCAAAGAACATCCTTGAAGATGTAGCAATTCTTAGTAGGGTGTCTCAGCATCCTGTGATATACACAGTAGCTAGGATCATCTGTCTTTTCTACCTCTTCAGGATGTTTGGCCTCCAACAATTTGAGTTTGTTACTCTTTTGGCGTAACTTGAACAGAGAGACCATGTGCTCGTCCTTGAATGAGTATAGTTTATTGGTACATGCTTGGCTGAAAGCTCCACCCCTCTAACTGACTAGGGCTTCAAAGGTGACTTGATCTCCATTGCCAGAGTATCTCTGCTCTTTGGTTGAGAGGACAATTCTGGAGCACACCGTGTTGGTTTATCGGGTCTTGGTTTGCTGTCATTTTCTTCAGCCCTGACCCTGGCAACAATTTCTTCCACCTGTTCACCTTGCAATACCAATTGCTTTCAAATGTGACATTCTGCTACTCCCATTTGAGCTAGGAGGATAGTTTGTAGATTATGGAGACATGTCTCAACAAGTGTAGACTGGGTCATGCCACTAGGACGGCAGAGTGCCATGTTCTGAAATCTTTTAACAAAAGTTTTGATAGACTCTTTTTTCTTTTGCTTGGCTGCGAAGAGAGTTGGCACTGAAATTTCTGTATCGTCTTCGAAGAAACGAGCCAGAAATAATTTCTCGAGGTCAACCTATGTCTTGAATGAGCCTGTAGGAAGTTTCATGAACCATTCAAAGGTGACCCCCTTGAGAGTACAATGAACAAACGAGCCACAATAGCATTATTCGATACTACATTCCCAGTTTGGGACTTAAAGTAGTATATGTGTTTGTTCGACGATCCTTTTCTGTTAAAAGTATGGAGGGTCGGTGCCTTAAACTTGGCAGGGCAGGAAGTTGTATCCCATTCTGCTGAGTAGAGCCGGATTATCCCAACATCTTGAAGGCTGCCTCGGTTTGCAAGGGCCTTGAGGCTGGCTCAGTTTGCAAGGGCCTTGAGGCGTTGCTCTAATTCATCATTCTCTTAGAATGATGAGATCTATTTTCTGAGTTATCTTCCTCTTCAGATGAAAATTTGAGGGATTCAGAGTTGGATTGCTCTTCATTCTCTGTGTTTGTAGAAGATGAGCTCTCCCTTCCTTGTTTTTGCCTTTGGACTTCTTGGAAAGAATTTTGTCCTTTGGTTTCTTTTTCTCCTTTAGCATTTGTAAGAGCATCTGCTTAATGGTGTCGGTAGATTCCTACTGAGCTCGAATCATATCGAGTTGTTCTCTTTAGACTCGGGCCTACTCTTCAAATTTCTTGGCCACTTCTTCAGGAGTGCCCGCCATGTAAGCAAAGGTTGTTATCTTCAAAATAGAATTTGAAGACTGGGATTCAATGATGGAAGAGTGCTTAACATTTACCTTAATCCTCCTAGCTAACAGAATGTAGTCGACTGGGGCCATTGTTCCCATATAGGTCTGAGTGTGTCAGTAGACCCCTTCAGGTTTGACTAGAATATCCTTCAAATCTGGAGATCGTTCAACATCCGACTCCTCTGAACTGATAACCATTTGCTTCCCTTTGGACTTCCTTGGCGTGGAATTGGCCCCACCATATTTGCAGTCACCTCTGGATATTCGACACTGGAGAATGACTTCTTCTTCTAGGATCATCGTCTCTTGACTGAGTTTGAAGCTATTAACAATCGACTAAAAACTGAGGGCTTGGTTATCTGAAAGCCGTAATAGCAATCTGAAAGTACTACTGAGATGAGCCGCTCATAGTGGCATTAAGGAATGATTTGGTGGACACTCCTTTTCTTTGTCAGGTAGTCCCTAAGGGTCTTTAAGGTATGTTGTGAGTGAAAGTATACCTAGAGGGGGGGTGAATAGGTGTACGGCTAATCTATGAACAATAATGCGAAAATTAAAAACTCAAAACAACACACTTAGTGTAACCAACGAGTGTAGCCGAATTCCCGGTGAAGGGCTCTGGACTAACTCCTCTGAATTCCTCTAAATAAGAGTTGAGGTGCTATATGAAGCTCTCTTGGTTAAACACATGTGAGGCACACAAACAAACCAAGCATGTATATATTATGACAATATGAATCAATGCACAATGTATGAGAGAGTTAGAGAAAGTGGATCAAACGCAAACATTAAGATATGTTTCAATGTTCGAGCACACAGCTCTACGTCCCCGCCTTCACACAGAAGGATTTTCACTAACTCGTCCACATAGGACTTCCCACATAGGGAACCTCCACTGAAGATTTGGGTAAATACAACCAGGAGTACACAACTCCTCTCTCCAACAAATACAACCTCTATACTTAGCGGCAAGGCACAAAGCCACTCAAACACAATCACCTCACACTTGAGGGATTCTAACACAATCTCCACCTCTCACTAGAGGGAGCCAAAATACCACTTCTATTATCACCTCACACTTGAGGGATTCAACTCAATCCCCTCTCACTAGAGGGATATCACAAAGATGGAAGGTTTACAACTTGGCGGTCAAATAACCACAAACCAATTTCTTTTCCCACAAAACAAAGATCCTAAATAGATAGGATAGAAGATAAGCTTAAGCGTGAGAAATCAAGGTGTTTGGAAATCAAATAACAAAGAAAAATACTTGGGAAATCAATTAGAATTTGATAGAAATGAAGAACAAAACAAATTTCCCAAATCTCTATTTTTCTTTGATTTTTCCAACCCTTGAAAAACAAATAAAGATGAATCTTTTTGCCTTAAAAACTCTTTCGAAAACTTGTATTAAAACACTTGTAAATGAGAAAAATTTTGCTCTTGAAAATCTTGTTGAAAACCAACTCAAATGGGGGTATTTATAACCCCATTTGGAATCAGCCCGTTGGCAGTTGAAAAGGGCATTTTTGTCCTTCCGGTCGACCGGCCAACGGTCAAAAAATCGACCGTTGAGCCCTCCAGTCGACCGCCCGGTCGACCGTGCTAGATCCAGAGAGCAATTGCTCTCTGGCCGGTCGACCGCCCGGTCGACCGGGCCAAAGTGAACAGTTGACCGCCCGGTCGACCGGCCGCACCCAAGAGTGCGCTGACTTCAGTCGGTCGACCGCACGGTCGACCGGCCAAATCACTTGGCCTTCGTGCACGTCTTATGCATATCGGTCGACCGGTCCGGTCGACCGACCACTGGTCCGGTCGACCGTCCCAGGCAACCTCCAGAGCCTGGCAGGGACAAATTCAAGATTTAAAAACTTGGGTTTTTATTCTCAAATAAATCCCATAAAATCTCATAAAGTCCACAAAAAACAGTTCTTGTATTATCTTTGAAATACAAACATGTGTGATAAAAATTCAACACATATTTCAAACTATTTGAACCATTTTTGTGACTTGAAAATTTTGCCTTAAACCAAATTCTGTATTTTTCAAAAATAGAATTTTTGAAATGGAAATCCGATTTTTCCAAGACTCATATAAATACAAAAACAGATATTTAAATAACTTTGAAGCATATAGTATATGGATAGAATCTAATATACATGAAAGGTATTATATCTATGTTTTTGACATTAAATCTAAAAATAGGTTTTGTCTAAATACAAAACTCCAAACTCATGAAGTAGACTATCAAAATAAGTTTTTCTAAATAGATGAAGCATATATGTATATAGATCAAATCTAATATGCATTAAACCATGTAAACTTGTTTTGATTCAATTCTATTCATGAAAACCAAGATCGGTTAACTGAAAACCAAAACCAATAAACATGAAACTTAAAACAAGTGTGTGTGTTGTGAACTTGAGCATATCACACTATCAAACTTTACAATAGATCTAAACTAAATCTTAACTAAACAAAATGAAGTCTTCTTGTCTCCAAGCTGACTCGATCCAAATGCGATTCCCCAAGCTTGACTCCAACCGAGTGCTAGATATGAACTTGACGCTCGAGCTCTTGAATCACCATGTGAAAGCTACAAAACACCTTTGTTGAAGCTAATCACCTACTAATATCTTGGTTAAATATCTGAAACTAAATATCACAAAATTATTAGTAAACTATAACTACATGAGTTAATCATCATCAAAACTAGAGTAGAAGGCCTCTGGGCCAACAATCTCTCCCTTTTTGATGATGACAAAACTCATAGAGTTATATATGCATGGATTAAAGTTAATCTTCAAAGAAGCTCCCCCTTAACTCATGCATAGCAATAAACAATAAGATATGCAATGAATGGTAAACATGAATATGCACAAACATGCATAAAACAATAAAATAAACATGCTTTGATAGCAAATTTTTAAAACAAATTACTTTTTCTCTTTTTTAAAATAGACATGTTCTTAAATACCAATTGAAAATATAAACTTAAAATAAACATGTTCTTTAAATAATTGCTCTTGATACCAATAAAAATTTCAATTGAAAGCTTATCAATAAAAGCAATGAAAGCTCTTGATACCAATTGAAAGATAATCAATAAAAGCTCTTGATACCAACAATAAAAGTTTTAATATTTTAATAAAAGTTCTTGATACCAATAAAACAAAATAACAAAACATGTTCTTGATACTAATATCCATGCTCTTGATACCAATATCAACAAAACATAAAACAAACTCTGTTGGTACCAATATGAAACAAACTTTGATATAAACTTATTTAAATAAACATGCATATATACTCAAATACTTCTCCCCCTTTTTATCAATCATCAACAAAGGAGTTAAAGAAAACAATAAAACAATGTTCTCCCCCTTTTTGTCCGAAACAAAAAAAATCAATAAGGGTGAAATCAAATCAAAACATTATGATACCAATTGAAAAAAATATCAATTTAGTGCATTATGATACCAATTGAAAATAAATAAAACATACTAATTGAAAGTACATAAAACAAATATTTTTAATATAAATTTAAATAAACATGCATATATTATACCAATTGAAAGTAAATAAAATATTTTGAAGAAATCAACCAAAAATTTTGATATCAATTGAAAGATGTAAACATATAGGTAATCTTGATACCAATTGTAAAAATTAGTACCAATTGAAAATATTTTACACTTTTGATACCAATTTGAAAAACATAAACTAATCTTTTTGGTTAAACACAAAACTCATTTTACAATAGAGATACCAAATAGAGAATAATATCAATTTAATATTTTTGATACTAATATTGAAAATGAAACATATACCAATAGAAAATAATGAAATGTATACCAATTGAAAATGATTTTTCATTAGGAGCGTATGATACCAAAAAAAATTAATATCATTTTTTCAATCAGTTTTCATCATAAAGTGTGGGAGTAAGATACCAATATACAAACAAAACCAATTGAAAGGTGAAATATGAATTTTCTCTCCCTTTATGAAATACCAAACAAAATGATGCATAAGCTTGTATAAGATACCAATTGAAACATAATCAATTGAAATATAATAGTCATTTAAGAAATCAAGCTTAGCATAACCAAAATTTGTGCTCAAAGATATAGAGATATAGTAAGCACAAATAAAATACATATATATGTATGAAAAAATGAATACCAATTGAAATTGATACTATTTGAAGTGTAAGCATACATATAAAAAAACATATATGAGTATACAAAAAGAATGTCAATAGTGATACCAATTTAAAAGATACAATGATATCAATTGAAACTATAATGAGATCAAGTGTATAACTTATACTTCCTACCACCCATTTCATGCACATGTTTTAAATAGATTTTCAATAATGAGCATACGAGATATGGTCGCCCAACCAGCCGCCCTTGAAGGGTAGGGGTTTTCAAAAATAAGTTTGAAAATAATATAACACATTTGAAAACTCTACCATATGAAGAATACAAGCTAGTTATATGAAAATTTTGTAAACTAGTACGAAATCCTTTAAGTAAGGAATAAAACAAAAATATTTTCTATGAAAATATGAAAGTCACATGATCATCAAACACTCAAGGATCTATAAAGCATATATAGTCTCATGAAAATAAATCATGAGTAAACAAAAATGATGTGAGTGTACAAGTATAATGTGAAATACAAAGTCATAGAAATAGGCAATTAAGCTCAAATACAAAATTCCTTAAAAACATGAAAATCATCAAAACTAGAATCCTTCAAGGTATATGTATGTTTTGTACAAACTAGAGTATACATACATATCCAAACATAAACGAGTCCACAAAAGTATATGCATGAAGGCAAGTGGCTCAAGGATATATATGTATAAATATTAGTTTGGACAAAATAGATATATACATGAAGTTAAACATAAACATGAAAACATGTACGCAATGGGAATACAAGTCAAAATATATGAATCATCAAAATTAGACTATACTAGTACATCTAATAAGTACAAACGAGCATTCAAGTACAAACATATAATAGTCTATTTGTGGCTCACTAGTTGTATAAGTATATATCCAAATTTTAATGAAAACTGACATCTAAACATGTAATCAAAACATGAAGCATAGAAAATAAAACAAAACTTATAAGATCATTATGGTAAATGAACATGCATTAGATCTATGATATACACAATAGCCAAAACAAATGTGAGAACACAAAATATTGGTCCATATAAACATGGGTGATCTCAAATACTAATCATGCATATCACAAGTCTAATAATCATGATATTTAACATACTAATCATGAAACATCAAAACATACTAAAAATGAATAATATGAAAGCATGTAAACATAAATGGGAGTTAGAGATTGTTACCAAAATCATGAGGGTACATCTCTATGTCTCCAAACTATGGTGGTCCTCCCACCAAACTCTCCTTGAAAGTGATGCATCCAAATAGTCCTCTTTAAGCTCGGAACGCATCCACCTCAAGGCATCATCACTCTCACGTCATGTGAGAGCCCACACCTACATCAAATAAAATAGGAGTGGTCTTTGGTACCCATACTCTTTTGGGTCCATGGGGATTAGCTCCTTTCCTAACCCAAACAAACTTATTTGCTAAATTTGAATCATGTATCTTATCATAACAAAATTTAGCAAGGTGGCCCTTACGTCCACAATGTGTACACATGAGCATACATTGCGTGATGGGTGTGAACGTGGGAAGCATGTGTATGCCATGGTTTGTGTGCATGCATAGAAGAAACTTGTTTCTTTCGAAACATAGATTCCAAACGCGTATGGTTCATGACACAATGGCTCAAAGTGGAGCCCAAACATTCAACACTTTTCTTCAAAACATTATATCATTTTTAATACTTGAAGATAAAGTGGAGTATGCAATAGGTGAGCTAGATGATGAAGCTACACTAGCATGGCAAACATGAGAATCTAAATCATTTTTTAAAGAAATGTTTTTCTTAGAAACTAAATCCAAATTCTTTGAAATAGAAACAATTTTCATTTTTAAATATTCATTTTCTTCTACAACGAAATCAACTTTTAAAGATAAAGTTTCATTGTTCTTCAAACATTTTCACAATCATTTTTATTTTTCAAAATCTTGTTTTCATTTAAAACAAGTTCAAGTTGGGTTTTCAAAGAGTCACACTCATTTGAAATCTCAACCTTCTCTTGTAAAGACAACTCAAGAAAATAAATCCTTATTTTCTTTTGTTAACTTACAAGTTTTCTTTTTCAAAACTTTATATTTTTTCAAGGAGGTTCTCACAAACAATAGATAGCTCTTCATTTAATGCATCGGCATCCATACTATCAAGATCATCAAAAGAAGAGCTAGCACTATCTAGTTGAGTATCTGAATGTACCTCAAGGGAGTCATTCCCTTGGACCATTTAGCATCGTTGTTTGGATTCACCCTCACTAGATTCCTTCTCAATTATGTTTGGCATTTGAAGCTCGGAGGAGATCAAAGTGTTCCACACTACAAAGGCGGAATCATAGTTAGAAATCATCATAAGATATTCTTTGTTAAGCGTGCTTCTAAATGCCTTAAGGGCTTGTGCATTGGCCTCTATATGCTTGTTATTATCAAGATAGGATTTCTTGGTAGCGGCAAGGAAAACATGCAAGCCTAGGGTTTTTAGGTACGTACTCATCCTAAATTTCCACATGTTAATGTTGGAAACATCATACATGGGAGGGGTCAAGCAATCCATGAGTGTATGTATAAACAAATAAGTGTGCAAATGTAAATGATAGATTAGCTAACCAAGATCACATTCCTAGGTGGTTAAACCTAATATCGGAGTGTAGGCTCTGATACCAATTGAAAGTACACCTAGAGGGGGTGAATAGTTGTACGGCTAATCTATGAACAATAATGCGAAAATTAAACTCAAAGCAACACACTTAGTGCAACAAATGAGTGTAGCCGAATTCCCGGTGAAGGGCTCTGGACTAACTCCTCTTAATTCCTCCAAATAAGAGTTGAGGTGCTATATGAAGCTCTCTTGGTTAAACACCATGCAAACAAACCAAGCATGTATATGATATGACAATATGAATCAATGCATAATGTAAGAGAGAGAGTTAGAGAAACTGGATCAAACGCAAATACCGAGATATGTTTCGAGGTTCGAGCACACAGCTCTACGTCCCCGCCTTCACACAGAAGGATTTCCACTAACTCGTTCACACAGGACTTCCCACACAGAGAACCTCCACTCAGGATTTGGGTAAATACAACTGGGAGTATACAACTCCTCTCTCTAACAAATACAACCTCTACACTTAGAGGCAAGGTACAAAGCCACTCAAACACAATCACCTCACACTTGAGGGATTCCAACACAATCTCCACCTCTCACTAGAGGGAGCCAAAATAACACTTTCACTATCACCTCACACTTGAGGGATTCAACTCAATCGCCTCTCACTAGAGGGATATCACAAAGATGGAAGGTTTACAACTTTGTGGTCTAACAACCACAAACCAATTTCTTTTCCCACAAAACAAAGATCCTAAATAGATAGGATAGAAGATAAGCTCAAGTGTGAGAAATCAAGGTGTTTGGAAATCAAATAACAAAGAAAAATACTTGGGAAATCAATTAGAATTTGATAGAAATGAAGAACAAAACAAATATCCCAAATCTCTATTTTTCTTTGATTTTTCCAACCCTTGAAAAACAAATAAAGATGAATCTTTTTGCCTTAAAAACTCTTTTGAAAACTTGTATTAAAACACTTGTAAATGGGAGAAATTTTGCTCTTAAAAATCTTGTTGAAAACCAACTCAAATGGGGATATTTATAACCCCATTTGGAATCAGCCCGTTGGCAGCTAAAATGGCATTTTTGCCCTTCTGGTCGACTGGCCAGTCGACCGGCCAACGGTCAAAAAATCGACCGTTGAGCCCTCCGGTCGACCGTCCAGTCAACCATGCCAGATCCAGAGAGCAATTGCTCTCTGGCCGGTCGACCGG
The DNA here is from genome assembly GCA_038442645.1 of Agave tequilana. NCBI lineage: Eukaryota > Viridiplantae > Streptophyta > Magnoliopsida > Asparagales > Asparagaceae > Agave > Agave tequilana. The sequence continues at coordinate 172,217 of JAVJIF010030276.1, forward strand.
CCGCACCCGAGAGTGGGCTGACTTCAGTTGGTCGATCGCTCGGTCAACCGGCCAAATCAGTTGGCCTTTGTGCACGTCTTGTACACTTCGGTCGACCGGTCTGGTCGACCGACCACTGGTCCGGTCGACCGTCCCGGTCGACTGCCAGAGCCTGGCAGGGACAAATTCAGGATTTAAAAACTTGGGTTTTTATTCTCAAATAAATCCCATAAAATCTCATAAAGTCCACAAAAAATAGTTCTTGTATTATCTTTGAAATACAAACATGTGTGATAAAAATTCAACACATATTTCAAACTATTTGAACCATTTTTGTGACTTGAAAATTTTGCCTTAAACCAAATTCTGTATTTTTCAAAAATAGAATTTTTGAAATGGAAATTCGATTTTTTCAAAACTCATGTAAATACAAAAACATGATATTTAAACAACTTTGAAGCATATAGTATATGGATAGAATCTAATTTACATGAAAGGTATTATATCTATGTTTTTGACAGTAAATCCAAAAATAGGTTTTGTCTAAATATAAAACTCCAAACTCATGAAGTAGACTATCAAAATAAGTTTTTCTAAATAGATGAAGCATATATGTATATAAATCAAATATAATATACATTAAACATGTAAACTTGTTTTGATTCAATTCTATTCATGAAAACCAAGATCGGTTAAACTGAAAACCAAAACCAATAAACATGAAATTTAAAATAAGTGTGTGTGTTGTGAACTTGTGCATATCACACTATCTAACTTTACAATAGATCTAAACTAAATCTTAACTAAACAAACCAAAGCCTTCTTGTCTCCAAGCCGACTCGATCCAAACGCGATTTCCCGAGCTTGACTCCAACCGAGTGCTAGATATGAACTTGACGCTCGAGCGCTTGAATCACCATGTGAAAGCTCCAAAACACCTTTGTTGAAGCTAATCACCTACTAATATCTTGGTTAAATATCTGAAACTAAATATCACAAGATTATTAGTAAACTATAACTACATGAGTTAATCATCATCAAAACTAGAGTGGAAGGCCTCTGGGCCAACAGTGAGGACATCTGAGGAAGTAGCCTCAAACCCATGGAGATGAGAGCATTTTGGCTCTTTATGTCTTGAAAACATGCCATTCTGAATGCGGGTCTCATGTTTCTTTGTTGAAACATGAACATCACGTGGTGTTGAAATGCAGATTTCCAGCATTGGTTGAGTTTGTCTCATAACACAGACATCACTTTTGGTATTAGAAACGTGGGAATTGCATTCTGGTATAGGTAGAATGCAGGTCTCACATTTTGGAGCAAGCAGAATGTGGGTCTCGTGTTTGGGAACTGACATGCGTAGTTGAGAAATGCGGGACTCGCATTCTAGTATAGAAACACAGTCCTCACGTTGCTTCAGAAAAACACGAGTGCGAACCTCGCATTCTGTATCTACAGGACAGATTACGTCCGCAGAATTTTCAATCTATTGTCAATGAGCACGATGTCTTCATCGATGTTCAGCATTCCGGTTGAGTCTTAAGGGTTTCTAGGAACCCTCGGCAATCTAAAATTGTAGAGTTCAGAGAGGAAAGTGATGGCGGAATTGACCTTCACATCGCTTTAATCGTGTGCCGATACATTAGCCTACGGGTCTCCTAAAAGACGTTGACGCAGACCTCATGGGCTGCACGAGAGGTTTTCAGAACCTCATTAGAAATGGCACTGCTTGCGCAATGAAGAGAAATGCATGCCACTTTTGGAGAAATCTCCGAAGAGATTCAAAAACGAGTCCCCAAAGAGACTTTGCGATGCTGCCGCGTTGTCTTGGAGCTAGCAGAACCTGACTAAAAAAATTCCTCAAATCTCCCTTGGTTGAATTCAACAACGAGAGATTCCACTGTCCTCCAGTGGAGCTGGACATTAACTTGTGCCACAACGTTCTTATCAGTAGAAAATGAAGTCCCCAGTGGAGTCGCCATCTTTTGTTTGGTCAGAAAAATAATATGAAGTAAAATTTTTTTGAGTGGATGAAATATTACAACAGAGTAATTTTGATTATAAAAGAGATGAATATCTATATCTCCCTATTATTTAGGGCTGGGTTCTTGATATAGCGATAGAGAATGATTTCTGTTCTCTGTTGACCGATTAAACGACAAGCTTCTCTCCGAGGTGTTCTTAAAAAATAATTAGAAAGAAACTCTGTTTTTAACACGCTAAGTGTTTAAGAGTCTACTTATTTATCCTTTTCTCTCTTTCTCTCTCTAAACCTCTGTAGTTAAAAAGAAAGAAGCTTTTAGCTTGAGAATTCTCTGCTCAAAACCTCAAAAAGCCCCCTTCTCCTTCATAGCCCTTGAAGCTATTTATAAGGGGTTATGGGGTATAATTGTCCCCTTGAATCCCTCCATAATGGGGATTAACTGCCCCATTATATGGGGAGTTAATTGTCCCAGTAATGGGTGATTGGTATCCATATTTGCATATTTCATATCATATCTTCTCATTTATTTATATAAAATTTGGTTTATAATAGCTTTCTTGTATGTTTCTAGGTATGAAGAAGAAGCACAAAAATTCCATTTATTTGGTGATTTTTAGAGCCTAAATATAGCCATTGAGTTTGGAAGTTAGAATTGCCAAATCTGGGAGCAGATATCTAGGAACTGTCAGCAGGGACAGGTACCAGTGTGCAGCAGAAAGCTGTACACTTTGGTGTCGCTAGGTGGCACTCATATTGCCATGGAAATACGGCATTTGCCGTGTTTTTGTGACAATACAGAGGAGCCACGGTCGAATTTCGACGCGTGGCCCCGTCTTGACCCCTAGAGGTCCCCTGTGCTATATATACCCCCTGGTTTCAGCATAACAGAAGAGAAGAAAGGTTTTTAGGGTAGTTCTCTTCTCTTTAGTGTAGGTTAGTGTTCTTCTTCTTTGTTTTGTTTTTCTTTTCTTTTGTAGATCATGTAATAGGGAAGAAAGTGATTCTTAAGGTGAAAGTTAGAGTGCTTGTTATGGAGAGTGTCACTCTATGAAAGATTCTCTCTTTATCTCTACTTGTTTTCTTTTCTCTAACTCTTTACATGCTTAGCTTTTTCTCTCATGGAAACTAACTGTTAACCACTAACTTACTAACTCCTTACTTGATGATCCACATAAATCTATTAGCCTCTACTTGGCCTTGCTCTTGCAAGAGCCATTAAAGGCTCATGATGATGAATTCTAATTTCTAACATCTAACTCTCTAACAAGCTAACATTACCTTATTTTATACTTGCTCTAGTGTAGTTTTAATGGTTTAAGTGTAGCTTGCAATTGTTTATTTGAGTTTGGATGTGATGAGTGATATTATGGATCATGCTTTGAAAATCTCTTGAACCAAGGATTAGTGATGGCTAAGAATACATGTGTAGCAATTGACACTAAGAGATTAGCATATTGGTGGAGCCATTAGTAGTTAGTAACCATGAGTTTTCTTTCATTTTTTTTTGTTTTAGAAATAAAATCACAAATCACAAATATCTTCTCTTCAATGTTTCTATCTTTGTTTTTCATGTATTTTTCTCTTTTCATTATTTGTTTTTTTTCTTTTGATTCTTTGAAACATAGAAGAATAGTTAACGCACACGTGAACTGATTAGTCTACAGCTCTGCAATATTATATCACATTTCCCTACTGATTTATAAATAAAATGTCGGTCTAAACCGTGTTTTGGTCTCTCTTGCAAATAAATCAAGAGTCTAAGGGCAAAGGAGTAATAAGAGCTTAATTAAACCTATTTTCGAGTAATTAAATCTGGATTTCTTGGAGGCCAAGCAAGGAAGTTTCTAGAAGATGCATTGAATCTAGACCCTTGTGCACGTCAGACGAATATTAGGGCTAAAATACCAGAATCCGAATATACCAGGAAGTTCCTCGAAGCCAGGAGAAGTTCTTCGCCAAAATCAGGGACCTAAGTCCCTGGTTTGCTGCGAAAACGCAGCATTTGCCTCATTTCCACGGCAAAGTGGTGGGCCCACGTGTCAATTTTCGACACGTGGCCTCGTCTTGCCTTCCAGAGCCTTCTTTCTCCTATAAAAACCCTGCAGAGGTCCGAAATGCAAGCAGATTTAGAATTAGGCTAGGTTTTCTATCTTTTAGTGTAGTGTAGTGTGTGTTTTTCTTTCTTTAGTATTTTTATTTTGTTTTTAGATTTTGTAGTAGGGTTAAGAGATTCAGAGAGAGATAGAGAGATATTGATGTAATAGATGGTGACAATCTATGTAAAGGTGTCTCCTTTCTTCTCCATTGTAATCTTCTCCATCTTCTACATGATGTTTGGCTAATTTCTTCTTCTCATAGCAGTTTAATTACTAACCACTAACCATCTAACGACTTACTTGATAATCCACATGATCTAGTAGGCTCTACAAGGCCTTGCTCTTGCAAGAGCCATTGATGGCTCATGATGATGGGTTTTAACATCTAATTTGCTAACTTGCTAACCAAGCTAACTTTCTCTTATTTCATGCTTGCTTCTAATGATTTTGATGATCTAATACTTGTATTAGCTTGCTCTTGATGTAAGTTTGAATGTGAAGAACCATCTTATTTGCCATGCTTTGTATCGTCTCTTGAAGCCATGGATTAGTGATGGTCAAGGATCCATGTGAGGCAACTATCACTAAGAGGTTAGCATGTTAGTGAAGTAATTAGTTGTTAGAAGCCATGAGATTTCTTTTATAGTATTCCTCACTTTGTTTTAAAAACCAACTCCAAAATCTTTTATCATTTTCTCTATCGTTGTTTTCATCATCTTCTTTGTTCAACTTTAGTTTTATTTTCTTTACCACAAGTTTCATCTTCCTTTCTATATTGTTTTCCAAATAACTTTTCTCATTTTTACATCGTCGTTTTATCGCCTACTCCATCTATCACTTTCGAATTTCTTTTCTTTTCTTTTTCTAATTCTTTAACAAAGAAGAACTTGTTAACAACCGACGTGAACAAAACTGTTAATACTTCTATCGCTTCCCGTCCTTGTGGATTCGACCCGTTGAGCCAATGTTACAACGGAAGTATCGAGGGAACATTAGCACATATATATTTTCATTGATTTTATAAACACACATTTTCAAGTGCTGATTCCGCTCCGATCAAATTTTTGGCGTCGTTGCCGGGAATGGGAATGGTTTAAACTCATATTTTTGTTAATATTTCTTCTCTGTTTAGGTATGCAGGTTAATTTTTACAGAAACTGAACATTACAGAACTTTTCATTTTCTTGCATGTCCCTGCTCTAGAAAGTAGGGATCCCGCTTCCTAAATTGTGCCTCGAAGATATCGCAGTTTGGCGTAATTAAGGCCCGTCGCTTACGCACGGATACCTCCCACCATATTTTGTCCCTACCTGGCCGATTAGCTTGTGGTCGGATTCATAAAATAACCTCCCTTGGGTATTCGACCAGTTATGAGTCGTCTAGATCTAGGTCAACCTTAGTAGAGGGTTGGTTTTGATTTTATTTCTTTTTGTTTGTTGTTTACTTTTTCTTTTTTGTTTGTGATTGTTTGTGAAATGGAATTAAACAATAACAATTCTTTCAATCATAATATGAATCCATAATTCACATCGACCCTATTTGTTTCGGATAATTCCAACCCGATTTTTTTACAATATAAACCAATCAAATACACCGGGTTGGACTTATCCGAATCAATCATACCCTCAATCTTATGACTATAATTTCAAAAATAATTTCAATTCGTCACAAAGTCAATGGGATTCACCTCCCCCGAGTCTAAGTTTTCACCACTTTGTCCACAATTTTCACAATTTTCACAATCTTCATTCCCCAATTTTACTTCCTATACTCTTTTTTTTGGACCTCCCATTGAAGAAAAAGCTGAGTTCAAAAAAAGTATAGAAGCCATATAAGTCATACTTGAGTCCCAATAAAAGAAGCTCAATTCACCAATTCCACAATATTTTCATGATTCATCCTTAAATTCACCTATTCAACATGACCAACCATCTGTCCTGAAAATGAGTATGAAGTGCTTTCGTGAGTTTGAGCTTCAATCTCAAAACATGTTGGACTCACAATCTTCACAAATTTTTCAAAACCAAGATTCCTATACTTCCTTAATAGAACATTCACGTGAAGAAAAATCACATCTAGAAAAGAGTATAGAAATCTTACAGGAGTCTACGTTACAATTTCAAAAATCTTCTACTCAGTCTATCGATAGGTTAGAAATACAATTGAGGCAATTGGTCAACATTTATAGGAATGAAGAAACTCTCTCTTATCACCCTTTGACCAATTCAGCTATCCCTAAATCTATCAATTTAACCCATGACTCTTTTTATTTTGGAAACCAAGACTCCTATACTCTCTTTCTAGAGCATCCACTTGAAGACACATCATATCTAGAAAAGAGAATAGAAATCTTGCAGTAGTCCGCGCTACAATTTTAAAAATCTTCTACTCAGTCTATTGATAGGTTAGAAACACAATTGAGGCAATTGGTCAACATTTATAGGAATGAAGAAACTCTCTCTTATCAATCTTTGACCAATTCAGCTATCCCTAACTCTATCAATTTAACCCAAGACTCTTGTTGTTTTAAAAACCAAGACTCCTATACTACCTTTTCAGAGCATCTACTTGAAGACAAATCACATCTAGAAAAGAGTATAGAAATCTTGTAGGAGTTCGGCTACAATTACAAAAATCTTCTGCTCAGTGTATCAATAGGTTGGAAACACAATTGAGTCAATTGGTCAATATTTATAGGAATGAGAAAACTCTCTCTTATCAACCTTTGACCAATTCAAATATCTCTAACTCTATTGATCTGACCTAGGACTCTTATTATTCTAGAAACCAAGATTCAATTTCAGCACACCCATCTGAACTTGACCAAACTTCAAATATTGAAAATCCCATTGACATTTTGGCAAGTTATTCTTTTCCTAAAATTGAACTTGAGCATGAATATGATTCTGAACCTCAACTTGGTAATTCAATTTCACTTTCTGATTCCATAATGACTGAGGTGTTTTTACCTAATTTCAGGCTTTTTTCCGAGTCAACATTGGATCCTGTGCCAGTCTATTGTGAAATTGAATCACCAATCTTTTATGATCAACAAATTAAACTTGACCAATTTCATACTTTTGAAAGTCTCATTGACAAATTGGCAAGTATCATTTTTATGAAATTGAACTTAATGAGGAATGTGACTTAGATTCTCAAGTTTGTGATCCAGTTCAAATTCCTGAATCAATATTGACTCTTATTTCGCTACCCAATATCAGCAACATTTTTGAGTCAGTTTTGATTCTCATACCTGTTATTCTTGAACTTGAATCACCAATCTTAGAAAGTCACATTTCGTTGTGGGGAAATGAATGTGGAATAGGATTTCAGTTTCTTGATTTGGACCCGATTCTTGAACCAATTTAGACTCTTGAGCCTTTACTTAACTTAAGTCAAATTCTTGAGTCGATATTAGTTCATGTACTTCCTGAGCTCAAATCAATCATTCCATCTTTTCATACTCTATTTTGGACAAAAGTGTTGATAAAATTGACTCAGAAATTATTTTGAAACTTTGGAGATTAGATGGGGTAAAATTCATTAAAAAAATCATTCATATATACATCACTGCAGTGGGTTGATTTTAGAGGTCTCTGGTGGGTTCCTCCGAACTCCACACAAATTGGATTGGGCCACATTTCTTGGACCAATCAGACCACCACCAGAACCTCCACCTTAAGGTGATTTTTTCTTCCCTCTCTATTTGTTTCATGCATACATATATTCACGATGCATTGAGGACAATACATGAGATAAGTATGGGGGAGGGTTTACTAACATAGAGTTTTTTTAGAGTTTCTTTCTTTTTACTTCTTTTAGGATACTTTTAGAAATCTTCCCTTTTGTATAGTCTTTCTTTAAAAGCTTTTTGAAATAAGAGACAAAGTTTTGATTATTTTAAAGAAAACTAAGATGATCTTAGAAATTAAGGAAGCCTTACATTATGACATCTTAAACCTAGTTGAAATAATGGATCTTATTTAAGATTATAAGCTAAGTAAGATAAATTAGAGAGATAATTTTGTCTTGAATTTTTTGCCTTAGATAGTATGTACTTCACACAAACACAATTTTTGGGATGGAAACAAAGACCTAAAATGTCATAAAGCAAAAATAAATAAAAAGAAAAATATATATATGGTATAAATGAATAAAAAAATCACTTATTAAGCTGGATAACTATGCTTCAAGAAGCATGATTATTCACATCTAATGGTGGTCATAAAAAACAAATAATCCCTCTTAGTTTTGTGGCCTTGTTACTCGAGTCCTTAAACCCAAGGGATGTTTTCTCATCTAGTACCCTAAGAATCGTCCGGTCTGGGAGTCATCAGTTAAAGGCTCACTACCCGAGTAAACTAGAAAGCTTAAGAAAACTAAGGAAAGAAAAAAAAAAATATATATATAAATAAATGACTTGATGGTTGGAGTTAAAATCCCAGAAATTTTCACTATCACAGTGCAGATTATTTAAGTTTTATGAAGGATAAAATATTCAATCTAATTTTGAATTCTTACCTTTATTGAAGACAAGATCTTGCATGTGGACTAAGTTTAAGGAAGAATAATTTTGGTGGACTTATGACCTTAGATTGCTTATATTTTTACAAAAATATATCAAAAACTTGTCTCTGTTTTAAAATGTGTTTTCAAAATACTAACATTTATCTTCTTTCTTATGGATTTTGTAGGTACAATCCGCTGAAAACCCTCAGGAGACAAAACTCCTCCTCTAGGGGTAACCTAGAGGTTTAACGGCTTGTTGCACACGCTCAGTGCAATCGCGTCACCTGCGAAAGTGGTGTAATAACATTTATAGTGTAGTTTTTCTTTTTACTTTTCTCGGGACGAGCAAAAGATAAGTGTGAGGGTGTGATTAGTCTACAGTTCTGCATTATTATATAGCATTTTCCTACTTATTTATGAATAAAATATCGGTCTAAACCGTATTTTGGTCTCTCTTGCAGATAAATCAAGAATCTAAGGGCAAAGGAGTAATAAGAGTTTAATTAATCGCATTTTCGAGTAATTAAATCCGAATTTCTTGGAGGCCAAGTAAGGAAGCTTCTAGAAGATGCGTTGAAACTAGACCCTTGCACACGTCAGACAAATATCCGGGTGAAAATACTAGAATCCAAATATACCAGGAAGGTCCTAGAAGCCAGGAGAAGTTCCTCGCCAAAGCCAGGGACCTAAGTCCCTGGTTTTGTTGCGAAAACTTGCTGCATTTTCGCTACAAAGTGGTGGGCCCACGCGTCGATTTCGACGCGTGTGGCCTCGTCTCACCTTCTAGAGCCTTCTTTAGCCTATAAAAACCCCTGCAGAGGTTCGAAACGCAAGCAGATTCAGAATTAGGATAAGTTTTCTATCTTTTAGTGTAGTGTAGTGTAGGTTTTTTCCTTCTTTCTTTTATATTTTTATTTTGTTTTTAGATCTTATAGTAGGGCTGAGAGATTCAGAGAGAGAGAGATATTGATGTAATGATGGTGACAATTTATGTAAAGGTGTCTCCTTTCTTCTCCATTATAATCTTCTCCATCTTCTACATAATGCTTAGCTAGATTTTCTTCTCATGGTGACTAACTATTAACCACTAACCATCTAACCACTTACTTGATAATCCACATGAATCTAATAGCCTCCACAAGGCCTTTCTCTTGCAAGAGCCATTGATGGCTCATGATAATGGGTTCTAACATCAACTTGCTAACTTGCTAATCAAGCTAACTCTTTCTTATTTCATGCTTCCTTCTAATGGTTTTGATGATCTAATATTTGTATTAGCTTGCTCTTGATGCAAGTTTGAATGTGAAGAACCATCTTATTTGCCATGCTTTGCATCGTCTCTTGAAGTCAAGGATTAGTTATGACCAAGGATCTATCTGAGGCAACTATCACTAAAACGTTAGCATGTTAGTGGAGTAATTAGTAGTTAGAAACCATGAGATTTCTTTTATAGTATTCCCACTTTGTTTTAAAAACTAACTCCAAAATCTTTTATCATTTTCTCTATCGTTGTTTTAATCATCTTCTTTGTTCAACTTTGTTTTCATTTTCTTTACCACAAGCTTCAGCTTCTTTTCTATTTTGTTTTTCAAATCACTTTTCTTTCATTTTTACATCGTCGTTTTATCGCCTTCTCCATCTATCACTTTTGGATTTCTTTTCTTTTTCTTTCTCTAATTTTTTAACAAGAAGAACTTGTTAACAACCGATGTGAACAAAAACTATTAATGCTTCTATCGCCTCTCGTCCCTGTGGATTTGACCTGTTGAGCCAATGCTATAACGGAAGCATCGAGGGAACATTAGCACATATACATTTTCGTTGATTTCATACACACACATTTTCAAGTGCTAGTTCTGCTCCGATCATGAACATAACGTTAAAGCTTCTATCGCCTTCCGTCTTTATGGATTCGACTCGTTTAGCCTCTATGCTATAACGGAAGAATCGAAGAAACTAAAGCACACACTTTAATTTCTAATTTCAAAATGACACTTTTCATGCACGGTTTCACCCCGATCAAATTTTAGCGCCATTGCCGTGATGGGAATGGTTTGATTTTATATTTTTATTAACTTTTCTTCTCTGTTTTTGAATACAGATAACAATTTTCAGAATCTAACAACTACAGAAGCCCATACTCCCTATTTCTCCCTATTTAAGAAAGCAGGGAGTTGTTGCCCTTTTCTTTTTCAGGGGGTATCTTTATTTTCATATATATTTGTATATTTTGCTACTAGATTTCTGTTTAGATTACATGTGCACTATAATAATTAAGAACTAAAATACAGTAATTGAATATTTTAAAACTGTTTAGACATTTGTATCTAGGCATGTGTCGATTTCAATTCCAATATAATGTATTTTATTCTTCTGTTATTGTGATTTGGACTGAGATGTATATATTGCATTGCATATAGTTATGACAAACATGTGGGTGAACTTTTACTCGCTTTTTATGTTCATTCTTGTCTATATTGCATACTTGTACGAATTAAACTTAAGGGCATATCCCGATACAAGATAAGGTGGGGAAGTTATTACCCTCCCTTAGCCTAAAAATCACCTCCCCACTCAAACAACCCAAGACTAAATAAAATTTGCTAGACGTTGACCCTAGGTACATCTCGGACTCATTTAATATATTGATCTAAGGAGAAAGTTGATAGATTTAACTTTTGTCAAATTAGTGTTAAAGGTTAGGGATTGGAAGGTGAAACCTCGAAGAACAGTGGTTTGGCATAATTAGGCCCGTTGCTCTGGCACGGATACCTCCCACTAGTCTTGCTCCTACCTGGTCGATTAACTTGTGGGCAGATTGCTGTAATATGCCTCCCGTGAACAGTCTAATCTGTTAGCAGTCGTTTAGGTCTAGGTCAACCCTAGAATAGGCTTGTTTTTGAAATTTTCTTTTTCTTTATTTCTTTGTTTGTTTTTTCTTTTGTTTGTGATTATTGTGATAAAATGGAATATAACCAAAAATGTTCTAATCAAATGAATCTATTTTTCACCCCAATCTAAGTTGACTCGGATAACTCCAACTCGGCTATGTACAATATGAATTAACCATATAGGTCGGCTTGGGTTTGTCCGATTCAATATGACTCATACCCTAAATTATATGATCATAATTTTTAAAATAATTTTCACTCTTCACAGAGTTCATAGGGGTTCACCTCCCCCGAGTTAAATTATCAACCACCTTGTCTAACATCTTTTTTCCCACACTCTGCTTCACATACTCATTTTTCTGAACCACCAATTGAAGAAAAATCAGAGTTATAAAAGAGTATGGAATTCATGTTAGAGGCCCAAAAATAATTTGAAAATATGACGGCTCATCATATCCACAGAATTTTCAAAATTCATATAGTTCTTTTCCAAAACCACCAAAAGAAAAAACACTATTGGAAAAGACTATGGAACTCTTGCAGGAGTGCGAGCGATAATTTCAAAACATGTTCGACTTCCAATGTCCACCAAATTTCCAAGATTCATACTTTCCCTTTCCAGACTCATCTCCCCAAGAAGAAATATCTGACTTGGAAAAGATTATAGAATGCTTGCAGGACATGATGCAAAACCATGAAAATTTTACTTCCTAGTCTATCAATAGGTTCGAATCAAAACAGAGTCAATTGGCCAACCTATATAAGAATGAAAAAATTCTCTCTTATCAATCATGGTCAACTCTGATATCTTCAACTCTATTGATATGACCCAAGAATCATGTCATTTTAGAAATCAAGATTCAATTTCATCATACCAACCTGAACTTGACCAAAATCAAATCTTTAACATTTTGGCAAGTTATCCATTTCCTAAAATTGAACTTGAATATGATTGTGAACTTGAACTTCAATTTAGCGATTCGAGTCCAATCCTTGAATCAATGTTGACTCCTATAGTGTTACCGAAACTAAATAAAATTTTTGTGCCAGTTTTGATTTTCATAATTTCTCAACTTGAATCAATCATTTCACCCATTCACATTCCTTCCATGAACGAAAATCAAGATTCAATTTCGCTACATCCATTTGAACTTGCCCAAAATTTTAAGAACCACCTTGACATTTTGGCAAGTTTTTCTTTTCTCGAAATTTGACTTGAGCATGAGTGTGATCCTGGTCCACAGATTGGTAATTTCATTTCACTTTTTTATCAATAATGACTCCAGTATTTTTACCAGATTTTTTTCATACTCCAAATTCAACATTGAATCCTGTACCAGTATACCGTGAAATTGAATCACCAATATTTTACGATCACATTCCGTTAATGGGGAAAGGGTGTGAACATCAATTTTTTGGTTTGGACCCCCATTTTTGAACCTATTTTGACTCCTGCTTTTGAATCTCGACTTGATCCGAGTTAATTTCTAAGTCGGTATTTGTTCTTATTCTGTTTGAGTCTAAATCAATCATCTTTCATATCATACTTTATTGTTGGACAAAGGTGTTGAACAAAATAACTCAAGAATTATTTTTGAAAATTGAAAATTAGATGGGGGTAATTTTGTCAATGAGATCATACATTTCTACAACATTTTAATGGGTTATATTAGAGAGGTCACTGTGGGTTCCTATGAATTCCACAATCTTTAAATTGGGCCGCATTTCATGGACAATCAGACCACCACCGGAACCACCACCCTGATTGGTCACTAATGTTGCATATTTAATGTCACATTTCCATACTTATTTTAAAATAAAAGCCTGCATTGTCCTAATTATTTGTTTAATTTATTTGCAGGCCCAATCCTTAAGGAGATGAAGAGAAATGAGCCCAAAAGCCCACCAGAATTCTGAATTAAATCAGAGTTAATTCGTACAAATAAAATCAGGGCAAAATCAAGAGGTTGAAACTGGTTGAGAAGAATCCTCTCAGAATCGATCGGTTAAAGCCAAGAATCCAAGGCCATTTCGTCAGAATCCGGAGCTCAAACGACAAAACCAACAAAGGATAAAGCCAGAAGAAACCGCCGGAGAGACCCACCAACAGGGTGTGGCCATCTGCCACACCCTGGCCGCGGAAACGCGGCTTGGGCCGCGTTTTCGCGGCAATCTTGGGGAGTTAGGGGGAGCGTGAACTCCCCCGACCTCCCCGGGATCTTGGTGGTTGGGTTTTCTGCCTATAAAAGGCCATTATGTGCACTGAAAATGGACGTGAAGGCAGATTAGGATTGAGCCTAGTTTTAATTCTTTATAGTTTAGGTTTTTCTTTTCTCGTTATGTAATTTGTATGTAACTTAGGGTAGAAGAAGATTCATGTAAGTAAGAGAGAGAGGCTGAAGTTGAGAGTGACACCGACGATGTACCCTCCTCCTTTCTTCCATTGTCTCTGCAATTAATAAAGGTAAAAGTTCTTTTATGTTTGTATTTTCTTTTGTTTCGTCTTCCTCTTCTACTTTACCTTGGTTGTTGTTGTTGAGTGTACAAGTGAATTCCAAAGCACGTATAACTAAGCTACGTGAGAGCCAGCGATAGTTCATGAAGACGTTCTCCTCTTCCAAGATCCGCATCACTTCGTTCTTGCTAGGCTTGACGATATAATGTGCACGGGGACTGAGCTCGAGCTTATGATCTATGCGTTGAACGCCTCCGAAGCAAAGGTAGAATATGCAACGGTTTCCAGGTAAGTCATCACTCAACCTAGGTAAGTATTTCTACACTTTTCTTTCTTTCTTTTCTTTTACTTCTTTAGTATAGATCATCAACCATCTCCTCCAACTCTTTCTTCTCCACTTCATTGTACATAGTCGCTTTTATTGTTTTCTGATTTTTCACCTTCTTCATCTTTCATTCTCTTCTAACATAACATAATTCTTTCACTTTTTCTTAACTTAAAAACAGAAAAGAACCTTCGCTTTTATTCTTAACGATTTCAATAAAGAACCGTAAAGCTTCCATCGCAAACCCTCCTTGTGGATCACGACCCGCATAGCCACTTGCTATAGCGGAAGAATTGAGCACTTGCACACTTCTTTTCTTAAGTTCTATAATTTCGTATTTTGTGTGCAGGTTTAGCCTCAATCAAATTTTGGCGCCGTTGCCGGGGAGGGTAAAACGGTTTTTATTGAAATCTGAATTTTTATTGCAAATTTTTTTAGAACTAAACGAATTTTCTTCTTTGTTGCAGGTTACATGGCAAGAAAAGTAGGAAATTAATATTGCAGTGACATACAAGTGGTATTGGGCCTCTGCTCTAGAAAGCAGAGACCCATTGCCCTCTGAATTGCCACGTTTCCACGGCAAAAGCCGCGGTTCCGCGGCAATAAAGAGCTGACTACTAACAGGTTTTTGCAGGGCTGCTAGCTTTGCAAATTCTAGTTTGCTGCAATTATTTATTTCTTATATGCTATCACAAAAACCTGCTAATAATCAACAGTAAAAAGTTTGTTGCAAAAGTTAAAAATTGATTAGACGTTTGCATTTTAGGCACGTGTCTTTTCAATTCATTTATTTTTTTTGACTGTTGAAGAGTGCTGGAGCAAGGTACGTATGCATTGCATTTAGCATAGGACTCACTTCTTGGTTGATTTATGTCGCTTTGAGTGAATCTTACATATCTTGTACACTTGCACAAATTGATCTTAAGGGCACTAACCCATTAACAAGATAAGGTGGGGATTTGATCACCCTTCCTTAGCCCAAAAATCACATTCCAAGCACTCACTAACCCAAGCCTAACTAAAATTGAGTAGACGTTGGCCCTAGGGACATCTCGGACTCAATTAGGAGATTATCCTAAGGAGGAAAAATGTTGGAAACTAACTCCTGCAAAATCAGTGTCTAGGAAAGGGATTGAGGGCCGAAAGCCCGAAGGTTGGTGGTTATTTAATTAAGGAACGTTTTTGACGGAAAACCTCCCACCAACCTTGCCCTGACCTGACTGATTAGCTTGTGGTTAAAGTCTACATTAGACCTCCGGTGGACAGTCTAACCAGTTAGGAGTCGTCTAGGTCTTAAGTATACCCTAACTTAGGCTAGAATTTTTTCTTTTTTGTTTGTTTATTTGTTTGTTTTTCTTTGTTTGTATTCTATTGTGTGATATGGACTATAATAATAATTTTTTCAACTACAATAATAATCCATATTACACACCGACTTCATTTTCGGATATTACCAACCCGGCATATCATAACTTTGACCAACCTAGTGTGCCGGATTGGTCTTATCCGAATCAAAATGACCCATACCCCCCATCTAATAACTATAATTTCCATAATGATTTCAACTCTTCACCGAGTCAGTGGGGATTCACCTCTCCCGAGCATAATTTCCAACCACCTTGTCCTCCTTCTCCACCTAGTCCACAATATTTTCAAGATTCATACTCAGTTCCACCCGTCCAAAATAGGAAACCATCAATTATGGAAATGAGTATGCGTGAGTCCAAACACAAATCCCAAAATCTGATGGACTCACAATTTCACTATCACTTCCAAGACAATTCTTCATCTTTTCATCAAAACAATGAACCTATCAACTATGAAAAGATGCTTGAAGCCATGACTCAGGCTCAAAACACTCGTAATCGTGACATAGATATGATGGTCGAATCTCTACGTTCCCACCGTCCTGATGTCACTAACTATTCTGTTAGAGCCGAAGAGTTATGTAGTTTTGAAAATCAAGATTCCATTTTAGAACAACCATGTGAACTTACCCAAACTCCAAATGATATTGATAGTTTGGCTAGTTTTCCTTTTCCTGAAATAGAACTTGAAAATGATTATGATCCTGAACCCCAACTTAGTGATTCAATTCTATTTCCTGATTCGATTATAACTCCGGTATCTTCACCTGACTTCAATCTTTTCCCGAGTCAACATTGGATCCTGTACCAATTCATAAAGAAATTGAATCACTCATCTTTGAGGATCATGTTGAACTTGACCAACTTTACAATTTTGAAAATCCCATTGATAAATTGGCAAGTTCTCCATTTTTTGATATTGAACTCAATGAGATATGTGACCTAGATTCCCAAATCTGTGATCCAGTTCAACTTTCTGAGTCAATATTGACTCCTGTTGTGTTACCAAACTTGAGTAATATTTTAGAGTCAGTTTTGATTCCTCCACCTATCATTCCTGAACTGGAATCACCCAAATTAGGTCACATCTCATTGTTAGAAAATACATTGGACTTGAGTTTCAACTTCTTGACTTGGACCCGCTTCTTGAACCAATTTCGACTCTTGAACCTTTACTTGATTTAAGTCACTTTCCTGAGTCGGTATTAGTTTCTGTCCTTCCTGAGTCCAAGTCAACTGTTCTATCATTTCATACTCCATTCTGGGACGAGGTGGTTGACAAATTTGACTCCGAAATTAGTTATGGAATATGAAAATTAGATGGGGTCAAATATTTAATAAAAATCCTTCATGGATATATCTTTTTAATGGGTTATATTAAAGATGTTGCTGGTGGGTTCCTCCGAGACCCAAGAAAAGTTGATTGGGCCGCGTTTCGTGGACCAATCAGACCACCACCGGAACCACCACCTTAAGGTAACCATTTTCCTTCCTTTTCTTCTTTTTCATGCATCTATGCATTAATTCATACATTGAGGACAATGCATGAGATAGGTGTGGGGGAGGGTCTAACATAACTTTTCTTTTTCTTTAAAATAAAAAAAATTAACATTTTTCTTTACTTTTAAAAAACTTTTTGAAAAATAGAAACAATATTTTGACTTATTTTTGTAAGAAATTAAGTTAATCTTAAGGAATAGGAAAATCCAAATTAGGATTTCTTATACTTGGTCAAAATAAGATTATTTGTTTGATTTATAGGGTTAGGAAGATAATTTGTCAAAGTAATTTAGTCTTGATCTTTACCTTGATGAAATATGCACACTTCATACACTTACACACTTAGGGTTCAAAAACAAATATTCTTATGCCTTATAAAAAATATATATATATAAACAAATCTAATTATTGATTAGCTAGGTGCTTTGGCCTAAGAAAGCCATAGTATTTATGCAAAAGATAATTAGATGAGTTTGAAAAAAAAGTCTAATTATTGACTAGCTAGGTGCTTTGGCCTAAGCAAGCCTTGGTATTTATGCGAAAGATGATTAGATAAGTTTGAAAAGAAAAATCCTCTGATTAAGCTGGGTATTTGTGCCTAATAAAGCATAAGTATTCACGCCTAAAAGAGGTTCATATAATAAAATCATTAGTTTTGTGGCCTTATTTGCTCGAGTCCTTAAGTCCTAGGGGTGTCTTCTCACCTGGTGCCCTAAGACCGTCTGGTTTGGGAGTCATCGATTAAAGGCTCGTTACATGGGCAGATTAGAAAGCCTAATAAAACTAAGGAATAATACCACAAAAAAAAGTATATATATAAAAATAAATAAGGCATAAGAGTTAGAGTTAATGAACCCTTAGTCAAAATTTTCACATTCACAAGGTGCATATGACTTAGGGTAAAGTAATAGACTAGATGAGAAGCACAATTTGACTCCTTACTTTGATTGATAACAAATTTTTGAATAGAGACTAAGTTTAGGAATGAAAAATTCGGCTTTCCTATAACTTATAGATTGCTTAGATCTTACAATCATATTTCAAATATTTTTCTCTTTCAAAATGTTTTTCGAAAATACTAACTCTTTATTTCTCTTTCTTTATGGATTTTGTGGGTGCAATCCGCTGAAAACCCTCACGAGACAAAACTCATCCTCTAGGGGGAACCTAGAGGTTTAACGTCTTGTTGCACATGCTCAGTGCAATCGCGCGACCTGCGAAAGTGGTCTAATAATCTCTAATATAGTTTAGTTGTTTTGCTCGAGGACGAGCAAAAGATAGGTATGGGGGTGTGATTGGTCACTAATGTTGCATATTTAATGTCACATTTTCATACTTATTTTAGAATAAAAGCCTGCATTGTCCTAATTATTTGTTTAATTTATTTGCAGGCCCAATCCTTAAGGAGATGAAGAGAAATGAGCCCAAAAGCCCACCAAAATTCTGAATTAAATCAGAATTAATTCGTACACATAAAATCAGGGCAAAATCAAGAGGTTGAAACCGGTTGAGAAGAATCCTCAGAATCGATCGGTTAAAGCCAAGAATCCAAGGCCATTTCGTCGGAATCCGGAGCTCAAACGACAAAACCAACAAAGGATAAAGCCAGAAGAAACCCCCAGAGAGACCCACCAACAGGGTGTGGCCATCTGGCCACACCCTGGCCACGGAAACGCGGCTTGGGCCGCGTTTTCGCGGCAATCTTGGAGAGTTAGGGGGAGCGTGAACTCCCCCGACCTCCCCGGGATCTTGGTGGTTGGGTTTTCTGCCTATAAAAGGCCATTATGTGCACTGAAATGGACGTGAAGGCAGATTAAGATTTAGCCTAGTTTTAATTATTTGTAGTTTAGGTTTTTCTTTTCTTGTTATGTAATTTGTATGTAACTTAGGGTAGAAGAAGATTCATGTAAGTAAGAGAGAGAGAGAGGCTGAAGTTGAGAGTGACACCGACGATGTACCCTCCTCCTTTCTTCCATTGTCTCTGCAATTAATAAAGGTAAAAGTTCGTTTTATGTTTGTATTTTCTTTTGTTTCGTCTTCCTCTTCTACTTTACCTTGGTTGTTGTTGTTGAGTGTACAAGTGAATTCCAAAGCACGTATAACTAAGCTACGTGAGAGCCAGCGATAGTTCATGAAGACGTTCTCCTCTTCCAAGATCCGCATCACTTCGTTCTTGCTAGGCTTGACGATATAATGTGCACGGGGACTGAGCTCGAGCTTATGATCTATGCGTTGAATGCCTCCGAAGCAAAGGTAAAACATGCAACGGTTTCCAGGTAAGTCATCACTCAACCTAGGTAAGTATTTCTACACTTTTCTTTCTTTCTTTTCTTTTACTTCTTTAGTATAGATCACCAACCATCTCCTCCAACTCTTTCTTCTCCACTTCATTGTACATAGTCGCTTTTATTGTTTTCTGATTTTTCACCTTCTTCATCTTTCATTCTCTTCTAACATAACATAATTCTTTCACTTTTTCTTAACTTAAAAACAGAGAAGAACCTTCGCTTTTATTCTTAACGATTTCAATAAAGAACCGTAAAGCTTCCATCGCAAACCCTCCTTGTGGATCACGACCCGCATAGCCACTTGCTATAGCGGAAGAATTGAGCACTTGCACACTTCTTTTCTTAAGTTCTATAATTTCGTATTTTGTGTGCAGGTTTAGCCTCAATCACACCCTGAGATACTTTTTGCTTTCCTATTTATTTCATGCATATACACATGTATGATGTATTAAGGATAATACATGAGATAAGTGTGGGAGAGGGTTTACTAACATAGTTTGTTTTAAATTTTCTTTCTTTTACACTTCTTTTTAGAAAATTTTTAGATTTTTTTTTTGTATAAAAATCCTTTTCGCTTCTTTTTACAAAATATTTTGAAATAAGAGAAATAGTTTTTAAGAAAGTTAAGATTATCTTCGGAATTAGGGAGACCTAAACTTATGAATTTTTAAAATTGAGTCAAAATAATAGATCTTATTTAAATTTTAGGATAAGAAAGTAAGATTAGAAAGATAATTTGATCTTAAATTTTTTGCCTTAGATATATGCACTTCACACTTACCCAATTTTTGGAATTAAAACAAAGATTGAAATGTCATAAAAATATATAAATAAAAAATATAATAATAATAACCACTTATTGAAACTGGTAATTATACCTCGGGAAGCATGATTATTCACGCTTAAAATAGTGGACAAAAAAATTTCCTTTAGTTTTGTGGTCTTATTTACTCGAGTCCTTAAGCTCGAGAGATATTTTCTCATCTGGTGCCCTAAAACCATCTGATTTGGAAGTCACTGGCTAAAGCCTCACTACTCAGGTAAATAAGAAAGCCTAAAAAAATATGGGGAGAAAAAAAGAAAAATTAATATAAATAAAATGGCATAAAAGTTAGATTTGATATCCAAAAATCTTCACTGTTCACAAAGTGCATACTATCTAAAAGTTTTATGAAAGATCAAAGAGTCAACTCAATTTCAAAATGTTTACCTTTAATTTATATCAAGAACTTGCATTTAGACATAGTTTAAGGAAGAATAATTTCTGGTTAACCTATGACCTTGGATCACTTAGATTTTCATAAAAATATTTCAACACTTTTCTCTATTTCAAAATGTGTTTGCAAATACGAACATTTGATTTCAATCTTAATAGACTTTATGGGTGTCTTTCGTTAAAAATTCTCAGGAGACAAAACTCTTCATCTAGGAGAAACCTAGAGGTTTAACGGCTTGTTACACATGCTCAGTGCAATCGCGTCACCTGCGAAAGTGGTGTAATAATTTTCTTAATTAGTTTTTTTGATTTACTCGAGATAGGCAAAAGATAAGTGTGGGGGTGTAATTAGTATCTATATTTGTATATTTCATACTACATCTTCACATTTATTCTATATAAAATTCTGTTAATAATAGCTTTTTTGTATGTTTCTAGGTCCATGACAAGAAATGAAGAAGAAGCCTAAAAATCTTATTTATTTAGTGATTTTTAGAGTCTAGATATAGCCATTAACTTTGGAAACTAGATCTGCCAAATCTGGAAGCAGATATCCAGGAACTGACAGTAGGCACAGGTACTACTGTGCAGCAGAAAGCTGCACACTTTGGCACCGCTCGCGCGGCACCCGTACTGCCGCGAAAATGGGCATTTACCGCTGTTGGCCCAAAGGTTAGAATCACCAATTTTGTATTATGAATGATAACAAAGCATATGTAGTTATTTAGTACTAATCAAGTTTAAGTGTTTTAAGTGTATTTCGAGGTTCAAGAAGATCTAACAGGTTTCTTCATCTAAAAGAAGGTGTTGATGACTCAAGGGTACTCAAGCAGAGGATTGTATCTCAAAACATTCAACGTCACTATCAGAGAAGCTCCCTTGAAGAATCTTTTAGTTACTTGAACCTTGTGAGAACTAAGTTTGTTAAATAGCAGAATATAGATTCGATGCTCAAAAGATATACACAACAAAATGCACGTTTTCAAAAGTATAGTTTATTTTGTATTGGTGTTTTGACATGTTTTGTTTTGATACATGATTCAATAGTTTCTTAAAATTTATTTCGTAGTTTTAGAATTTGTATCTCTTTGCTATACATGTCTTCCCCTTCAAAACCCATACAAAATTATTTAAAATTTTTTTATTTTCAAAACAGACCTTAGTATAGGTTTTGGCCTAGGTCGATCAATCGGGAAGCCGACCGTGCCTATTACAGGCCAGGACAGTCGACCGCACGGTCGACCGAACCTCTGGTAGTGGGGTGTGCATGTTGGTGCACGTTTACGGATGACCGACCGGTCGACCGCTCGTCCCTACTATCGAACGATGTGTCGACTAACTTTGGTCTCGATTAAAACCGGTTGACCGAGCGGTCGACCGATAGCAACGGTCAAATTTTTTAAAATGGTCGGTTAATCGGCCGATCGACCAATAGATTGTTAGAATGGCAGTAACAGCCAGATTTCAAAATCAGTCATTTAAACATATTTTTAAGACGTGGGTTTTTGAATTCTGAGGGTCAAATTTTTTTCTTTATGATCTGGTAAACTATTCTAAATGTGTTTTTCTACAGCTTATATAAAGGGTCATTGGGGTTGAATTTATATAACAACAAATTTTCTTAAAAATCTAGTTTTGTTTTCAAAGTGAAATAATTTTCAAAGTTTTCTTTTGTGCTTTCATTTCCAAAGTTTTTAATTGATTTTTCTACCCATATATTCTCACTCTATTTTAATTCTTACTCTCACATTCTTAAGCTTCAAATCTACTTTTTACTCTATAGGGAATTGTAAGAGAGTGTTTGTGATCTCTTGATCACCAAGAGCTTATAATCTCAATTGGCTTTATGCTACCTCTGGTATAAAGGATTTAGTTGGCGAGTTGGATGCTCTGGGGTGTTGTAATTCCTTATTGTAAGGTCCCTTTGTGGAAGATTCATTAGTGTATAGTGAAATCTTTCATAGTGGTGAAGGCGGGGACGTAGAGCAGTGGCTCGAATCTCGAAACAAATCTTTCTTGTTTGTGATTGCCTTATTATCTCTATTGCATTTACTTTGTTTTTATTCATTCATTTGTCGATCATTACTCATCTCAATAAGAAAGCAATTGAGCACCTCAACTCTTATCTAGAGGAATCACGAGGAGAAGTTTAGAGCCCTTTACGGGGAATCTGGCTTCAATTCTTGTTTTGAGTGATTGATTTGCATCATATATTATAAATTGTTTAGAATTTGTATTTGATTAGCTTTACACCTTTTCACCCCTCTCTAGGTGTATTTTCAACTGCGTTAAGAGACAATACAGAGGAGCCACGCGTCGAAAGGAGCCACACATCGAGTTTTGACGCGTGGCCCCTTCTTGACCCCCAGAGGTCCCTGTGCTATATATACCCCCTGATTTTAGCAGAACGAAAGAGGAGAAAGGTTTTTAGGGTAGTTCTCTTCTCTTTATTGTAGGTTAGTGTTTTTCTTCTTTCTTTTATTTTTCTTTTCTTTTGTAGATCATGTAATAGGGAAGAGAGTGATTCTTAGAATGAAAGTTAGAGTACTTGTAATGGAGGGTGACACTTTATGAAAGGTTCTCTCTTTATCTTTACTTGTTTTCTTCTCTCTAACTCTTTACATGCTTAGCTTTTTCTCTCATGGCAACTAACTGCTAACCACTAACTTGCTAATTCTTTACTTGATAATCCACATGAATCTATTAGCCTCTACTTAGCCTTGCTCTTGCAAGAGCCATTGATGGCTCATGATGATGGATTATAATACTCTAACATCTAACTCTCTAATAAGCTATCATTACTTTATTCTATGCTTGCTCCAGTGTAGTTTTGATGGTTTAACTGTAGCTTGCACTTGTTTATTTGAGTTTGGATGTGATGAATGATCTTATGGGTCATACTTTGAAAAGCTCTTGAACCATGGACTAGTGATGGCCAAGGATACATGTGTGGCAACAATCACTAAGAGGTTAGCATATTGGTGGAGTTATTAGTAGTTAGTAACCATGAGTTTTCTTCTATTTTTACTTTGTTTTAGAAAAAAATTAAAAATCACAAATACCTTATCTTCAATGTTTTTATCTTTGTTTTTCCCGTAATCTTCTCTTTTCATTATTTGTTTCTTTTCTTTTAATTCTTTTAAATATAGAAGAACTATTAACACACACGTGAACATAATGTTAAAGCTTCTATCACCTCCCGTTCTTGTGAATTCAAACAGTTTAGCCTCTATGCTATAACGGAAGTATCGAGAAAGCCAAAGCATACACACTTTAATTTCTGATTTCAAAATGATACTTTTTGTGCACGGTTTCACCCCAATCAATGATGGTCAGTTGTAACAGAAACGCGAGTCTCATGCTAGATGCGGACCTCGCGTTGTTGTGTAGACACGACAGTCAAAGTCCGTGTTGAAGTCAAAACACGAAGTTCTCAGGCACGTGTTTGAAAAGAGACGCGGAGTTTCTCAGATTCATGCTTGAAGTGACGCGGGGTTGCTCAGACCCGCGCTTGAAGCGAGATGCGGAGTTGCTCAGACCCGCATTTGAGGTGAGACGTGGAGTTACTCAGACCTGCGCTTAAGATGAGACGCGGAGTTGCTCAGACCCGCACTTGTAGTGAGACGTAGAGTTGCGCAGACCCGTGTTTTGAAGTCTGCGTTTGCCCATGGACGCGAGGTTCACATTTTAGTTACGCGACCTTCGCGTTGAAGTGAGGCCCATGTCTAAGGACTTGTCTCTAATAATTTTTAGACAGCCTACAATGCTTTCACTTGATATGCTAACATTTATCATGTTACTACTTGACATTGGGCACCTGCCATGCTTAACACTTGACTTATAATTATCCCATTACGAGATTGTAACAAATGATATCCTAATATACTCCAGTATGACATGTACTCCTAATACTCCTGGCATGCACCTGCTCATTCCTGTACTATAATAATTACATAATAATCTATAAAAAGGATAACTTACATCGGGTGAAGGAAAACTGATGGACTTCAAGTGGTGAATATGTTTACAATGGTATTAAATATGTTGTGCAAATAAAATTTTTGGTTCTACCTGAGGCCCTCCAGGTGTTCCGAGGGGAGCGCTGGATCTCTACCTCCTTTTATATTTTTGGATAAGCATACAATAAGACCCACCTCCTATACGCTTTGCGGCCGGTTCTGTACACCAGCAACGGAACACCCTGGACTTTGGTCTTGGGCGTGCACGAGACCCACTGTAAACATAACTCATTGGTTTCATAATTAATTTTCAATAACAAACCTCGACTTACTCATATATGGATGTATACGGGTTAGAAATATATGCCAGGACACATACCCGATATATGGGTCAGGCGAGTAATATAATAAGATGCTACTTAATAATTCGTCGTGTTGTTTTGCAATTCAGGTTGTATACATTTGGCTTACGGTGATGTATGGCATAGGGTATACAGATGAGGGTTTTCTTTTTTGGATTATTCCTTCGACGTGCTAGTCTCATGAAGCCGTAAACTGAGCTTATACGACTAGTTTTGCCCGTATTCGATTTTATTTAGCTTTATCAGTTTTATCAGTTTCATGTTGTTTTCTTAGTTTATGAGACAACTCGGGTTACATGAACTCAGGATATGGTGATGTGAGTTATAAGATATATATATATATATATATATATATATATATATATATATATATATATATATATATATATATATATATATATATATATATATATATATATATATATATATATATATATAGTGAGTTGATCCCCTAAGGACGGTTCTCACGAATTCATGTGAGAACTTTCACGTGGGCCGTCAGATCTGATAGAGATCTAGTTTTATTTGATTTGATTTATCAAATCCGACGACCCACGTGAAAGTTCTCACAGAAATCCGTGAGAACCGTTCTTAGAGGATCAGCTCCCTATATATATATATATATATATATATATATATATATATATATATATATATATATATATATATATATATATATATATATATGAGGGTTTCCTTGTTAGGATTATTCCTTTGATGTACTAAACTCACGGATCGGTAGGTTGGGCTTATATAACTAATTTGTCATATTTACTTTACTTGATGTCTCATTGCCTACTCATATGTGTCCGTGCTTATGACATGATTTTCAATACATGCCTTTCAATTCGGATATATCAACACATGTATTCTTGTCTATGCACACCACTTGGCACTCATCTAACCACTCGTTTAGCAGTTTTCTGACTCCGCCGGAATTGCATGTCTAAATCCCGAAGCTTAGGCTGTGGTGGACTTCCTGTTGAACAGAGTGGCACAGTGGTAGCATAATGCATCAACGGTTGATCGTCCGGAGTCCATTTCTTCCAGGCCCACTGCTTGTTTCTCGAGTTTTTTTTGGTAACTCAGAGTGCCTTTTAACTATTCATGCCTGTATATCTCTTTGTATTCTCGCATTTGTATCTATCGATGATGTAATATTCTTGTAATATTGTGCTACATCCTATGATAACTTTGTAATTATACTCATATATTGGAATGTATAATGCATCACGTACTTTTGTACTCTGATTCTTGCATATTCTAATGCTTAGCGTATATATGTGTGGTATTTCTGACCTACATAGATATTTCGCAGTAACATCTCCGTACCCACAGGATCGAGGTGTTGCAGGATGGAATCAAAGCCTAGACTCTCACATCTACAGCACATCAAGTTGGCAAATTAATGGTAAAAATTTTGCAACTGGAATGTATGAGTCTTGGTTATACAATCCAATTAAAAGTGCAGAGTTATCTATTTCTTCTTGATCATCCTTCCTTTGATTCCTAATCCCCTCCATCTTTTTCTCCACCTAATTCCCATCATTTTTGTACCAACTTAAAATATGGATAGACTAGTAATGTAGCGACGGGACAGATGTGGTTCGCTTTCACCTTGTTTTGGTTTTCTTTGATTCCTGTATATCGTATTGTCTTATATCGGATATTTTTTCAGCCTCGTATTCTATTCTTTTATATATGGACATTCTATAGGGATTAGCACTGAAAGTGGAGATCAATGCAAAAAGTAGGGTAATCATTACTTATGTAATCAGACAGAGTGTGTTATTACATGAGAAGAGCGTCAGTATGAGATGAATTTCCAGAATCAGGACTTCTGCCGGACAGAGCTTAGTTATTTTCTATTTATATTATTCCAGGAATGATCATGTTGTTTTCCATTATATTTGCAAAGGAGAAAACTTACAAAAAGAGTTTGAGGAGCTAAATTACAAGTATTCTTAAAAAGATTACAAGTAGATTTCCTCAGAGATTCTGGAGAAGTGTGCCGATAGGAGTCTGGTCAGCGCGCGACCACTTTGTCCCTTTGACGATGCGAGCGATGAGATTCCCTTCTCGCCTGGTTCGGGGAATCAGAGAATAGAAGGTTGGTAGAACCCTCTTGCTGCTTCTCAAAATCGCCTTCAATTAGGAATTCCTTCTCACCTGGTTCTGGAGATTCCTTGAGAGGAAGGACGATGTTAGGGTATCAACACCCTGGATAGAGAAAGCAATTCTCTAAAAGATCTCTGAATTCGAGAGCGCACGGTACGTTGTGAAGAAGCCTCTGCTTGTGGAGTCCTCTCTCGAGCGTATTGCCTCCGAAAAGCTCTCTCGATCGATTGATTGCTCCCTTGATCGATTGATTGCTCCCTGTTCTTCTTGTACCCCTGGTGGGCTATTTATAGGGAGAGCAAGGGTATAACCGTCCCTTGAAAATATAGAAACAGATTGAATCGAATCTGTTTGAATCCGGAAAGTAGCCTTACTGCGAGGCTAAGATCAGCTTCTGCGAAGTTAGAATTGGCAGGTCGGTTGATCTTCTTGATCCTTTCCATATCGTTGGAGGATTTCCCCTGATCTTCTTACTCGTTTTAGGAGAGTCAAGATATTATGACAATCAACTGCTAAATTTGATCTTAGATTTGATCTTGATTGGATTTGATCTGATTGGATCTGATCTCATCCGGAGATTTGATTGGTCAAAGGTTGACCATAGCAGACCAACGGCGGAGCTGCCCGCATTGAGCTCGTAGCGGAGCTAGAGGCAGCTTCTGGCGAAGTCCGAAAGAAACCCTTTGGCGGAGCTGGAAGTCCTCTGTGGCAAAGTTGTGAGTTAGCTTCCTGGCGAGGCTTTGAATGGCTTTAAGGCGAAGTTGGATGATACTAGCCTCTCAGGCGAGGCTATCCCTTTGGGCTCATGTGATGCTAAGTGCTAGCATCTTAGACCTGCTGAGGTCTGTTTAGAAACAATCCGGGTTCACTGTCTGCTTGCTGGATCAGTGGAGTCCAAGTTGCTTCCTTGTCCCTCGGAGATGGGTGAAAACTGGTCTTCAGCTCGTCTGTCACTTGTCTTTTGTAAATGTCAACAAGTTTAGACATTGTTCGGACCAATAAGAATCTTGTCTTTTTTAAGTGTCAACAAGACCCCCTTCAAAGTTTTCGAAAGTCTGCAATGAATCGGACTTTGAAATACTTTGAACTGCTTTGATTAGTGGTGAATGAACGTCGCCATAATGGTTGAGTTCAACTTTGCTTTCAATCCTGCTTTGGGACATAGATTCGTCGAAGAATTGCACAGAGGTTCGTGACTCTGAGTAGCTTCGCGTGCGGGTAGCTCCGCATCTGGGCTTCTGGAGATACGTTCGCCCTGGAGCGTTTGTCGCTTTCCCAAGGCCAACTGTGTGGGCCAGTTACGAGGAGATTACTCCTTTCTTCGTGCTGATCGAGGGAGATATTCTCCGATTTGCACGTTTCCAAGGGAGGATATTCCCTTTCTTCAAGGCGCAATAAGTGCCTTTATGAGGGAGACGTTTCTCCCTTTGCACGGTTTCAAAGGGAAATCGTCCCTTCAAGGCACAGTAAATGCCTTAAATGAGCTCGTGCTTCCATGCTTGAGGCGGCAGCGCTCAGGCCATGAGGCCTATAAATAGGACACTTGAGGTCCTCTGAAGAGATGATCTGCTCTTCTCCTCTTCTCTTGGTTGGGAGAGATACTCAGATCTCTGAAATAGTGGGAATGCCCACTCTGGTTATTATTCGGCCAAGGACCGGTAAGTCTTGATTATTCAATGACTTCACCGATTTTAGAGAATTCATCTCCCTTAATTCAGCTTTAACAGCTGCTTCAGGGATTAGTTTCCCTTACTCTTCATCTTGCAATTGACTGGTCTGCAGAGAAGGATTTTGACATAGCTTCCCCAACGAAGCTATCATTCTGACTTGATCACAGAAAGATCATTGTATGTTAAGTTCGCTACATAGGCAGAACTTGGGACCTGGTATCTTAAGGTTGAGCCAGTCTTGCCATATAGGTGAGGCTAAGACTGTGTCCCATAGGATCAGTCTGGCTTAGCCATATAGGCGAGGCTAAGACTTGCCGTTTGCTGAGCTAGCCCATCATCACTGTGCAAGCGAGGCTATCCTCTGCTTTAACTGAAATCGATACTTGACTGAATGGAATTGCTTCGCCTCAGAGAATTTGACTTAGCGTTTTTGCAGCTTCTTTGGTGTTTAACTGCTAACTTATTTCAGTTTGCATTGCAGTGAGCTATGTTCGTCGATCTTGTGTCTTGATGAAAGAGACCGAAAAGTTGCCTTATGCTTCCCCAGTTGAAGCTTTACTTTTAAGCAGGAGGAACAACTTGGGGCAGCTGATGTGTGTCCCAGAGGCTGTTGGCAGCTTCTTATCCGAGATGATTTGTTCTGAGGTGAGGCTGGTGGCCGCTTCGTTGGAGATGATCCGCTTCGGGAAAGCGGACGTCACACCTGTGAGATCACTGACATCACTGCCAATTCCCATTATAGGTGATCTATCGTGTTGGCGGCGATAAGTTCATTGCCAATTTTCATCAAAGGTGATCCAGCTTCCTGGTGGCAAAATCTGCCATTATGTGAAAAATTATAGCCCTGTCCTTGTGGCACAACTGGTTACGGCCTTGTGCAGGAGGAAGGCCTTTCGTGTCCAGTTGGTCTGGTTTGGAAGCAGATAAAACCACTTGTATGCCTTTTGCGCAAATGATCCTGTTGAGCAACTGAACCTGTTGTATTAAATACAACTTTGATGTAGTATCAATGTACCTTTCCTCTTAAATCAATGAAAGTTCATTTTCTACTCATCTGATTTTTGCCTGCCTTTATTGAGAATTTGGCCATAGCGGGGCTAAACTTTGTGCAGAATTAAGGACAGAGTCCTTTTTGAATGAGCTTCGCAGGATGCTGGCATATCGGCGAACTGTGCCTTTAGTGGGCTAAGGCAATCTTTTTGGCGAAGTTCTTGATGAACTTGTGCGAAGTCCGCACTTTGACTCATGGCGAAGTTAGCCCTTAGTGGCTGAATCAGCGCTTCTCGGGAAGGCGCTTTAAGCAACGTTTCAAATTGAAACGGCGGCCCGTGCCCTTTTCGAGGTATCGTTTCAGGCGTTGATTGGCCTATAAAAGACCGATCGGGCTGAGAAAGAACAGATCTTTTTTCCAGAGAACTTTTGATTCTTCTTCTTCCTCTTTCCTTTCCTCTTTATTCAGAAAGCTTTGAGAACTTTCGCAGCTCTTCAATGGCGCTCAAAAGACGAGCGGGGAAAGAAGTGGCAACTTTTGCAACGGAGGGTCCTTCTCCTCCTCCGGTCTTCGAGCGACCAGTCGCCGGTAAGGGATTTTCCCTTCTGATCAGAGACTGCGGTCTCTCTTTTAAAGCTGATATTTGGCTATCAGAACGATCGAACATGATCTGTTTTTATTAGGGAATCTGTTTCCCTGAATTTCCCTTATTTTCTTAGACGGGGAACTAAGAACTGAACAGTTCTTGTCTAAGCTTCCGTACGAAGCTATTGCTTGGGCTGTCTTCGTCCTGTTGAGGAACAAGATACGGGTCTGTCCCTTCGGTCATGGCCGTCAAGAATGGTTTTTGACCATAATGCCCTTTTGATGACGTCAGCCCTTAGGGCTATACCACTTTCTGCTTAAGCGTAGTTAATACTTGGGCATTTTCTGCAAAATGCAGACTTGTCCGCGAGATTAAGCTTTGTTGAAGCTATCGCCTTGCCGGCTTTGCTCACTGGGCGAGACTATGCCTTGGTGAAATTTATGTCTTCATATTCGCTGGCTGGTGAACTAATCATAGTTCGTTTTGTTCTTGCAGTGCACTACATTCCCGGTCCCTTGAATAATCTGTTTGGGATGACCAGCGGAGTTGATGGCAATATCAGCTTGCAATTTCAAGGGCAAGCTTCTCTGTTTAGTGAGCAGAGCTCTCTTGTTCGAGACACGCTTATTCACGGTGGTGACCAGCACACCACGAGGAGTATTCTGACTACGGCTCCTCTTGAAGATGTTGACCGTCGGACTTATAGGAAGCCTGACTTCATATTTGGGGATGCCGCGCCAGATCCTGATCACCAACTACAGGCCGGAGAAGGGCAATGGATCTTCCAGTTGGGTAATGAGAAGTTTTACCTTCCATCCAACAGACGACATTTTTCTTTGTCTTCCTTCCAGTGTGTGACGCAGGCTCGGAAGATGGCATGGGATGTGAGCCGAAATACCGACTCCGTCCACATAGGGAGATTGGCACTTCAGTCTCCTGGTTATGCAAGAGCGGGGCCTCCTCGTAGCATAATGGGTCTACACCCTGGGAATGTGTCGCGAGAGGTTCCAGCAGGAGAAAATCCGGCTGTGGCGCTGACCTTTGGCAATCAATTCTTCAAAGTCAATGAAAACTATCCTGCTACTGACTTCAGGGCTCCAGGCTGGATTCATCCTCCGTAGACGTGGTGGGTGGATTTGACTACCTACATCCTTGCTCATTTCGAGGAGGATTTGGAGAGGCTGAACCTCTATGAGGCCGTCAGGGCGACCTGCCACGGCATTGAGATGAATGTGGCGTGCTTTTACGCCATCTTCGAATTATATTACCCAGCTTCAGGGACTTTCTTTACCCCTGTCGGCGAGTTGGGCATGTCCTTGCATGAGATGTGAGAAATCTCTGCTTTGCCTTTCGGGTCTCTCCCTTATGAAGAATACTTTCCGTGCGAGGCGGAGTTGAGGTCGCAGGCGCTTGCCCAGGCTACTGATGACCGGAGGACGAGGCTGGCTTCCCTTGGAGAGCGGATCAGATCTTACAATGTACGCCTGTAGGTCGTTGTATATGTGCCTCCATGTATCTCATCCTTTTGGAATCAATGAAAATTCTTTCTTTTTTGTTTTGACTCCCTGTCGAGTCTCCGACTCGTTTCATTTGCTGGATTGTCCTTTCAAAGTTGTATTGTAGACACTTGAGAACATAATCCTTGTTGGGTTGGATAATGAGACTTGGGTATCTGTCAGTTCAGGGGTCACAATGACATAACTGGTCGAGACGCCACCAAGCCTGACACCGGTCCGTGTTGGATCGAAAGATGAGACCTGTCTTTTGTAAATGTCGACAGGGCTCAAAATTGAGACCCAGCTGTCTATTGGTTCAGAGGTCGCAATGACATAACCGTTTGAGACGCCACTAAGCTCAAGGTTGATGATACTTGTCTTTTGTAGATGTCAACAAGTATCAAGACCTGTCTTTTGTAAATGTCAACAGGGCTCGGTTGAGACTTGTCTTTTGTAGATGTCAACAAGTCTTAGAGTTGAGACTTAGCTGTCTGCTGGTTCAGAGGTCACAATGACATAACCGATTGAGACGCCACCAAGCTCAAGGTTGGTGATACTTGTCTTTTGTAAATGTCAACAAGTATCGAGACTTGTCTTTTGTAAATGTCAACAGGGCTCGGAATTGAGACTTGTCTTTTGTAAATGTCAACAAGCTCGAAATTGAGACTTGGTTGTCTGCTGGTTCAGAGGTCGCAATGACATAACCGAATGAGACGCCACCAAGCTCAAGTTGGTGATACTTGTCTTTTGTAAATGTCAACAAGTATCGAGACCTGTCTTTTGTAAATGTCAACAGGGCTCGGAGTTGAGACTTAGCTGTCTGCTGGTTCAGAGGTCGCAATGACATAACTGATTGAGATGCCACCAAGCTCAAAATTGGTGATACTTGTCTTTTGTAAATGTCAACAAGTATCGAGACCTGTCTTTTGTAAATGTCAACAGGGCTCGGAATTGAGACTTGTCTTTTGTAAATGTCAACAAGCTCGAAATTGAGACTCGGCTGTCTGCTGGTTCAGAGGTCGCAATGACATAACCGAATGAGACGCCACCAAGCTCAAGTTGGTGATACTTATCTTTTGTAAATGTCAACAAGTATCGATGAGATTTGGAAAAAGGTCTCGTTTTCACGGGGAAAAATGAGGGAATCACTGTCATAGGTTTAATGTTAACGTAACAGCGAAATGTATATGTGGTCTTACCATTCTATGGATGAGAATTGGTAAGTGATTTTGGAGGTCTCGTTTTCACGGGGAGAAACGAGGGAATCACTGTCATAGGTTTAATGTTAACGTAACAGTGAAATGTATATGTGGACTTACTATTCTATGGATGAGAATTGGTAAGTGATTTTGGAGGTCTCGTTTTCGCGGGGAGAAACAAGGGAATCACTGTCATAGGTTTAGTGTTAACGTAACGGCGAAATGCATATGTGGACTTACCATTCTATGAATGAGAATTGGTAAGTGATTTTGGAGAGGGAATCAAATGGGAACTAGTCCCTTAGGATTTTTAGCAAATCCCCAGCTGTCAACGGGTTTGATATGCCTTTACCAACTATCGTTTGAGTTGGGCTAGCCATGCTATTCCCCTTAGCATGATGAGTTGTCGAGGACTTATGTTGGGCTTAAAGGCCAACATTTTCCTCTATCCTTAATCGTTAAGAATGTTGGATCATCCGGTTAATGTATGCATAACCTTGATTCATCTTAAAGACAACCAGTATACTGCCAGGTTCCTACTGGTTTATGGTTGTATGATCTCGCTTGGAGGAAGAGAAAGGCTCTCTTTGTGTGTACTTTGGACATGAAGATCTTGATCAGAGGTGTAGTGTTAACTTGATCATGAGAAGAATCCTTGATTAAGGATAATACTTCTTTAAGAACTTGCCATTGACCGGCATCATGAGTAGGTCGCCTTCTGAAATCATGAGGCGGTATGCTCCGTTTGAATAGACTGTTTCTATCACAAACGGTCCTTCCCATTTAGGCTGAAATTTGCCTTTGGTTTTGTGCGTCATAATCATCGGTCGTCTGACGGCTAAAACCAAGTCTCCTTTCTGGAAGACTCTTTGTTTGACCTTCTTATTAAAGGCTTTTGAGATTCGAGCTTGATACAACTCGATATGTTGTTGAGCTTGAAGTCGCTTCTCATCTAGGGCTTCGAGCTCTTGAAGACGCAATCGATCATTGTCCTCTGATGTGATCTTAGTGGTCAGAGCGACTCGCAATGATGGCGTCTGGATTTCCAATGGGGTGACTGCTTCGCACCCATATATCAAGGAAAAAGCGTATTGCCTGTCGTGTTCGAACCGTGGTCCAATAGGCCCAAAGACATTCACCAAGCTTTTCGTCCCAATCTCGCTTGTTTGAGGAGACGAACTTCTTGAGTAACTTGATGATCGTTTTGTTGAATGCTTCCGCCAAGCCATTAGCAGCAGGATTATAGGCGGTTGAAGCTACATTCTGAATTCGGTATTTATCGCAGAACCGATAGAATACTTGGCTTATGAATTGGGGACCGTTGTCGTGGATGATCCGCCTAGGGACACCAAATCGATGGATGACATGGTGTTTGATGAAATTAACCACATTAGAGGTCTTGACTTCAGCCAATGGTATAGCTTCTGCCCACTTTGAAAAGTAATCGGTTATTGCCAGGATAAACCGGTGACCTCTTGTCGAAGAGGGGCTGATTGGCCCTACGACGTCAATTCCCCATGCTTCAAATGGCCATGAAGCAATCGTCGGGTGGAGCAACTCCGAAGGCTGGTGTATGAAGTCCGCATGAATCTGACACGCTTTACACCTTCGCGCATATTGGATGGCATCGGCTATCATAGTTGGCCAATAATATCCAAGCCTATGCAACCTGTCTTTAAGCTTTGGACCTGGCTGATGAGCTCCGCAAGTGCCGTCGTGTGCTTCTTTAAGCACTTCCTGTGCCTCTGAATGAGAAAGGCAACGGAGGAGGACACCGTCATATGAACGACGGTAAAGTGTCTTCAGAGTTGGATCGTAGTAGAAACGGAGAGACCTTCGTCTGATAGATGCCGCTTCTTTAGGATCGTCTGGAAGCAGACCGTGCAAAGCATAGTCAATGAGAGGAAAGCGCCAGTCTCTTGGTTCAAGATCCGTGGAGACATTATAGACTTCTCGAGTTCTTAGCATGTGCTTGGAGCATACAAGATGTCGAGTTGCGACTGTGAGGTGATACTCGGTGTCGGCTGGCAAGGCTAGTGTCGTTGCTAATGCAGCAAGAGAGTCCGCCTTGGTATTCTGAGATCGAGACACGTACCCGATGTAAAAACCTTCAAATAGGTTGGCCAATTCAACGGCCGTGTGATAATAAGGCATCAAGTCCTTATGGCGGACTTCGTATTTGCCTTTAACCTGATTGATGATCAGTTTTGAATCGCCATAAGCTTCGAGGTAGCGTACCCCCATTCCATGGGCGATTTGAAGACCGATGAGCAGAGCATTATATTCTGCTATATTGTTGGAGTATGATTCTGTCAAAGAAAATGCTCTGGGAAGAAACATGTTCTGCGGGGAGATAAACACAACCCCCACTCCGGCAATAATCTTGCCTTTAGGGCCCATTCGCAATGCTCCATTAAAGAACATCTGCCACACTTCCTCTTCTGAGGTTGCATAAGACTCGAAGACTTCATCAGGGATATCTTCGTGAAGTTTTGAATGTTCCGAAACTGGATGAGCAGCCAAGAACTCTGCAAGGGCCTGGCCTTTAACCGCCTTCTGAGGGGTGAAGATCATGTCGTATTGAGACAATAAAAGTGCCCACTTAGCCAATCTTGAATTCAATGGTCCTGGCTTCGTCATAAGAAGACGCAATGGGTTTACTCTGGAGATGACATGTATGGTCTGGCCGACCAAATAATGTCGTGTCTTCTGAACAGCGAAGACGAGAGCTAAACACTCTTTCTCGATAGGGTTGTAGCGAGATTCCACTCCTACGAGAGTTCTGCTCAGATAATAATGGCCTGCTCGTGGCCATTGTCGTCCTTTTGAGCGAGGAGGGCACCGAGGGAGTAGTCCAGAGCTTTTACATAAAGCAAAAAAGGTTTCCCTGATGTAGGGGCCACCAAGACTGGAGGTTTTGTGAGGTACCTCTTGATGTCTTCATATGCTTCCTGACAAGCTTGATCACATACGAAGGAAGTGCCCTTTTTCATGAGTCGAGTGAACGGTTGACAGCGGCCTGAGAGATTTGCAATGAATCTTCTGATATAAGCCAACTGCCTTGCAAGCCCCTGAGCTCTTTGAGGTTCCTTGGTGGATGCATGCTCTAGATGGCTTTGATTTGTCTGGGTCAAGATGAATCCCTTTTGATGTGACAATAAACCCAAGGAACTTGCCACTTGACACTCCCAAGAAGGATTTTGTCGGGTTCATTTTCAGTTGATGAGCCCGCATTATGTCGAACATCGTTCTCAGGTCGCGAAGATGTTCATTCTTGTTGCGACTTTTGACGGCAATGTCGTCGACATAGCACTCCACCGTTTTTCGGAGATGATCGCGGAAGATTGTACTCATTGCCACTAGTAGGTTGCTCCGGCGTTCTTCAGTCCGAAGGGCATTACAGTGTAGCAGTATACCCCAATGGTGTTCGGAACGAAGTATGCTTCTCGTCATCGGAATACATCTTAATCTGGTTGTATCCTGAAAAGCCGTCCATGAAAGACATCCTTTCGAACCTGCATGTGTTGTCAATCATGACGTCGGTGATGGGCAGTGGGAATTCGTCTTTAGGACAGGCCGTATTGAGATCACGGTAGTCGATGCAGATCCGTATTTTTCCGTTCTTTTTGAGGACGGGGACGATGTTGGCTACCCAATCTGGATTGTTCCTCCCAGATGAAGCCACATGCAATGAGCTTGTGAACTTCAGCTTCAATAGCTTCCATAATGTTCGGGCGAAACCGACGTTGTTGCTGCTTGACTGGCTTGACGTCGGGCTTGATGTTTAGACGGTGCATAGCGACCTGTGGATCAAGTCCGGGCATATCTTCGTAGCTCCATGCAAAAACGTCTATATACTCTTTTATGAGCATTATCAATTCTTTCTTTCTATAAGTGATAGACTTTCACTTATAAAGATGGGTTTGAGATGATCTTGACCTCCCAAGTTGACTTGCATCACCTTGTCTTCAGTAGGTGGTTCGCGCAGTTCGAATCGCTTTTCCCACTGGAGGTTTAATTGCTGGGCCCATGGCTCCTCATCAGTAGCTTCTGTAGGCTCTAATTGACTGCTTGAAGTCATATTGACAGTGAGGTCTTCGAACATTCCTCCTACACTGACATCCGAGTCCCACTCAGACGATGAGGCCGAACGTGATGGAATTGATCCATCGTCCTTGGCTTGAACTATTTTTAATGATGTGGGTGTAACATACCCTAACCCCCTGCGTGTACTATCATAGTAATTTGTAGGCTTCCCTTTTGGGACAAAATTACGCATCAAGCTGCGCCTTCCTTTTTCAAAGTTCAGGCTCATTCCATGCTTCAAGTTATATCCCATTTTCTTCATAATGTGACGTGCCGGCTGCGCGTAATGGAAGAACTGTGGAGTATCTGAACCTGAACTTGAATCTGCAACTGGGGGTCCCCGTGGCTGGGTTCTACCGAAGATTATCGGTAACTGACCTGGTTTGGATGAAGGGATCACCAGCGTGGCCCCTTCTATAGCTTCCATAGGTGTGCCGGCTGCACTCGGCTTATGTAAGGGCATGTGGAGAAAGCCATCTGTAATGGTTTTAACCGACCCAACACTCGCAGGATAATCAAAAGAAATATTATTATTAATTACCCATTCACCTTCATCCTCTGAAGGAGTATTACATTGGGGCTTATTGAGACATGCTATAATTGGTTCACCAATCAGAATGGCTGGCATGCCTGCTTCGGATTCTGAATCCGCCTCATTGCCATTCATCATCGTCCGGCAATGATTTTTTAGGTGTTCCACCGGCCTCTTGATACAGGAGAGCGTCTGTGAAGAATTTTCCACCCCTTTGAATGGTTGCTTCTCAGCAAAGACAGTTCGTACTATCGCGTCATCTTCAGCATATTTGAAGCATTGGTGCAGAGTAGAAAGAACGATCCAGTTGGCATGGATCCATGGTCGTCCTAGAAGCAGGTTATATGATGTCTCAATGTCAATGACATAGCATGTCACTTCTGACTTCACGCTCCCGATTCTGCAACGGAGTCGAATTTTCCCCAGTGGATGACTGCTTCCGGCGTTGAAACCGTATATTGTAGTAGTGGTTGCGGACAACCTGTACAGTGGTATGCTGAGGAAGTAAAGAAGCCTTTTGGGGATGATGCTGAGTGCGGACCCCGGATCGACTTGTATTCTTTCGATGCACGTTGAACCGATATATCCAGTGTAATACAGAGGTCGATCGTGCTTGTTATCTTTGAGAAGCATATCTTCCGCCGTGAATGTAATAGCGGGCACCTTGGATTGTGTATGATGACATTCTGGGCAAGAGACTGAACGTCGTCGTTAGGGATCTTAGGCATGCATGTCAGAAAGGATTCTGAATTGGCTAGCGCATCCCTGAGTGCTTCTCTTGTCTCTTTTGAGAGGCGAAGGAGCTCGTGTATAGTGATACGAGCTGGGATATTAGCCAGCTGAGCCAATATGTCAAACCGAAAGGGCGTGTCAAACCCTTGGCTGGTGGTTTCTTCAACACGTGATCGAATCGTACCTCCTTAGGCCTCTCTTTTCCCTTGGTTGGGATTAGAGTGGATGCTGACATTGGTACTGACGTCGTTTGCCGTTGTATCTCGTCAGTAGACTTTTCATACTGCCTCAGGTATGATTTTTCGGATTGGGTGCCCGTCTGTTGAGGCGTATCGGCTTGTGCCGTGCAAGCAAGCTTTTCCCCTTCTGAATCGCTGAGGGAAGCTGATGTAAGATTACCATCGTCTGGCAGGACAGAGATGACATTGCAAGATTTGCCCTTTAAGTTGGGCTCCTTCGACGAGGTCCGGGTGTATCCAAATGACTTCCCCCATCTCTAATGTTAGGGAACGAGGCCCTATTATCTCGAGTCATGGCTGGAGGGTGTCTGACTTCCAACCGTGGAGCGGGGGCTGGGTAGGTCCCGTCAGGAACTGTGACCTTTTGGGTGCTGCCGAACTCAAGAGTCACCATATTGGCAGTGACTTTCTTCTGCTCCGTCTTCAATGTCAGAACCCCGGCATCGACCAAGGCTTGAATTCTATCTTTGAGGACATAGCACTTGTCGGTAGGATGGTGAATCATCCTGTGATAGAGACAGTATTTGGGGTCGTTCGTGCGTCCTATCTTATTGGGACGTCGAGCATCTGGCAGTTTCATTTTGTTCCCTTCTGGAGCAGATGGAATATCGTGACCACCTGATCGTCTTTGAAGGAGTACTGC
This sequence comes from Agave tequilana, assembly GCA_038442645.1. Classification (NCBI taxonomy): domain Eukaryota; kingdom Viridiplantae; phylum Streptophyta; class Magnoliopsida; order Asparagales; family Asparagaceae; genus Agave; species Agave tequilana. The sequence continues at coordinate 211,440 of JAVJIF010030276.1, forward strand.
TTGGAGGGAACTTAGGCTCCTGATTGTTGAAGCCGCTCTTCTTGGCCTTCGACTGCACATCTCCGGATAACTCCACAGACATAGTCTCTTTGCCTTTAGCTTGAGAAGATTGCGGTAGGTCGCTACGCCCTTTGTTGTTCATCCCCCACTTGCCTCTAGGGGCGGATGGTTCGAACTTTTTAGCCGACTTCTCGGCTATCTCTGCTTGTTCGACCAATTCCTTCCAAGTGTGGGCTTTGACAGCCCCATGCGAACTTCCACTTGGTCTAAGAAGTTGTGTCTGCATGTCTGTAAGAGCATGGGTAATGGCATCCCTGCTGGGCACATCAAGGATAAGTTTCTGAACCGCTCGATGTAGTCGCGAACAGGTTCGCCCTTCTTCTGCACAGTAGAGAGAAGCTTGTCCATGGTTACTTCGGTATCGTCCTCATAGAAACGAGAGAGGAACCGAGTTTTCAGGTCGATCCAAGAGTTGATAGAGCCCGGGGGGAGACTTCGGAACCAGTCAAATGCCACCCCTTTAAGGTGCCAATGAATAGCCTAGTCATGATGGCGTCATGCTTATAACATTACCAGTCTGAGATCGGAAATAGTAGATGTGCTGATTTGGCGAGCTCTTTCCATCATAGGTATGCAGCGTTGGTTGTTTGAACTTCGGTGGATATGGCACCGAATCCCACTCCAGCGGATAAGGACGGACTGCCCCTACCTTCTTTAATTCATCCCTCTGAGCTAGGGATGCGATTTGAGCTTGGAAGCCCTTAAGGACTTCGGCGTCTAAGGAAGAACCCTCCCTGGATTTCTCCGGCTTTGGCTACTCATTGCTGAAGTGCTCCTCCTCATCGTGATTGCTCCCGGCATCGTTGTCATTCCGATTGCTGAGGAGTCGAGCAAGCATCTGTTGAATATTATCCAAGGCTTCTTGCTGGGTTCTGAAAGTTTGCTCCTGAGCTTCCAGGCGCCGACGAAGGTCGTCGTTGACGTTGTCAGCCATATTGACTGATGCTCTGTCTGTTCGGACCGAGCTAACTGTCGCCGAAGAGGCGTACCCACTATCTTCATCTTCTTCGTCCGATGATTGGAGTGATTTCCTGGGCTGTGACGAGGCTAGGGCCGTTGAGGAAGAAGGCTGCTCGTAACTGTAGGGTATCGCCACCCTGGATCTGGTGTTTCAGAAGACACCTTCTTCATGCACCAAGACTTCGCCTAAGCCTGGGCTGTAGTCTGGATCTGGGAAGCTGCGGGTGTCGTCAGATGTTTGACTTCCTCCGTGTAACTCTCGTCCTCTCCCAGTCATGTTGACGGATGCGGAGGCTGGATCTCGTGAGGTGCTCCTTTTGCGATGCTTCATAGGGAGATGTACAGACAGCCGATCAAAGACTGATTGCCGGCATGAAGGAGTGGCGAGGATTCATCATGACTGGCAACGAGCTGAATGGATTGTCACCAGCTGTCATCCCCTTTGTTGACAACAGGGGGAAGTAGTTCGGGAAGACACCGACTTCCGCTTGTTCGCCAAGAATTCCCGCAAGTCAGGCCCAGGGAGCCTACATAATCCTGTGGAGAGGCCTTTCTAGAGCGTACATAGGATGATGTTCCGTTCCTCTTATCCCTGCGGAAGGGATTAGCACTGAATAGTACTTCAGTTCTAGCTTCGCCAACAGGCGCGAGCTTAATGTTTGACGAACTGGAGAGTGGAGCACGCTGTGGTGCTTTACCCACTATGCCGCTGCAAAGGGGATTTGCCTTAGATAACACTCCGGCCCTAGCCTCGCGGCCATGGACGCAGTGAGTATGCTGTGGTACAGTAGCTTCGCTTATAAGAACGATGCTGGCACAAGGCATTGCTGCTCTTGAATTGGGCGACGGTATGATTGCCGTCTTGACTTTATGATTGGAGCAGACAGGCATCTTGCCTTTTTCTTCGCGAGAGAGGCGCGGTTTAGCGTAGCTACGCCTGAAGCTTCGGATGGAGACTTTGTTTAGGCTTCCATACCCACCTTGGCAGAGGAGACTTAGGTTTGCAAGGAACCTGATTAGCCACACGCGATGCTGAGGGGTGTTGGCAGAATTCTACTTCCGGTTTCTGCTTTGAAACCTTGGTTGTGGAAACCTTCCTATGCTTCCGTGCTCGAAGCATTGGGCCACCCCCAGAGAGGACTTTTTCAAATCTTCCTTGATCGAACTGAACCACCAAGTTCTCATAAGTAAAGGAATCAGACTGCGGACGTGCTTCCTTGTTGCGCCAAATAACCGCAGTAGGTTCGCAGAGAACCTTTTCTGTCTCCGCAGAGACTTTCCTTGAAGATTTAGCCAGAGAAGCTCTGGCTGCACCGACTTTTCTGAATTCAGAATTAGACCCGAGGGTCTGTTCGTCGCATTGCGGCACTTGATTCTCGGCAGTGGAGAATTTCTTCCCCAGCGGAGTCGCCATCTTGTTTTCCATTATATTTGCAAAGGGGAAAACTTATAAAAAAGAGTTTAAGGAGCTAAATTACAAGTATTCTTAAAAAGATTACAAGTAGATCTCCTCAGAGATTCTGGAGAAGTGTGCCGATAGGAGTCTGGTCAGCGCGCGACCACTTTGTCCCTTTGACGATGCGAGCGATGAGATTCCCTTCTCGCCTGGTTCGGGGAATCAGAGAATAGAAGGTTGGTAGAACCCTCTTGCTGCTTCTCAAAATCGCCTTCAATTAGGAATTCCTTCTCGCCTAGTTTCGGAGATTCCTTGAGAGGAAGGACGATGTTAGGGTATCAACACCCTGGATAGAGAAAGCAATTCTCTAAAAGATCTCTGAATTCGAGAGCGCACGGTGCGTTGTGAAGAAACCTCTGCTTGTGGAGTCCTCTCTCGAGCGTATTGCCTCCGAAAAGCTCTCTCGATCGATTGATTGCTCCTTGATCGATTGATTGCTCCCTGTTCTTCTTGTGCCCCTGGTGGGCTATTTATAGGGAGAGCAAGGGTATAACCGTCCCTTGAAAATATAGAAACAGATTAAATCGAATCTGTTTGAATCCGGAAAGTAGCCTTGCTACGAGGCTAAGATCAGCTTCTGCGAAGCTAGAATTGGCAGGTCGGTTGATCTTCTTGATCATTTCCATATCGTTGGAGGATTTTCCCTGATCTTCTTACTCGTTTTAGGAGAGTCAAGATATTGTGGCAATCAACTGCCAACTTTGATCTCAGATTTGATTTTGATTGGATTTGATCTGATTGGATCCGATCTCATCCGGAGATTTGATTGGTCAAAGGTTGACCATAGCAGACCAACGGCGGAGCTGCCCGCATTGAGCTCGTAGCGGAACTAGAGGCAGCTTCTGGCGAAGTCCGAAAGAAACCCTTTGACGGAGCTGGAAGTCCTCTGTGGCGAAGTTGTGAGTTAGCTTCCTGGCGAGGCTTTGAATGGCTTCAAGGCGAAGTTGGATGATACTAGCCTCTCAGGCGAGGCTATCCCTTTGGGCCCATGTGATGCTAAGTGCTAGCATCTTAGACCTGCTGAGGTCTGTTTAGAAACAATCCGGGTTCACTGTCTGCTTGCTGGATCAGTGGAGTCCAAGTTGTTTCCTTGTCCCTCGGAGATGGGTGAAAACTGGTCTTCAGCTCGTTTGTCACTTGTCTTTTGTAAATGGCAACAAGTTTAGACATTGTTCGGACCAATAAGAATCTTGTCTTTTTAAGTGTCAACACATGTTCTCTTCGATCAACTTCATAGAGCTCAGGTATTCTCAGAATTGATCTACGGTCAAGTTATCATCTAGAAGATAGTATCAGGATTCTTTACGATTCTTATTAATTCTTAGTTATGCTTTCAGAGTAATCAATGTCCCGCATTCAGAATCATTATTATTATCAATTTTTCTTTATCTATTTGCGATCAGTTATTTGATTTTCTTTATCTACGATATTATGATCTACTTTCAGAGTGACAGAGAACATGCAAAATATCTAGTAATCTTATTAAGACTCTTCGTGGGAACAACTTCATACCCAACAGAGTATGTATGAGTTCTGAACAGGTAAGTATCGTATTCTTGGGTCTCATCATTTCAAAAGAAGTAATCTTTATCGATCTTAGCAGAGTTCAGGTAGTGAAAGTTTGGCCAGTTCTTAAGTTAGATCGTTTTATATTTTCAGAGTAGGTCAGTCTACAGAAGTTCTGGTAGTATTCTCTTATTGACAGATATCAGGATAGTATTGATATGGCACCGTCCGAAATTTATATGGTAGGAAGTGCATAAGAAGTCTAAGCCTCGAGTTTACTTTTCAATCAATTTTTGAGCATTACTCTTAGTTATTCATATCTTAAGTGTTACAATCCTCGTCCCTATCCCTTTTGTGTTCATCTTCCTCTAATCGAAATTTCGAGGACGAAATTTTTGTAAGGTACATAGAATATAACATCCCGTTCTTAGAATACATACTTAGATACATGTTCTGATTTTTCAATCATATTTTTCAATTTTCCTGTATTTATTTTTAGTTTGTGATTATCTATATTATCATTTGGTGTTGGATCCGTATTCCTGGATTCAGAATCAGCCTGAGTTTGAACCGGGGACCTGATTCTAGAGTACTGCTCGATTTAATCTTTTTGGTAACCAGTTTTGATCAGTTTCAGTTTCAAATATTATTTTTCTATATTTATATTTTTTCATGATTTTTGAATTTTTTGAGTTAAATTGCAAAATCTTCAAAAACGATATCGACCAGTATCGCAATTTATTCTCAAATTTTTAAATTACAAATGGAGTTGAATTCTAGAAATTGCTTTCACATTGTTCCTCAAGATCTTACTTTCTCTCTTAAATAATTTTTGAGTATTTTTCTGAATTTATCAAAAGTCGACTGATTTGGTGTCGACCAGTATCGTTGGTTGATTCCAGAAAATTTAGAAAATGGGATTAAATTTATCGAATTCAATTTCACCATGTATCTCTATTTTAGAGAATTTTGGAGATCTTTCTGAGGTACTTTATTTTTCTGGCATTTTCGATGTTTTCAGTGTTTTCCCAGATCCGGATTTTCACCCAGATATTTTTCTTCTTTCTCTTTCTTTTTCTATTTTTCTCATCCACTCATTTTTCTTCTCTTCTTTATTTTTCTTTTTTTCTTTTCTATATTTTTCTCCACCACACAAATTCCCCCAAAATATTTACTCCCCACTCCTCTCTCTCCTCTGCCAAACGTCACCCTCACCCAATGCGGACTTGACCCAACGCTAGGCTTAATAAGCTTGGATGCGGGCCTCATGGACAGGTCTCACTCAAAGAAGTGGTCTTATTTAAATCCCCCCAACTCATGTATATATCTCCTCTTTCATTTTTTTTCTTTTCTTCTTTTCCTTACTCTCCCTTAAAACACTATCTTCTCCCTCTCCTTTCTTCAAGACTGTCGGCCACGACCACCTGCTCATCGGCGATGCTCTGTCCTCCAACCAAGCTCAACCCCGTCACCATGCCCACTTCCTCATCTCCCCCTCCACTTCTTCTTCAACACCTATGCCACCATTTCCATCTTTTTCTTCATCACCTTCACACCACCAACATCATCTTCTTCTTTATCAACAATACCACCAGTACCACCACATCCACCACCACTTATGATACCCCTCTACTCTGGTGAACTCCTTTAATTTAACTCCTCTACGGCCTCTGAAACCACCACTTCAACACCCTCTTCTTCCACCTACACCAACAACACCACCCCTCCATCCTTCTCCTCCTCCTCACTGCCTCCTCCACCCTCTGGTTGCGCCCCCCGGCGCCCCTGGCGCGCCCCTCTGGCAAGCAGCCTAGGGCCATCCCCCACGGCCCTCTCTCTCCTCCCATTATTCTCTCTTTGTCTCCTTTCTCTTTCTGTCTCTCTGAACCCCTCGCTTTTCTCTTTGTCTGCACTCTCCCTCTCTCTCTCCCTTTCTCTCTATCTCTCTTACTCCCTCTTTCTTTTCTCAGTCTCTCTCACTCTCGCTCTCTCTATCTCATATTCTCCCTCTTAACGCGACCCCCGCGTCCCAGCACCTCCGCGACGCGAGCCTCGACCCTACCTCGCTCTCTCATTCTCATTTTCTCTCTCTTGCTTTCTCTCTATCCTTTATGTATATATATTATATATATTATTATAATTAAACGCGTACGTGCTTATGTTGTTAGAAATCCAAAGATCGAGGATTTCATGGTGTTTTTCATAATTTTAGGTGAGTGTTATTGCTTTCTTCTGGGTTTCCCGCTTCATCGGGTTGATTTGTATTTTGGGAATTGTATAATTGTTGTATCAGTGATTTTGTATTTGTATGGTGATTTCGTGGATTTGTATTGTATCCATGGGGTGTACTTTATTTTGTATGGGGAATATTTGTAATAGTATAGGTGATATATATTCTTGTGTTTGGTACTAACATTTTATGCAGGTACTTATACAGCCTCTGAGCTTAACTGCTCTATAGTTCTACACTATAGCCTCCGGGTTTAGCCTCTCTAAGATTTATTAAAGTTCTTTTGACTTTCTATATGCTATGCTTGGCAGGCAGACCTAGCATCAGCACTTTACCGCTGACTCCGTTCGAGCTTAGTTACTTTGTGAGCCCGGCTCCACCACATATGGTAACATAGTTCTCACGCTCGCATCGCCATGTGTGTTTAACTGTGCTACGAGTGGTAATCATGCTGAGCGTTATGGCGTCTAGTGTTGTACATTAGCTTTGCTCCAGCTCTGCCTACCTCCGCTTAGATGTTTGCTCACTTGCCTACTTGATAGTTTGATTAATTTATTTATTGATGGCTGTGAAGAGTTTGAAATCGTTACTTATCCTAATTTTCAAATACTACATCATTTTTCGGTATTCATACCGGTCGCTAATATTAGGACTGTGTTCCCATATTGTTTTATGTGACAGTTAATATCTGATGTGCTATTACTTGTCATACTTTCACTTGATGTGCTAACACCTATTATGTTGCCACTTGACACCGGACACCTACCTGTTATCACCGACACCTATCACGCTTAACACTTGACTTATAATTATCATATTACGGGAATGTAATGACTGATATCCTGATATACTCCAGTACGACATGTACTCCCAATACTCTTGACATGCACCAGCTTATCCTATACGCTGATAATTACATAATAAAGTATAAAAAGGATAACTTACATTGGATAAGGAGAAAACTGATAGACTTCAGGTGGTGAACATGTGTTACTGTGGTTAAATATTTTTTGTAACTAAAACTTCTGGTTCTACCTGAGGGCCTCCAGGTATTCCAAGGGGAGCGCGGGCTCCCTAACTCCTTTTATATTCCTGGATGGGCATATAATAAGACCCACCTCCTATACGCCTTGTGGCTAATTCCGTACACCAGCAACGAAACACCCTAGACTGTGGTCCCGGGCATGCACGTGACCCACTATAAACATAATCGTTGGTTTTATCACCAATTTCCTATAACAAACCTCGACTTACTCATATATAGATGTTTGTGGTTGGAACGTAAGCCAGGCCACATGCCAGATATATGGATCAGATGAGTAATAATAATAAGATGTTAATTAATAATTCGTCATGTTGTTTTGCAATTCGGTTTGTATACACTCGGTTTACGATGACATGGGGCATAGGATATATAGATGAGGGTTTCGTTATTTGGATTATTTCTTCGACATACTAGTCTCATGAAGCCGTAAACTGAGCTTGTATGATTGGTTTGCCTGCATTCGATTTATTCAATTTTATCGGTTTCATGATGTTTTCTTAGTTTAAAAGGCAACTCGGATTATATGAATTCAGAATACGGTGATGTGAATATAAGGTATATATATGAAAGTTTTCTTATTTAGACTATTTCTTCGACATAGTAATCTCACAGATTGTTAGTTTAGACTTATATAACTGATTTTGTCACATTTACTTTACTTGATGCCTCATTATCTGCTCATGTGTGTCTGTGCTCACGACACGATTTCAATACATGCTTATTAATACAAATGTACTTGTCTATGCACGCCACTTGGCACTCATCTTACCACTCGTTGGGCAGGAGTGGTGTATCAATAGCATAGCGGATCAGCAGTTGATCGTCCGGGGTCCATTTCTTTCAGGCTCTTGCTCGTTTCTCGAGTTTTCCTTTTGTAACTCGGAGCGCCTTTTATACTATTCATATTTGTATATCTCTTTATATTATCACATTTGCGTTTATCGATGATGTAATATTCTTGTAATTTGTGTCACATCCTGTGATAACTTTATAATTGTACTTATATGTTGGAATATATAATGCTCCACGCATTTTGTACTCTGATTCTTACATATACTGATACTTAGCGTATATATGTAAGAGTATTTCCAACCTACATATATACGTTACAGTAACGTTTCTGTGCCTGCGAGATCAGGGTGTTATAGTAAAGTTCTGTCGACAGCTCCTTCTCAGGGCTGTCAACAGCTATATTGAGCTATCGAAAGTCACAAGCAAAAACATAAGTTCTTCTTTACACATTTTTAAATCTTTTTAAATCCAAATAAATCTCAATAAATTCCACAAAAACAAGTTCATGTAATTACATTAGAGTACAAATATGAGCGACAAAAAATAAACACATATTACAAATATGTGAACTAACTTTTGAGATAAAAAAATATTTTTGAAATAAAACATATTTTTCAAATACTAAACTTGAAATAGGAATCATGTTTTTCTATAAACTTTCAGAAATATAAAAATAAGTTTCTCAAACACATTTGAAGCATCAATATATATATGAATGAAATCCAATATATATATAAACCAATGCAAACTTGTTTTTGATGAATTCCATTCATGAAACCAAAAACGTGTTAAACCAAAAACCAATCTTTTATAATTGAAAACTAATAGTAATACTTGTGTGTGAGCTTGAGTAATCAAAACTAATTTACATAAGATCTAAACTCACAAACTCTAAGCCCAAGTCTTCTCGAAGATCTCCTTCTCCATGTAGACTTGATCCAAATTTGATTCTTGTAGAGTTAGACTCCTCTTGAGTACTCAATATGATCATCATGCTTAAGCTCTTGAACCAACATGTGATAGCTTCAAAACTTTAACTTTAAACCTTTTGTTAAAGCTAAACACCAACTAAGATCTTGATTGAATATCTGAAACTAATAAACACAAGATCAGTAATACTATAACTACATGAGTTAATCATCATCAAAAATAGAATGATAGGCCTTTGGGCCAAGAATTATATTGTATGCCGATTGTTTGAAATTGGATAGTTATAATGTGACACATGTGTATGTGTGGTATATGTGTGTGTACACTATGTGGTATTGAAAAAGATTATCGTGTATGGTATGGTGGACACCGGAAAATTTATAGTACACAAATGAAGATATAGATAATTGTTGATATAACATCAGAATACAGATGCACTAAATTATAATGAAAACACCATCTATATTCACCAATTTAGATGAATGATCACATCTGTTCTTATAATATGTACACTACACACTGTTAATATCATGATAAATTATGAATTTCTCCATTACTGAGTTGTCGATCTCACCTCTTTATGTAATTTTCCCTTTTCAGGTTGCAATTAAAGGTAAGGGCCCCGCTTGTCGTTAAATTTATTGATAAGAAAGAAAGAAGTGTTGTTGAAGACTCAAATAGTTTCTTTGGTATGTTCCTTGTTATGTGCTTACACGCGCGCACACGCGCGCACATATAGACTTGTGCTTTCCAAAGGATTTGAGCCCTAATCCTTCCCACTCAAATTCAACCCTTCAACATTTGAATACAAGATCCACTCTGCTGAAGTTAATTTATATTATTTCAAGTATCTATAAATTAAAAATCAAGTGTTTTTAATACTTTTGGTCATTCATCAAGCGGCGTAAAATGGACGACTGAAAATAGTAAGTTGGTTAGATCTATGTCTTTAGACATACAAAATCTCGATCCGGCCATTTCATTATGATCTAAACATTCAAAAAAACTGGTACAAATCAATTTTTGTTAGGTTTCAAATGTTCTACACCGTTAAACTAACCAACTCACTATTTAGGCCGTTTGTTTTTTCCCTACTTGATGGATGGGCAAAAATTATCCAAAATATTTGATTTGGTTTATAGATACTTGAAATAATATAGATCAACTTCAATGGAGTGAATCTTGTATTCGAATGTGGGAGGGTTGAATTTGAGTGGGAAGGATCCGAGCTCAAATTCTTTTGGAAGGGCACAAGTCTCTCTCTCTCTTCTCTCCCTCTCTCTCTCTCTCTCTATATATATATATATATATATATATATATATATATATATATATATATATATATATATATATATATTATATAATGTTGAAGTTCTGCATATATATGAAATCTTACTTGAATGTGTGTTATGATTTTGGGTATGTACTCAAAACTATATATAGGCATGGATTGAGTAAACTTGAGCTTGGATGTTGATTTAAGATGTGATGTTATGTATATTTGGGAGAAGATGTTGAAAATACGTATATATTGTGGACTGGAGTTTGAATTAATAAGTAGGTAGATGTTAGTTGAAATTATTATATGTTGATCAGGATAGACTCCGTATTATAAAGGAGATGTTGCCAAAATTTCTGACAAAATTGAAGATGATTATAAAGGTTATGGGATTGATTCGTATAATTGAATTTGATAAAGGTTAAATTAATGATTAAAAATCTGAGTTCGTTACAAAGGATGAGAGAGATTAAGCTCATATTTGTTTGGGAGGTTTGTTGTTGCCGATCACCACCATGGGAGAGAGGGAGAAAAATTGGGGAAGGAAGAGAGAGAGGGTAATATTCATCCTTGATAAAATCTCCACCACTTATCTCACACCTACCCATTTACCTACTCCCATCACTCATTTCTGCCAAATCGTAGCCTTCTACCTCAACCCCACTAATTCCAAAATTCATCCTCTCCCTCCGTATTAATCTAATATACTTGTATTTTTGTATCCAAGTATTGTGTGTGAAAACATGTAATTAATATATTATTATATATATGATTTATAATTTCAATCACCCACATACTTGTATACACACATGTATTTAAAATTATCAATATATTATCACACTCCAAAATTTCCCACAAAATTTCTAAAAACCACTTTTTTACACAAAATTAATTCAATCATCATCTTAAATAGTCTTGTATAATTTACTAATCACAAATCAGAATGTTTAATCAAAATTTTAAAAATCAGGGTGTTACATGTCCACCCTTCTACCACACAAACAGTCCTTCCTCTCATTTCAACCACTGATTCTCATGCCCGAGAGTCTTAAAAACCCGGCACCACACCAATGCTCCTAGCATGAAAGGTGTTCATTCATGTGTGTTCTGACAAGTATTACCCAGGCTTCAGATCACTTGTGTGGGTACAATCCATGATAAGTCGGTTTTCAACCACCACAAAAAGCAAGGGCATTTGGAGTTATGGGTTTTTGAAAGAAGAGTTAAGAATGGGTTTAAGAAATAATTGCTTTATGATATTTGAAAATGAGTAGTTATGGGTTGTTTTGGCAGAGATGTAAGGGTGCTTAGTTACGGGTTTTTTGAAAGGGAAATGAAGGTTTTGATAACTTTTGCTGTAGTGTTTTGAAATGTGCTGATATTTTTTTCCATCATTATCCAATTATTTAAAAAAAAAACGCTCAAATTAGTGTTTAGCAAAGTTAACAAGAGTTGGGAGTAGGGGTGAGCATCGGTCGGTTCGGTTCGGTTTTTGCTAATTTTTGCAAAACCGAACCGAACCGATTAGACTTAGCAACCGAACCGAACCGAACTGACTCAGTTCGGTTCGGTTTTTCGGTTTTTTTCGGTTAGGCCAATATTTTTTCATCATTTCTTACATTTTTAATCACCATTATATTATCATCCTTTAATATTCTAATCTCAAATATTCAATACCCAAATTAGAAATAAGAAAAAGAGCCTAACCTTAATGTGAATTAAAAGTTTCATATTCTAAAACTTTTACGCTATATTTGGGCTCTTATATCAAAATTCACATAATTATTACTAACTTTTAATGGCAAGAATGAAAAAAAAAGAACTATATTAATATAAATATTATTCTTAATTGTGATGGTGTACTTAATATAACTTTCACATATTCAACATAAAAAAGATGGTATTGCTAGAAGTAATGAGATAAATTTTCACCATTTTTTGTTATGAACTATATGATTCATTAAATTGAATTAAGCTGGGATGATATATAGGGTGAGAGATTCGGTTCGGTTCGGTCGAGTTCGGTTTTTTGAAACACAAACCGAAACCGAACCGAACTAGAACGGTTCGGTTCGATTCGGGTTCGGTTTTCGGTTTTGGTCGGTTATTTCGGTTATAACCGAACTCTACTCACCCTAGTTGGGAGTCAACTCTTTGCTGACTCTTTCAATCACGACTTTAGGTCTAAATATAAATTTTTGACAAAGTCCCATTAAAACTTTAGAAGCTTTGCTGAAGCAAGCCTCAAATCTGAGCAGAGCGAACTAAATTGAATTCAGGTCAGAGTTGACGCAACTCTCATCTCTCAACTCCCAACTCCTATTTGACTACTGTAAGTGACCGTAAGTCGTAAGTCATAAGTGATAAACTTTTTTAAAAATGTATGTGGGTTTTATGTAGGGGTGAGCATCGGTCGGTTCGGTTCGGTTTTTGCTAACTTTGTAAAACCGAACCGAATCGATTAGACTTACTAACCGAACCGAACCGAACCGACTAAGTTCGGTTCGGTTTTTCGGTTTTTTCGGTTAGGCCAATATTTTCCCATCATTTCTTACATTTTTTAATCACTATTATATTATCATCCTTTAATATTCTAATCTCAAATATTCAATACCCAAATTAAAAATAAGAAAAAGACCCTAACCTTAATGTGAATTAAAAATTTCATATTCTAAAATTTTTACGCTATATTTGGGCTCTTATATCAAAACTCACGTAATTATTACTAACTTTTAATGGCAAGAATGAAAAAAAAAGAACTATATTAATATAAATATTATTCTTAATTGTGATGGTGTACTTAACATAACTTTCACATATTCAACATAAAAAAGATGGTATTGCTAGAAGTAATGAGATAAGTTTTCACTAATTTTTGTTATGAACTATATGATTCACTAAATTGAATTTGGGTGGGATAATATATAGGGTAAGAGATTCGGTTCGGTTCGGTCAAGTTCGGTTTTTGAAACACAAAACCGAAATCGAACCGAACTAGAGCGGTTCGGTTCGGTTCGGGTTCGGGTTTCGGTTTTTGGTCGGTTATTTCGGTTATAACCGAACTCTGCTCACCCCTAGTTTTATGCAAGTAAATTTTACGGTGTTTGGTTGGTAATGTGAAATTGCAAGTGGAAAAGTATATTGTATTTTATGGTATTTGAATGGTAATATGTAAGTCGTAAGTGAAAAAATTGACGTTCGGTGATTTAAACATATTAAATATTGAAAATAATAAAATATTAAAAAACTAAATATTAAAATATATAATACAAATAGTAAATATTAAAATATTAAAAATTAAAAAAAATTAAAATTTCAATATTAAAAATATTAGATTACTAAAACATTAATAATAGTAATCTAATATAATTATTAAAAAATATTAAATATTGCAAGCTAATATTAAATATTATTGAATTCAATAATTTAAAATATTATATTCTAAAATTTAATAAATTAATTTAATAATAGAATATTACTAATTTTATATTAAATATTACTAATCTAGTAATAAAAAAGATTCTGATAATAAAAATTATTAGAATAATTAATAAAAACTTTGATCTAACAATTAAATTTATCTGATTATTAAAAAAGATTTTTCAAAATTTAAAAAATTAATCTAATAATAAAAATATTAATCTAATTACAATTAAGTGTCTGCAATACAAATTTGCATGACTAAAAAACTAATGTTTGTACTGCAAGTGGGTTGTAAATGAGATTTGCATGAACTCAAAATTAACTATTTAGATTGCAAGTGAGCTGCAAGTGTACTTTACGACTTAAGACTCTAAACAAATATCGCAAGTGATTTTATTACAATTACATTTTATCACTAAAGAGCCAATTACGGGGCTATTTGGATTCAAGGAAGTGGGCGGAAGTGAGAAAGTAGATTTTTTCCTTTTGAAAATGAGAATTTTTGTGTATCTTTTCGGTGTTTGGTTGGTAGTTAGAAAGTGAAAATGAAAAAGTATAATGTGTTTTTCAGTGTTTGGTCAGTAACGTGGAAGTAGAAATGGAAAAATTTACCACAGCTGAACATAAAATAATATTAAAATAAAAATTAATTATGAAATAAATTTGAATTGTAATTAGAATACAAGTAAGATTTACATAACCACAAAATTAACTGTTTTGAATTATAACTCATTACAAATGAGATTTATATAACCACAAAATTAACTGGAAGACCCTGACATTAAGAAAATAATTGTGAAATTCTTTTTTTCCCCACTGTTTGAATGTACAGGAAAAGTGAAAAATCACACTTCTCTCTTACCAAAAGATAATGAGACCGTAGAGTTGCCAGTTTGTCACAAAACTTTGGGGGCTACGGAGCTTAAAAAACATAAAAATGATTAATTAAGGGCAAAAAAAAAGGACGAGGATGCGAAGTCAGTGGTTAAAATGCAAAAGTCCAAAAATACCCATTGATTTGCGTACCCCATTTAATCATCTCACTGAAAAAAGTGAGAAAAACAGCACAAAATATCTGCACGTCCACCTGTCCCCTTCGCTCCCATTTTCTTATTAATAATAACAAGTAATTAATCAAAAAGCCCCAAAATAAACAAGCACCCATAATTTAACCCACCCTAAAAAGTCACGAGCCTCCTCCACGTCTCCCTTTTGTTCTTCTCTCCCCCAACCGCTCGTCCCTAGACGGCCAAAACAGGGAGCAATTAAACAGGGGAAAAAACCCTAACCCCTAAAAATTAAGCCTCAGATCGCTTAATCAATGGCATCGTCTCGGGTGATGGCGTCGTCCTCATCGGCCGCCTCCGGCATCACCCGACAGTCCTCCATCTACTCCCTCAAGTCCCTCGGGTCCATGAACATCGACGAGCTCTTCCGCAACTTCGAGTCTGACGGCGGCGGGGGAGACACGTCGCCGGCGACGATTTCGAGGCAGGGGAGCGTGGGGAACGTCAAGGTCGACGAGGCCTGGCCGGAGATCGACGGCGGCGAGATGACGCTGGAGGATTTCCTAGCGAGGGCCGGGGCCGTGAGGGAGGAGGACGTTAGGGTTTCGTCTGGTGCTTTCGGGTCGGGTCGGGTCGGGGCTGTGGATTCGACGAGGGGAGGAGGGAGAGGGAGGAAGAGGGATACCACGATGGATCCTGCTGAGAGGGCGGCTCTGCAGCGGCAGAAGAGAATGATCAAGAATCGGGAGTCGGCTGCGAGGTCGAGAGAGAGAAAGCAGGTAACTTTGTTTCTTTAAAATCTTTTATTCGGTTATTTTATCTGCTCTGTTAAATAAAAGTATTTAATTTTAGTTGCATGTGAGGAATTTTGGAGAAAATGTTAGTTATTCAAGATTGAAAGTAATAGAATAATTTGATTCAGTAATTAGGCCGGAAATTGTGATAGTGCTGGGGCACTAGACTGGGTTTTTTGTTTGATTTCTCGTTTGTACATTGTGGGCTTAGCTAGGCTTTTTGTTTTGTGAGTTAGGTACTCTTCTCTGTTTTATTGTAATGTGCCCAAACTCTTTGGTGAGCCCCATCCTTTTTCTCAAAAAAAAAAAAAAAAAAGCTGGAAATTTTGAAAGATAGCATATGAAGAATTGGATAAAAGTTCTCTGTAGTTTTGGAATCCAAATTTATGTTTATAAATCATAGTTCAAAAGCTAAAGCTAAAGCTTTGGGATTTACAGATGAAAGGAGAAGAGATGAAATAGTGTGTATGTGCTAAGTTATGTAGATGATATCTAGGAATAGTTTCATTGTGTGAGACTGATTAGGTTAATGGTCATATTTTGTTATTTGGGAAGGGAAATGGATTTGATAGAAGTTATGAGAGGATTAGAAGGACTTGATATATATAGTTGAGATTTTTATTTTTATTTACTTCTTTCTGGGAAACAAATATATACATAAAATGTTAGATCAATATGTAGAATGGAAAGGTCACTTTTTAGGTGGGTGAGTCTATCAATTAGGCCAAATTGCTAGATATTTTATCCTTTGGATGTGTTAAGTTTGTAGATCATATTGTACTTTGAAGGACGGCATTAGGGCTCCATTCATTTTGAAACTTCGTAACAGTCTCGAATTTTTGAGATTGGTTTGAGAAAATGTAGAATATTAATATATCAAATATAGTGTGAAAACATGAACTGCAATATCTATATTCTGGACCATAAAAGACATGCATTAACAAATATCGCAAAAGTTTGTTGTGCTATGAAGCACAAACAGGTTGGTTCTACTAAATTCAAAACACATGATGTTGCTACACTGGGAAATATGTGATGTGACTGTACAAGGGTAAGACAAAGAGTTTATTAGAGCGAAGAGGCTGAAAGGGTAATATGACTATCAGTGAATCTGAAACTAACACACAACAATTTAACCACCTTCATCCTCCTGTATCCCGGGCCATTCTTTCACACATCTATGTTGTGTGAATGTGAGAACGGGATGCTTTTTGTCTTGTTGGATACATGTCTACACTGTGTATGTATCCTACTACTGGAAATGAGTGCAGCACCCTTTTCTATGTGTCTCTGCTTTATACAAATTACCAATATCTTCCGATTATCCATTAGCACAAAGGCACATTGGATGTCAAACAAAAAAAGAGAGGTCGAAATGTCTGGAATTTGTGTCCTGATGTCCATCTTAAGCTTCTGAGTTCAGTGCAGTTCAGTTCGTTCATTATTTTTGGGAATCAATGTTATTGTTGATTCTATACCAAAGGACAGGGCTAGATTACCATAAACTTCTGAATACATCAGAGGGATGAATTTCCATTAGAGGTTTTTGAGCTATGTCTTGAGACATTTTCTTAAGCCCAGTATATATCTATTTTTTGTTTTTCATTTTTTGATCATGTAGTTCTCATGTAATGTTGCATGCCATCATTTTTTTTATATAAGTAATTCAGGTTTGCGGGACATATGCAAGAGCCCAAAACATTATTCACTTATTTGTGTGTTCTCGCCTACAGGAAGGTGAAACCCTATCTACTATATATATAACTAGAGAACCCGTGTAGCTGGCCGTGGGTGACCAGCCAACCTTTTTTTGAAAAAAGAAAAATTCTGTGTGGGTCCCACAGGTAGGCTGAGGCTTTCTATTTAATATTTCTGTTTGGGTCCCATAGATGGATGGTCACTTGGTTGTTCATGTATACGTGGGAGGGAAGAAAATGAGGAGGTAAATTGGTGAGGAGTGGGGGCCAAACAAACAGATAAAAATTCAGATAGATTTACTTTTACATACAACAACTTTAAGTTTTTTCAAATAGGCCCAAAACAAAAGGAGAAGGCAAGCTAATGGCTTTTACATTTGGATTCTGAATAATATATTAATTCCATGTATAATACCAAAAAACCAACTAAAAACTAATTAACTTGCTTTAAACCTTAATCATATTTTCTTCTACAAATATCTCTTTAATTTTCAAGTGCATTTGCATGTGCCTGAATCTAGTTGTATAAATAACAACAATGATAATGATAAAGCACCAAATTAATCTCATAATTTGACTCACTGCTATTACTGGATGACTGAACAAGAAAAGGAAAGAAAACTATTCCTAAGTCGTGGTCTTAATCCTGAAAAAAGAAGGATCTAGATCAAGAGAGAATAAGCACTGTTTTACTTATTCTGTTTGATCAGTTATAATACTTGGCAGTTTTAGTTTGCGTGTGATGAATTTTGCATAAAATAAGTGCTTTTGAGTTTTGAGGATAAGAATTACTTTTACTGATTACATTTAAACTTTAGAAATGAAGCGAACATGGCAGGAAGAATCTTGATAATGAGAGGAAGTCAAGACATAAAATTGCTCCATGTAAATTTAGGTAAGGAAAACATGCTAAATCAGTTTTCTAGGTTTCGTGTGCTGCTTTATTTGGATTGCTTTATACTAGTATGTTCGATGCGATGGTATAATTAGGTCAAGGGTTACATTTTTGGAATTTGGGATGGAAAAGTGGATATGATAGGAACTATAAAAGGATTATAAAACCTTCCATTACTATAGATGAGAAAAGAAGAAGAAGAAAGTTTCTTGTTTTTTTTTTATTTTGGGTCAGTTGATCTGCTTAACAACATATTTATAGGTTGGATTTGTTTAGTTTTGTTGATAACATTGTTGTTTTAGTATTGGCATTAGAGATTCATTCTTTTAAGTTTAAGATTTCGTATGTGGGAATAAACCAAAATTCTCAATTGGAGAAATTAGAATAGTTATTTTTGAAAATAGTAAAAAATTTGTCAATTTCTATATTCAGTTTTAAACATGCTCGATGAATATGAGGGAGAGTCAGAAAGTTTATTGGATGGAAGTTTGTAAGAGGGAATTGAGGGAGGAAGATCATTGGTATCTTCTCGTGGAATCTGACCATCAGTATATCTTGAAAATACCTCCAACATCTCTTATTGTATCCGGCTGTTCTCCTGACCCTTTAATATCTTGTGCTTACCTTTGCCTTGTTTGACATTACCAATGTGTATATGTACTCGACCATTTGGTATAGTGCAGCACAAGGTTCTTCTTCTTCTTCTTCTTCTTTTCGGGAAGGGTCCGTGACAGAGTGAATTACCAATTTCAAGTGTCTGTTCTGCTGTTGCAACTTGCAAGTAGTATTAAAGTAACTTACCCAAAAAAAAGTAGTATTAAAGTAACAACATTATTCAATAATCTATTATGAGTGTGTGTATGAATTATGAACACTTTATGAACAAGTTATGAAACGTTTGTGAATACTTCATGAAATCTTCGAAGTCCTAAGTAGATTACGAAGCTGAAGACTAATCCAAAGTGCTGGCATGTGATTTGGGAATCTTCAGTAGTTTTGGAGAGGTTCTAACTATGGATAGTATCTGTTACTTTCCAGGCTTATACTGTGGAGCTTGAGTCTCTAGTGACACAGCTTGAAGAGGAAAATGCTCAGCTACTGAGACATCAGGTAGTAATTTTCCTTGTGTTTTATTACTTTATTTTAGAGGTTCATGGAGAATGCAAGATAGTTGAAGAGATTATCAGAATGTTACTTTTTTTATTTTGAGTATGTTATGCACTTTTTTTTGCCCCTGGAATTATGTAGAACCCTAGGAGGTATTATTTATTTGTTCCCACACTACAACAGTTCAGAAGTTCATGAAGGACACCATTTGATGCATTGAGGAGGGTAAGTCCTTTAGTGAAAAATCTTTTTACGTCAATTTTTATGTCTAGAGGCTTAATATTCTACAGATCAGTTATCTTCTAAATATATTACAGAAAGAGCACCATATTGTCGTTTTCAAGAATAGGTTGATGTCTCCTGAATTGTAGCCTCACAGTATTATCATGAAACCACAGTATGCACGTACATAGAAACTGTGTATAGAACTTTGTATGAACTTTGTTCGAGGCAAATGTTGTACTACATTGAAAACATTTTTCACATTATATATAGTTAGCTTTGAAGCTTTTCTAATATTTTTAATATACATAGTATCTGATTGCTTCTCTGAAGCTTTTCTAATATTTTTAACATATACATAGTATCTGATTGCTTCTCTGACCTATGATTTGTTTGCACTTTATATTGCAGGAGGAGAGAAACAGGAAGAGGCTTAAGCAGGTAGGCAAATTTTTATGGTTTAGTTTTCAAGTCGGTCGCTTATGCTTATTCACTGCTTTTATATCGGTTGCTTGATTCCTAAATTATGTGGATGATGCTATCAGGCTACTTACAATTAAAGTTAATTGGCAACCTTTTAACGTTTGTCAAGTAATACTAGATTTTTGAGCACGCAACAGGTGCACCTGCTATTGAAATGAAGATATATAGGATTGTCGTCTACTTTTCCATCTAAAACTTGGATTACGTGCAACTAAACTTTTTCTCTTATTAGTGTCTCATTGAATACATGTGTCTTGTTTATTTCCTCAAAAAAGGAAGAGAGGGAAAAAAAAAAGTGGTGAAATGTTTGCGATACCGTATTGAAAAAATGCCCAATTTGAGAAACCCCCAGGCTTTGCATTATAATGATATATAAATATATGAATATTGTCTTTACATGTAATTTGACTACTATTTCAAAATTTTATGCACACTTTGAAGTGTTAACTATAGTTCCTATATACATTTTGGCTTTTGGCTAATGAAGACAGTTACTTCATCCAGAGATCACTCGTTAATTAGTCAAAAGTTTAGTTTCTGGTTGGTTGCATGTCAAACAATTGTTCTACTGTGGTTTTGTTAGGTCTTTACTTCATCCTTGCTGCGCTACATGGATTAACTATCTGGAACAGTTGAGACTTAAGTTTACATTTGTAAGGCCAACATTTTGGTCCAGATTTACACCTCTCACCCCTTCCCCTACCCTATGCACAAACACACTCGCAGCACACAGATACTACTCTCTCAAAATTCATAGCCTCTCTTTCCTCTTACCTGTAGTTGTCATATCCCATGGAGATTAGAGGGAGGAAGAGGCAAGGATCCAATTCAATTAAAAATAAAGAGGCAAGTCTTGACCATAACAATCAATAAGGGATATAGGTGCTTGCATCCATGTTCCGAAGTTTGCAAGGACCAAAAAGTTCCAGACGGATTTTGACAACACACCCACGACCGTCCCTGTGATGATTTCTTGATTGTTTTAAGATAGCAGTTTTCTAGTTTTGGAAGGAGTGAAAATGAAAGGAAGGGGTTAGTTCCCTCCCCTTCTCTTTTGTTCTTTTTCATTTTCTTCTCATGAGCTATTACATGCTGAAAAAGAAAAGAGAGAAAGAACATGGAAACCATTTCTCAACCCTTAATTTAGCTCAACCAGGCCTAAGACATTCTCACAAGCTGACATTTTCCCAAGCATGATGTATGAGAATTTCTCTGTTTACGAGCTATTGTTTTTCTCTCTGAGTACTCCTCCGAGTACTCATCAACCCTAGGAAGCCATTTAAATTATGTTTGGTTTCTTGCATGATTCCCTAATATAACAAGCTTCACTGTACGTAGCAATGTTTAAAATAACGGTAACATAACAATAACGTTTTTTCTTGTTATGTTAACATAGGTTATAACGTAACGCATAACGTAGGTTACGCGATTTAATATTTATTTAATAAAAATAATATATATACTATATTTAAAAATTTTATGAAGAGAAAAATAATTTTAAAATATCTAAAAAATAACAAAACAATATATAACACATTTAGCAAGTCTCACAACAAATTTTAGCGAGCATCGAGAAACTGAGGTGCTCCGATGTCATGTGGTTCCTCGTCACTTGAAGAGAGATCGAAAAGAGATTGGCGACGAGTTCCTCGTCAATTGAAGAGTCGTGTTGTTTTTTAATTTTTCGAAAAGAGATTGGCGACGAGTTCCTCGTCAATTGAAGAGTCGTGTTGTTTTTAATTTTTAGAACATTACAATGACGAGTTCCTCGTCAATTGAAGAGAGACCAAAGAGAGAAGAATTGGAGTACTTCGATGCTCGCCGATGAGAGAGATGAACTTGAAGAGGAACTGTAGAGAGAGAAGGAATCGCACGAGAGAGTCACCAACGTTGTCGCCGTCGACTGCAGAGAGGAGAAACTTGGGTGCTTCTATGCTTCACTCGCCTTCGCCAATTTATGGTTTCACGTCGATTTGGTCTTTTTTGAGAGAGAAATCGCTTCGCTGTTTTATATTTGCAAACTGTGTAAATATCGCTCGTTACGAACGTTATGTTATTTGCATAACGTAACGTTCGTAACGCTCCAAAAAACGCTCGTTATTGGGAACTGCGTTTTTTGCGAGTGTTATTTAACGGCTAGGTGTTGTTATATTCTGTAACGGGTTATAACGAGTTACATAACGGGTTTTTAAAACATTGGTACGTAGTTCCCATTTTCTTGGTAGTTTTCATCAACAACAAAACTGAAATCACCTAGAGGGGGGTGAATAGGTGACTAGCTAATCTAATGGTGAATTAATGCGGAATTAAAACAAATTATGCAAACTAAAAATTCTTGTGCACAACACACTAAGTATAACCTAAGAGTGTAACCGAATTTCCTGTGAAGGGCTCTGGACTATCTCCTCAAGATTCCTCTAGATAAGAGTTGAGGTGCCGCTTTGGCTCTCTTGGTTGAATACAAGTGTGAGCAAACAATCCCCAAGCGTATAACAATATGACACAAGTATATCAAGCAAGTAAGAGATATGAACAATAAGAGCATGCAAGATATAAAGACAAGTGAGAGATAGAGAGAGCAATCGCAAATACGGGAGATTTGTTTCGAGGTTCGAGCACACTTGCTCTACGTCCTCGCCTTCAACATTATGAAGGATTTCCACTAGAATCGATCCTACCGGATCACTCGGTGCCGCAACACCTATAAGGAGTTCACACTAGAACTCTTGGACTCACTAGTCCCTTCACTTGCTTCCGCAAGAACAAACACACCGCAAGCACACTAGCTTGCCGAGGCCGCACCTCTACAACGAGCTCCCACAAGAACTCGAAACACCGCGAACCCGCAAGTTCGCCTCCTCAAAATAAATAATGAAGCACTTGGTGATCTAAACACTTTGATCACCTACAAACACTCTCACAATAACTCTCCTATAGGATAGATATATCAATGGAAAGCTCAAGTGTATGTGAGAAAAACTTGGATTGATTTGGTGGTGAAAACTCAAAGAAATCTCTTTTCAAAACACTCTTGAAATCTCTCCTTTTGATATGGCAATTTTGGTTTTAAAACAAGTGGAGATAAACACTAAAAGATGTATCAAAAACTAGCTTGAAAACCTACTTGAAATCTTATGTGAAACAGTCCAAGAGAAGCCCCTTTTATAGGCTTCAAAAATCTGCCCGTTGGAAGCCAACTCAGCAGCTCTGGCTGCTGACGGTTGACCGCCCGGTTGACCGCCAACGGTCGAACTTTCAACCGTTAGGAAGGTCGGTCGACCGGCCGGTCGACCGCCAACTGGGCAATGGCCCAGTGGTCGACCGCCTGGTCGACCGGGCCATTTCCAGAGAGCAGAAGCTCTTTGGCGGTCGACCGGCCCAACCTGTGCACATTTTGTGCACGACTTCAGGCACAACTGTTTTAGGGGATTTAAAAACTTGACTTTTGACTTTAACAAAATCCCATAAATTCACAAAAAATCTACAAAAATAAGTTCAGTATTATACTTTGATATACAAATATGTTTGAGTAAAATCAAGACATGTTACAAACATTTTGAACTATTTTTGTGATATGAAAGTTTTGGCTTAAAACACAAACCGTATTTTTTCAAAATGAAAACCGATTTTTTCAAAACTTCTTTAAATGTAAAAACAAGATATTCTAAACACTTTTAAAAGCTTAGTGTATGGATAAGATCCACTACACATATATGATGAAATATCTATGTTTTTGACATTAAGCTCTAAATATATGTAACTCCAAAAACCAAAACGGTATTTTTTTCAAAATGAAAACTATTTTATAAAAACTCATCTAAATCTTGTGTGTGAGTGTATATGTACTTGAGCAATCCACCAACTAATCTATCATTTACATTTTATCTAATAACAAAATCTTACTAAAAACAAACCTAGAAACAAGTCTTCTTGGAGATCTTCACTTGAAGGTCTTCTAATTTTCTTGACTTGGTCCAAACCATGATCCAATAAGCTAGACTCCTCTTGAGTACTTGATGTGGTCTTGATGCACAAGCTCTTGAATCAACACGTGCTAGCTCCAAAACTTGACTTGGAATCCTTTGTTGAAGCTAAACACCTACTAAGATCTTAATCACAAATCTAAGACTAAATAAACACAAGATCATTAGTACTATAATTACATAAGTTAATCATCATCAAAACTAGAGTGATGGGCCTTTGGACCAATAATCTCCCCTTTTTTGATGATGGCAAAACTCATGGAGTTATATATGCATGGATTAAAGTTAAGCTTCATAGAAGCTCCCCCTTAACTCATGCATAGCAATAAACAAATAGACATGGCAATAAAGCGCATAAAACTAAACAAATAAATATGCATCAACAAGGTGAGAGAAACATGTAAACATCCAAAATCCTTTCCCAAAAACCTTCTCCCCCTTTTTGTTTAAACTTTCAAAATCATTTTCTCATTTTGTAAAACACAAGATGCATAAATTATGCAAAAACTCAAATATGCATATATAAACTCAATCTTTCTCTCCTTTTTTGTCAATCATCAACAAAAGGGTAAAATAAATCATCAATAAGGATATATATATATATATATATATATGCGATATACATTCATGAAGAGAAAGACGTGAAGTTAGCTCCCCTGCATACATGCATTACATGAAGAAGGGATGACAAACACCTAACTCACATAAAGCATAATATGCAATGCATAAGTGGAGATGTGAAGCTCCCCCTACACACGTGTATCACATAAAGAAGAGATGTCAAGCTCCTCAATACACGATACACTCAAACAAATAAATATGCATCAACAAGGTGAGAGAAACATGTAAACATCCAAAATCTTTTTCCCAAAAACCTTCTCCCCCTTTTTGTTTAAACTTTCAAAATCATTTTCTCATTTTGTAAAACACAAGATGCATAAATTATGCAAAAACTCAAATATGCATATATAAACTCAAAATCTTTCTCTCCTTTTTTGTCAATCATCAACAAAGGGGTAAAATAAATCATCAATAAGGATATATATATATATATATATATATATATATATATATATATATATATATATATATATATATGCGATATACATTCATGAAGAGGAAGACGTGAAGTTAGCTCCCCTGCATACATGCATTACATGAAGAAGGGATGACAAACACCTAACTCACATAAAGCATAATATGCAATGCATAAGTGGAGATGTGAAGCTCCCCCTACACACGTGTATCACATAAAGAAGAGATGTCAAGCTCCTCAATACAAGATACACTCAACATGAATCTATATATAGAAGAGATGTTAAGCTCTTCTTGCATACATTGTTTTAAATATCGACCGAGATACCGGTATATCGGCTGAGATACCGGTGTTTTATCCAAAACAATACGATAAGTGCAAAAATTTACCGGATATCGTTTTGGACCGATATTGGCCGATATATCGCCACATGGCCGATATATCGGCCGATATCCGAGATGAAATATCCGATATATCGGCCCTTATAGTTACTTATTTGGATGATAATTATTATTTTTTGCTTGAGAGATTGTTTTATTTTATTTGTTTTTATATGATGTTTGGATAATAACTTATTTCTTTTAATAATGTCTTATATGTATTTACTATTGATATATCAACCGGTATTTAGTACCATATCGCGATATATCACCCAGTATCCGGTACATAATTTTACCGACCGGTATATCGCTGATATCCGATATTTAAAACACTGCTTGCATATAGGCAATACAAATCAAAACATTTAACACAAATTTTGAATTTTCTTAAATTTTGAGATACCATATGTAAATAAACAAGATTTTGATATCATTTGAAATAGGAATTTTTTGATACCAAATGAAATTGAAACATGTGTAAATTTTGATACCAATGAAAGAAAATATTTTATACCAATTGAAAATATGGTAAATTTTGATACCAAATAAAAGGTAAACATTTTTTATACCAATTGAAACCGAAACCCAATTGAAATTGAAACATATGATATCAATTGAAGTCTATTGTAAAATTTGATATCAAATAAATGGTACACTATGAAGCATATTTTGATACCAAATTAAATACCAATTGAAAATAATGCATAAGCTTATTTAAAATACCAATTGAGATACCAATTGAAATTAAGATACAAAGCAAGCTTAGCATAAACATAAATCATATATATGTATGAAAATAAAAATACCAATAGAAATTGATATTACTTGAAATGTGAGGTATACATATATAGAAAACATATGAGCATACAAAATAAAAATCAATTGTGATACCAATTGAAAACATAATGAGGATCAAGTGTATAGCTCATAAATAACCACCCTATACATGCACATGATAAAAGATAATCAATAAGGCATAAAGGCATGGTCGCCCATCCATCCGCCCTTTAAGGGTAGAAGTTTTCAAAAATAGATTTGAAAATAGTTGTAAATTGAAAACACTACCAACTGAAGAATAAATAACTAGTTTGAAGTAGTTTTTGAAAAACTAGTTAAAGATCCTTCAAACCGGAAAACAAAGCATATATATCTCATGAATCATACTAAATACACAAGAGTTGACACTCAAAATCTTTAAAGCTCAAAAATTCTCATGAAAACAATATCATGAGTAAACAAATGAAGTGTGAGTGCACAAAAATCATGTAATTAGTATTTTCATGAAAATAGTCAATGAAGCTTAAAACAAATATGAATATCTTTTTATCAAACAAATATTATAAAATTTATTTTTCATTTAAAAACAAACTTCATGGTATATGTATGATTTATCCAAAACTAACAATATACATACATATCCCAAACACAAAAGAGTCTATAAAGGTATTTGCATGAAGGCAAGTGACTCAAGGAGTATACATGTATATTTATTAGTTTTGGACAAATAATACATATACATTAAGCAAAAACATGCATAAAAATAGGTAAAACAAGTGTAAATGAGGGAATCATCAAAACTAGGCTATGCATGTACATGTAATAAGTACAAATGAGCAATGAAGTACAAACATATATGAATCAAATGTTGCTCAATACTTGTACAAATATAGACACAAGTTTTGACAAAAACTACGTCTAAACAAGTATTTACCACAATAAGCATAAACATAAAAACATGCTAAAAATCATTAAAAATCATCATAATATAAAAGCATGTAAAACTAAATAGGAGTTTAGAGATAGTTACCAAAACACATGAACTATACTCCAAATCTCCAAAACATGGTGGTCCTTCCACCAAACTTTCTTGATAACGGTGCATCTATTTGTAGTGTCCATCAAGCCCATGCATCCACCACCAAGGCATCAAATCTATCACGTCATGTGAGAGCCCACACCTACATCAAACACAAGAGGTGGGGACTTTGGTACCCATTTTCTTTTGGGTCCACGAGGGTTACCACTATTTGGAACCCAAACATTTTTATTAGCAAAATTAATAGAATTTACTCTATCATAACAAAATTTCGCTAAATGGCCTTTGCAGCCGCAATGTGTACATTTGTACACTCTAGTATGCACATGAGTATGAGTATGATCATGATGTGTAAAGTGTGCATATGCGTGCCGTGGGTGATGTGCATGAACATGTGGAGCTTGTTTCTTTTGAAACAAGGTTTCCAATCTTTTATGGTTAAATGCACTATTGCTCAAAGTTGAGCTCAAACAATCTATTCTATTTTTCAAAACTTTTATCTCATTTTTATCAATGGTAGTAGCATGAAGTGCATGATCAATTATCTTTTTCTTTTGAGGAACATTTATTTTTCTTTTAAAATAATTTTTCCTTTCAAAGAGTTGTTTTCATTCAAAGCAATTTCTTTTTGTTTTTCTACCAACATAATTTTACTTTTCAAAGAAGTATTTCTTTCACAAAGATCATTTAGCTTAGAGGACAAGGAAATATTCTCATTTTTCAAAATGTCATTTTCTTTTGAAATGTTTTCCAATTTAGTTTGAAAAGAATCTTTTTCTTTTAACATGGAAACAAATTTATTCTTCAAATTCTTGTTATCCTTTTTAAGCATGTCATATTTTTCTAGAAGTTGTTGACAAAAGGATGCAAGTTCATTATAAGACAATGTCAACATCCTCATCTAACTCGGATTCGGAGTTTATCTCAAGGGGGTTATTCCCTTGGATCATGTAGCATAAGTTGGAAGCATCACTTCCAACATCCGAGTCGCTCCCCGTATAGTATTTTTCTTGTTCGCCAAGGGAGACTATGGTGTTCCAAACTATAAAAGCCGAATCAAGATTAGCAACCATAGACAAATATTCATCATTTTGGATATTTTAAAGCATGAATGGCTTTTGAGTTAGCCTCAATATACTTGCTATTATTAAAATATGAATCCTTAATGGTAGCAAGATAAACATGAATACCTAGTAAAGACATCTTAACCTTCCAAGTTTGGATGTTAAGAATGTCAAAGGTGGGAGGTGACATGAAATCCATGTGTGTGTATAAATATTGTGATTAGCTAAAAAAATAAGGATCTTTAACTCAAGGTTGTTAGACCCAAATCAAGAGCGCTTGGCTCTGATACCAATTGAAATCACCTAGAGGGGGGTGAATAGGTGACTAGCTAATCTAATGGTGAATTAATGCGAAATTAAAACAAATTATGCAAACTAAAAATTCTTGTGCATAACACGCCAAGTATAACCTAAGAGTATAGCCGAATTCCCCGTGAAGGGCTCTGGACTATCTCCTCAAGATTCCTCTAGATAAGAGTTGAGGTGCTGCTTTGACTCTCTTGGTTGAATACAAGTGTGAGCAAACAATTCCCAAGCATATAACAATATGGCACAAGTATATCAAGCAAGTAAGAGATATGAACAATAAGAGCATGCAAGATATAAAGACAAGTGAGAGATAGAGAGAGCAATCGCAAACACGGGAGATTTGTTTCGAGGTTCCAGCACACTTGCTCTACGTCCTCACCTTCAACACTATGAAGGATTTCCACTAGAATCGATCCCATCGGATCACTCGGTGTCGCAACACCTACAAGGAGTTCACACTAGAACTCTTGGACTCACTAGTCCCTTCACTTGTTCCCGCAAGAACAAACACCGCAAGCACACTAGCTTGCCGAGGCCGCACCTCTACAACGAGCTCCCACAAGAACTCGAAACACCGCGAACCCGCAAGTTCGCCTCCTCAAAATAAATAATGAAGCACGTGGTGATCTAAACACTTTGATCACCTACAAACACTGACAATAACTCTCTTATAGGATAGATATATCAATGGAAAGCTCAAGTGTATGTGAGAAAAACTTGGATTGATTTGGTGTTGAAAAACTCAAAGAAATATCTTTTCAAAACACTCTTGAAAATCTCTCCTTTTGATATGGCAATTTTGGCTCTAAAACAAGTGGAGATAAACACTAAAAGATGTATCAAAAACTAGCTTGAAAACCCACTTGAAATCTTATGTGAAACAGTCCAAGAGAAGCCCCTTTTATAGGTTTCAAAAATTTGCCCGTTGGAAGCCAACTCAGCAGCTCTGGCTGTTGACGGTCGACCGCCCGGTCGATTGCCAACGGTCGATTTTTCGACCGTTGGGAAGGTCGGTCGACCGCCAACTGGGCAATGGCCTAGTGGTCGACCGCCCGGTCGATCGGGCCATTTCCAGAGAGCAGAAGCTCTCTGGCGGTCGACCGACTGAAGGCCTGAAAACTGTTTTAGGGGATTTAAAAACTTGACTTTTTGACTTTAATAAAATCTCATAAATTCATAAAAAATCTAGAAAAGTAAGTGCAGTATTATACTTTGATATACAAACATGTTTGAGTAAAATCAAGACATGTTACAAACATTTTGAATTATTTTTGTGATATGAAAGTTTTGGCTTAAAACAAAAACCGTATTTTTCCAAATTGATTTTTTCAAAACTCCTTTAAATGTAAAAACAAGATATTCTAAACACTTTTAAAGATTAGTGTGTATGGATAAGATCCACTACACATATATGATGAAATATCTATGCTTTTGACATTAAGCTCTAAATAAAGTTTTGGTAAAAAATACATGTATATATGAAACTCCAAAAATCAAAACGGTATTTTTTCAAAATGAAAACTCTTTTATAAAAACTCATCTAAATCTTGTGTGTGAGTGTATATGTATTTGAGCAATCCACCAACTAATCTATCATTTACATTTTATCTAATAACAAAATCTTATTAAAAACAAAGCTAGACACAAGTCTTCTTGGAGATCTTCACTTGAAGGTCTTCTCATCTTCTTGACTTGGTCCAAACCATGATCCAATGAGCTAGACTCCTCTTGAGTACTTGATGTGGTCTTGATGCACAAGCTCTTGAATTAACACGTGCTAGCTCCAAAACTTGACTTGAAATCCTTTGATGAAGTTAAACACCTACTAAGATCTTGATCACAAATCTGAGACTAAATAAACACAAGATCATTAGTACTATAACTACATAAGTTAATCATCATCAAAACTAGAGTGATGGGGGGGCTTTGGGCCAACAACAACATCGCGTACAGTCAGGCCCACCTACTGTTTTTATTGTTTTGTCAACAATACAACATCCGGGAGAATTGAATTCGGCGAGGATATTGTTTCAGATATGATGTCTCTTCATTTCCCTTCCTCTTGTTGTCCATCAAGAAAGATTTATGGTAACTTCCTGTCCAATTTTTTTTTCTTGCCATTCCAAGGGTCAAACTTTTTCCCATTTCCCATGGTAAAATTTTACAAGTCAATAATAAAATCTTCGACTGTGCCAAGACCTGAGTCTCTTTTTGCTGTATCTTATTTTCCAAGTTTCCTTGGCTAACTGCTTCAATCATAATTTCCAGCTTGCGGAGAGAGTAATTCCAGTCACGGAGCAGAGGAAGGAGCAGAGGAAACCACTCCGTACTCTTCGAAGAACACGCAGCATGGAGTGGTAAGTTGAGGGCATTTCTACAACCTGCTTGGATCCAAATCTGTGACTAAAATAGATGCATGAAGCGAGTGTTGTAATATCCAGGATAGTTACAGCAAAGCCCTGGAGGGCATGAGTATATACATATGCATATGCACTGACTTCAGACATGCTTTTCTGGCAAAATAGTGCGTAGAAAATATGCAGGCTCTTATGGACTGACATGCATGTTATGTGTGTGTTACATGTTGTAAAGATGTATTTTTTTTTTTTTTTAAGCTTATTATTCTGTTTCATAAAGGGATGGGCCGTACCTGGATACATGAGAGTTTTGCCTGATAAAAGGCTCAACATGCTCTCTATGTGCTCTTTTTCACTCCTCTTCATTTTTCTTTTCCTCTCTCTTTTTCTCGTTGTGTGTGTTTGTGGGTGCTCTCTTGTTTCAAGGAGGCTGTTTGGATTCAAGGAAGTGGGTGGAAATGAGAAAGTGGGGGAAGTGTTGTTTCCCATTTTTGCCGGAAAAGAAAATTGAGAATTTTTTTTTTTCTTTTTTACGCAACTATTTTCTCACTTCTAAGGTGATCTAATTAATTTTGTAGTCATGTAAATCTCAGTTGTAATAAGTTGTAGCTTAAAACAGTTAACCATGTGGTCACATAAATCTCACATGCAATTTTTTTATAGTTTAATTTTTTTCATAATTAATTTTTATTTTAATATTATTTTAGGTTAACTTTGTGGTTAATTTTTCAATTTCACTTTCATATTGCTAACAAGATACTGAAAAACACAATATATACTTCTTCACTTATACATATGAATTCATATTTTCTAAAAGAAAAAAAATTCATACTTCCTCACTTCTACCCGCTTCCTTAAATCCAAACAGCCTCCATGTAACGTGATGGAAACAGCTGGTGTTACAAAGAGCAAAGGGAGCTCGATAACGTTGACCTGACGGAACAACAACCAATCCTTGGATGATTCTCTGCGAGGCGGTACAAGATCAATGGCGGTTACATGTGGGGCGTTGCTGCAAGTAAGCTTCGAGTGCAGAACTCATTTGCTGCAACATTATTTTCAAGTGTTTTGATTGCGAGCTGCAAGTGCAGAACTTACTTTATAGCCACTTCAGCTCAAATAGTTAATTTTTGGTTCACTTGTAGATCCATTTGGACTTGCAGACCCACGCGGTTAATTTTATCACTCATTTGTAGGTCTACTTGCAAAGCCCATTTGTAGGCTCATTTGTAATATTTCTTTATTAGTAGATTAATATTATATTTTTATTATTAGATTATTTTTTTATTAGATTAATTTTTTTATTAGCTTAATTTTTATTATTGTTTTAATTATTTTTAAGTATTAGACTAATCTTTTTAATATTAGATTAATCTAATTGTTATTAGTAGATTAATATTTTTAATTATTAGATTATTATTTTTATAGTAGATTATTTTTTAAATTATTAAATTAAGCTTAATTATTAGATTAATATTTTTTAAATTTTATATTAAAATTTTTTAATTATTACATTAATATTTTTAACTATTAGATTAAGTTTTTTATTAAATTTAGTTACTTGAAATATATACTTATGTCGAGCAAATCCCATTTGCAAGCTCACAATCAAACGCTGTAAGTGACGATATATTTTTTCACTTATACTTTCACATTATCTATCAATATCTTAAATGATAATATATTTTTCCACTTACACTTTCACATTACCAATCAAGTATTTGAAAACTTACTTGCGTAAAACTCACTTGCCGCTACAAAAAACTTTTGCAATTATCACTTGCGTTTTGTGATCACTTGCAGCACCCTTGCAGTAACCAAACACACCCACGGTGTACGTGAGCTGGAAATGATCCTGAGAACCTTGGCGTGTGCCTTACCACATCACATATTGGAGCTTCAAATGTGTGCTTCACGTCATTCAACACCCTGGATTCTTCGTCTTCCACCCGAACACTTTCATCAACCCGTTCAATTCAATTTCAGTCAAGTAAAACCCATTGAAGAAATTGAATTCCCACATGCAGCTAATTTAACTTCTCACATATCGCAATCACTTGTATAGTATTTTATAACAAAATCACTTCCCTTTCACGGTTTTACTCATCATTTTTCACAAGCATGAAACAAAAACTATAGTTTGTGGAGGTTTCCTGCAGTAAACTTGCCGACAAAAGAGGCGGCGATGCCCACATTGATTGTTTTTTTAAATCAACAATTGATCATGTCAACTCTTTTTGCAACAACCTTGGGAGAGGCATCTTGCAGGGAGAGAGCATAAAATTTTGTTGGGAGAGTTTTTTACCTCTTTAGAGAAGATAGCGCAGAGATCAGAGTTCAACAGTGTATAGTAGAAGACTAGACGTAGCCAAAGACAGTGAGCTAGTCGACCAGCCATTCGACCGACCATGCACAGAACATGCACATGGACTGCTTAGAGGAGCAGCTCGGGAATAGGTTGAAGCGGTCGACTGCCCAGTAGGAGTGAGCAATGGATCAGTTAAACCGACAAACCGTACCGATCAGTTCGGTGCGGTTTTATGAGATCGGTTTGGTTCGGTTCCCAATTTTTTTGGGTTTCGGTAAATGAAATGAAAACTTGCTAATTTGTAAATCGGTTGATATTGGTCAAGTTCAAGGTTTTGTGGTGAAATTGAATCTTGGTCAAAGTCTTCAATTTACCATGATTCTTGATTTTCATCAATATGGCTAGAAGTGTCAGAAACAATCAAAGATTGGGTAGAGAGAGTTTCCTTATTCCTACGCATGTTTTCTAATCAACTAAGTGTTACTTCTATCATATCGAGAGGATCGCTTTGGAATTGATTTTCATCAATATGATTAGAAGTGTCAGGATTAATCAAAGATTGGGTAGAGCGAGTTTCCTCATTCCTAATCGACTAAGTCTTTCTTATATCATATCGAAAGGATTGCTTTGGAATTGAATCATGGATTTTATACTCTTTTCTAAGTCAGTATGTTCTTCTTATTGTGATGGGACCTGGAAAATAGAGTAAAGATCTTGGATTTGGGAATTTTTTGGAGTATTGAGTTCGTCGAGATTTGGAATTGTCGTGTGAACTCAAGAAAGGTTTCGAAACTCTTTTCTAAAGAAGATTTCTCCTCTATAGGTTGATCTTGATATTGAGTATACGAAGCTGAATATTGGTCAGGTTGTTGATAGTATGACTCGGGGGAGTTGTATCCCAATGACTCGGTGAAGAGTGGTGATGATCATCCCAATCTTATTCATAATATCGGGGTTGGGGGCATACACTGATTCGGATAAGACCAATCTGACATACTTAGTTAAAGTTATGAAATACCGGGTTCGTAATATCCGAATCAAAAGAGATCGGTGTAAAGTATGGATCACTATATGCATTGAAATAATTGTAATTGTAATCCATATCACAAAAAAGTCAAAAACAAAAAAAAAACCAAACAATAAACAAAGAAAATTCTAGCCTAAGTTAGAATAGACCTTAGACCTAAATGACTCCTAACTGGTTAGACTGTTCACAGGAGGTATATTGCAGAATCTGACCACAAGTTAATCAGTTAGGGTGAGGCAAGACCAGTGGGAGGTATCTGTGCCTAAGCAACGAGCCTAATTATGCTAAACCACTGTTCTTCGAGGTTTCGCATCTCAATCCCCAACCTTTGACATCGATGTGGTAAGAGTCAAATTCTAATCAACTTCCCCCTTTAGGTTAGTCTTCTATTGAGTCCGATATGTCCCTAGGGCCAACGTCTACTCAATTTTAAGTTAGCTGTGTTAATGAGTGAGGAGATGATTTTTGGGCTAAGGAAGGATAATAACTTTCTCACCTTATCTTGTTTATAGGACAAACCCTTAATTCGTTTTAGTGCGCGTGTGCAAGTATATAACAAAAATAACACCCCAACAATAACATACAAGTGTGTTCCTAAGCTATATGCAATGCATACGTACCTTGGCTCTATCACTCTTTAACAGTAATTTAAATGTAACGAATTAAACAAATGCCTAGAATACAATGTCTAAACATTTTTTTGCATTAACAAACAGCCAAATTACTATTGAGGTTAGAACAATGTGCAGAATATATTAAATAGGAAAACTATCAACTGAAATAGCTAAATTCTTGAATTCAAATAACCTGCAAGAAACTATAGTTAGCAGTTCACCACAATTGTGGGCTCTGATACTCTGCCTTCTTGGATAGAGGCAGAGTAGCAATATGTCCACTGTAACTTCTAGTTTTCAAATATTAGCCCTTGCACACAAAAATAAATAAAGAAAAAAGTTAAAACGTTTAAAGTAAATCAAAAAGAAAAAAAGCTTACCGCCCCTCTTCGGCAACGGCGCTAAAATTTTGTTCGAGCCAAACTTGCACACAGAAAAATATAAAAGTTTAGAACATGTAACACCCTGCTCCCGGAATATGTCTTTTGCTGCATCTTCTAATTTTTCGATCATATTTTTTGATTTGCTTCCCGTCATTGTTTTTGTTTCATGAATATTTATGTGATCGTTTGTCTTGGATCTGGATTCATGAACTCGGAGCAGCCTTAGTCTGAACCGGGGACCCGATCTTAGTGTATTACTCGATTTGGTCATTCTGCTATTCAGATTTGACCGATTTTAGTTTCAAACATCATTTTCTAATATTTTAATTTTTTCATGATTTTTTAGAATTTTCCTGAATTAAATGAAAAATCTTCAGAACTAGTGTCGACCAGTGCTATTGATCGATTCTCAGATTTTTAATTTACAAACGGAGTTGAATTTCTAGAAACGCCTTTCACCTTATTTCTTAAAATCACATTTTCTATCTAAATACATTTTTTGAGATTTTTCTGAATTTATCAAAATTCCACCTGATTTGGTGTCGGCCAGTATTGCTGGTTAATTCTAGGATTTTTAGTTTACAATTGGAGTTGAAAATCGGAGATAAATTTTTAGAATCTGCTTTCACCTTATTTCTTAGAATCACATTTTCTATCTAAATGCATTTTTAGATTTTTTAGAATTTATTGAAGTTTGACCGGTTTTGGTGTCGACCCGTATCGCTAGTAAATTTCAGGATTTTTATTTTGAAAATCAGATCAATTTCTGAAAACTGATTACACCATGTACCTTAAAATAATATTTACTATTTTTAAAAAAAATTTGAGACTTTCCGGATCAGTCCAATTTTCTGGCATTTTCAGTGTTTTTGGGATTTTCCCAGATCCGGTGTATTATCTATATTTTCTTTTTTTCTTTCTTCCCCATTTTTGCCATGCACTCCCTTTCCTCTATTTTTCATTTTTCATTTCTTTTCTTTTCCCCAAAAATCCTCCACCACACAACCCCCAAAATATCTTCCCATTTTCTTTTTATTTTCTTTTCCTTTTCCTTTTCCTACTCTTTCTTTCTCATTTTCCTTCTTCTCCCTGGCGCAGACGCAGCCCCTCCCCTCCTTCTTCCTCCTCTCAAAATTCTTTCCCTCTCTCCCTCTAACTCTCAATCTCCCTTTTAATTCTCTCTCCCCATTTCCTCTTCTTTCTCTTCCACCCTTTAATTTCTTTCCTCTTCCCCTCTCTCATCCACTTCAACCGGCTACCACACCAGGCGACGCCACCTCCGGCCAGAACTCTGTCGCCACCCAGCCACTCCGGCGAGCCCCTCCTCTTTCTCTTTCCTTTTCTTCTTCCTTTCTTTTTCTTTTCCTTTTCTTCTTCCTTTTCTTCTTCTTTCTTTCCTTTCCTTCTCTCCTCTGGACTTGGCCACGGAGCTGTGCCACCGGCAACCACTGGCCAGTCGCCCCTCTCTTTCACTCTCTTGGATCTATCTCTCCCTCTCCTTAAAACTCTTCTTTCTCTCTCTCCCCCTATGTCTTTCTCTCTCTCCCCTCCTCTGTTGGGCGCCGGCGGCAGCCAAGGCTGCCGTCGACCAACTCTCTAGCCGGCAGAGGGCCAGCCAGGCCCCTGGGCCCATGGGAAGCCATGGGCCCCCTTGTTCAGGGGCTGTGTGAGCAGCCCCTCCACTCTCTCTCTCTCTCAACCCTCCACTCTCTCTCTTAACCCTCTCTCTCATCTCTCTCTACTGTTTCTCTCACTTTCTCTACTGTCTCTTTCTTCCCCCTTAGTTTCTCTCTCTAGTCTCTCTCTAGCTCTCTCTTTCTCTCTCTAAAGCTCACTTTCTCTCTAGGCCTCTTTCTTTCTCTAGTTCTCTCTTTCTCTCTTGCTCTCTCTTTCTTTAACTCTTTCTCTCTCCTCTCTCTCCACTTTTCTTTCTCTCTTTAAAAATTATATATATATTTATTATATTTTATGGCACGTGCGCGAGTTCCTAGGATTCCAGAGTTTTTGGCTTTTCCGAAGATTTAGGCGAGTATCCTCGCCTTGATTTGGGTTTCCCCGCTTGGTCAGGTTGAAGTGTATTTTATTATGTATTTATATGTATTTTGTATTGGGCGGTGCTCCTGTATTTGTATGTGGCCGAGTGCCCATGATTGTACATGTATATAGGTGTATACTTGTGATGAATATTAATACTAGGGTAGTTTACTTCTTGTACATATACCATGCCTATGATATACTCTTTTTACTGCTTTATATCATGCGTGGCCGAGCCCTGTGGTCGTTAGCCTCCGGGCTCTCTACTCAGCCTCCGGGCCCTATCAGCCTCTGGGCATCTCCACTACATGGTAGTCTAGATATTATCACTCTTACATGTATGATCGATGGTACTAACATCTCGTGCAGGTACTCTTGTACCGACTCTAGGTTTCTACCAACTCCCGGGCCGCTACCCAATTAGTTTTAGGCATGTACCTTTATGGGTTTTGTGGTAGCTATCGAGAATGCGCTTAAACCCCGAGCGTACTTTAGCCTCTGGGCTCTCGCCCACTACCTCGAAAGAAAAGTGCGCTTAGACCGTCAGGTCTCTTAGCTCCGCCTGATAGGCATGCTTAGCGCTCAACGCTTTACCACTAGATTCGTCTAAGCGAAACTCTACCAGATTTTAGACTCGTCCTCTAAGCCGAGTCATTCCAGTAGCTCTGTCAAACGCTCTAGTATTAAACATTGTTTGCTGACCATGCCTCCAGCTCGCTTAGCTCCGATTGGGTGTTCGCTTCCTTACTTATTACCTGCTCGCTAGCCTATCTATTATTTTATTAATGGTTGTGAAGAGTTTTGTAAGATCCCTAGTTAGAAATACCATATTTTTTTAAAATATTTATTTTGGTTTACTAATTATTTTATTAACTTAATTTATTATTTTTTTCATGTGATTATTATTATTATTAAATATGCAAATTATTTTGAGATAGTAAATGACAATTTGGCTTTATATATTATTGCCATTATTTCCTGTCAATATTTTTAGTTACTTATTATTATTATTTTATATTTACCATTATTATTATTAATTGTTATTTAATTATTACTACCATTATTTCATTAAGGTTATTATTTATTATTATTATTAGTGTTATTGTTATTATTTTCTTATTCTTGTTATTATTCTTAATTATTATTGTTACTACTATTATTACTATCATTATTGTTACTATTATTTATTATTATTATTGTGGTCATGTAATGTTATTGACATTATTATTATTAATAATTTGGTTAAGTAATGTTGTTGTTAATATTAGTACTATTATTATTTTGTAGTGGTATTTATAATATTTCTCTTCCCTTGATTTTTATTCATGCCTTATCCCTTGTTCCTAGCCCATAACCCATTAGTCTAGACCCAATATCTAATATCCTAATACCCATTAGATCCATACCCATTACCCTCAAACCCAATAACTCATACCCATTATAATCTACCATATATATAATCATGTTCTTAACTTAAACCAATTCCTAAACCTAATATTCTTTCTCCCTAGTCTTCCCATCACAGCCGCCCTCACAACCAAGCCATGGTCCCATCACGTCAGGCTACTGTGCACAGCTGGATATCCTTCCCCTTCTCGCGCATCTTCTCCACCGCGCGACAGCCCGGGCCTCTTCACCCTCTGCCGAGATCAATCTCGAAGTGCTGCCCCATCTTCTCTGCCTAGGCCACGCATCACTTGCAGACCCGCGCAACAGCGCCGCAGCAGCTGAGCACAGCCAGCAACAACCCTTGGCTTTGCCGTGTACCTTCTCCCCAGCATCCTCCTTGTTGGCCGAAGCCTCCTCTCCTCGACAGGCCAGCAGCGCTGCCCCCCCAGGCCGCATCACCCCCCATCAAGCCTGGGGTCAAGAGAGCTTAATGGCTGGTCCAGGAGGAGGAGCTATCTAGCTTTAATAAAGTCGGTAGTATAGGAGCCATGGTGTGGTTGGTTCATTGGTCATGGAAGTCCAAGAAGATAGGTGAACAAAGCTACTAGGCAAAGTGTTATTTGAGTTTCCATTTACTGCCTCCTTGCGCACCAGTACACCCTGTTAGCCCAAAGGCCTTCCACCCTAGTTTTGATGATGATTAACTCATGTAGTTATGTTTACTAATATTCTTGTGATTTTAAGTTTCAGATCATTAGCAAGATATTAGTTGGTGATTAGCTTCAACAAAGGAGTTTAGAAGCTTTTCATGATGATTCCAGGGCCAAACCTTCAAGATCACACATTGCCTAGCCCATGGATGGAGTTTTGGAGCAAGTCAACTTGAAGATGAAGATCATCAAGAAGACTTAGGTATCCATAGTTTAGATAGTGTGTTTAGATCCATTTGTAAAGCTTAGTATAGTTGATATGCTCAAGTGCACAAACACACACGTTTTTATGTTTTGGATTTGGTTTTCATGAATAGTAGATCAAAACAAGTTTACTTTATTTCTATGTATATTAGATGTATTCTAGATATACATACATGGTTTAACTTGCTAAACAAACTTATTTTGATATCCCTATTCATGCGTTGAAAAATCAAGTTTGATAAAAATACAAGTTTTGTTTTTGATAAAATTGGCAAGACATAAAAATGAATTGATATGATTAATATATGTCTTGAAATTTTTATCACAAGTTTGTGTTTCCATATAAAATGATAAAACTATTTTTGGTGATTTTTAGAAGTGTTAAAAGATTTTTAGAAAAATATTTTATAGTGTTTTCTGACCTAGATTTCTGATTCAGGCTTCAATCAGTCGACTAGTCAACCTGACCTAGTCGACTTGGGTGAAGTCGGTCGACCGGGCCGGTCGACCGACGTGCACAAATCTGCCGGTCGACCGACGTGCACAAATCTGTGCACGTTTGGAGTCACTGGGACGGTCGACCGGGACGGTCGACCGGGATGAGAGCAGAGCTCTCTGTTTGTTTGGGTCGACCTGGCCGGTCGACCGTGGTTGCCCAACGGTCATATTTTAGACCGTTGGTGGTCAACCGGGCCGGTCGACCGCTGCCTGTCAGAGCTGCCAGCTCAGCTCTAACGGCTAGTTACTGGTTTGGCCTATATAAACCCCATCTCTTTGGTTTTTGGCTAAGATTTTCAAGGAGAAAATTTCTGGTTTCTAAAGTGTTTAAAATAAGTTTTTAAAAGTGTTTTGGGCTTTAAACTTCCAATTTGATTTGTGTTTTGGGTTTTTGAAAAATCAAAGAAAACTAGGTTTGGGATTTTGATTTGATCTTTCATTTTCTATCTTTTACATGAGACTTCCCAATTAGTTTTTCTTTGTTGCTTGTTTCCAAAAAAACACCTTGTTTCCACACTTGAGCTATCATACTATCCTAATCTATTTAGGATCTTTGTTTTGTGAAAAAGAGAGAAAAAGAGAAGTGTTTGAGGTTAAGCCTCTAAGTTGTAAACCCTCCTTACTTTTGTTGTATCCCTCTTTGGTAGAGGTTGATCGGAGTGGTATTGAGTTTGGATCCCTCTTCGGTAGAGGTGATTGTGTTGGTTGTATTGGCTACGGGCCTTATCCCTCTTCGGTAGAGGTGGATTGTGGTTGTATTGCCTCGGTGGCATTGAGAGAGGAGTTCGGTACTCCTATAGTGGTTTGGAAATCCTACACGGTGGTGTAGGCGGGGATGTAGAGCAAGGGTGCTCGAACCTCGAAACATATACGTGTGTTTGCGTTTGATCCAATATCTCTCAACTCTCTCTCTCTCATTTATTTGTGCAAAGCATCATACCTCATTCATATCATATATTGCTTGTGTTGAGCATAATTCATATTGCCATATCATATCTATTTGCTTGTATTGCCTTGCATATTTCATATTGCTATATCTTGTATTTGCTTGGCTTGCTTGTGTGTGTGCCTAACTTATACTTAACCAACAAGAGCTTCACATAGCACCTCAACCCATTCAAGGGGAATCAAGAGGAGTTAGTCCAGAGCCCTTCACGGGAATTCGGCTACACTTGTTGTGTTGTATTAAGTTTGTGCAAGATTTGCATTAGCTTCCGCATTTAGCGCACTTAGTTTTGTATTTAGTTCTAGATTAGCACTTACACCTATTCACCCCCCCTCTAGGTGTTTTTCACACCCAACCCATGCACAGCGGCGGCAACAACCAAGGCAAGCCAAGCAATTATGTGAGACGCCTTCCTCTGAGCCATTTTTCGGCTCTCCGTGTGTCATCGTTGATCACCGTCGGCGAGCGCGAACGTACCCATGCCCTACACGGCGAGATGCTCTATCTAACGACATCCTCCGCGGCCCCGACGCCTCCGCCAGAGCCTCCGTCGGTGCGCCGCAAATCGCCCCGAGCTTAGTGTTATATATGTTTAAGGGTAAAAGTGTAATAATATTGAAGTTTAATTAAATGTGTAGGGGTATGTTGGTAAATATATATATGCATGCATGAATTATGTTGGTAGGATAAATGGGTAAATATGTGTACCAATGCATTTGTAATGAAATAGGTTAGTGTTTGCATGGATTTATATGCATGTATGCAAGTGTGTGCGTGGGTAGTTGTGTATGTGTTTTAATGTATGTATGTATGTATGTATGTATGTATAGTGTGTGCATGGGTATGTATATGTGTGTGTTGGTATTTATTTAAGTATGCATGTATGTTGGTGTATGCGTATACTTGTATATGTATGTGTGTGGGTATACGCGTATGTGTCCGTATGCATGTGTGAGTGTTAAGCATGTATTTATATTTATATGTATGTGTTGATTGCGTGCTATAGTATTTCGGACCCGTTCGTGCGATCCAAATTCGGTAACAGGAGATTCGAATTTGTATCCATTTTGGACTCGATGCACAGGCGATTCGAAGACCGATCCATGTGATGATTCGTAGATCAGTACCGGTTCGTGTAGTGAAGACCAGACGGCAATTCGGTTCCCAAACGGTGTCATTTCATGTGAGTGTTCATTCTTATGTATTTTCTTATTTATCGTTGTCGGTATGCGTTTACATGTTACACTTATCATTTCATGTGACTTTCTGTTATATTTTACTAGTTTGATTACTTGTACCATTTCATGAGACATCTATGATTGTTCACTTTAATTACAAGTTGATAGGAGCTTGTATCAGTGTCATTTCATGTGTTGGTAGTTTGGCGTTGTTAGCTTAGACTTAGTTTTGATGTACCTTAGACAGTGACTCATTTTGATCTATTGGTTAGTTAGCCCAGATCATATTTGAGGATAGATGACATATTTCATGTAGAGTACTTTATAGACTTGTTATTCTATCATTTGGTAATAACTTAGGTGATAATTCATTCAGGTATTGATGGCGGACTTGTTATGATGTTAGAGATTGGATTACTTGATGCTTGGATCGGTATATGGACTTAGTTAGAATTTGGATTGATATGGGATTTATGGTATTTATATTGGATATTGATCAGTATTTAGATGTGACTGATTTAGTTGGGTTGTGATTTAGATTGATCTTAAGTTAGAGGTGATTTAGAATTTACATTCTTTATATCGGATCTTGAACTCATTAAAATAGGTTTGACGTAGCTGGATTTATAGTTGTGAGCAATTGGGATTTATTTAGATGATATTTTGTTGATTTTGAGTATCAGAAGTAGATATTCTAGACCATATGTTGTTTGAGGATGATTCCCTTACTTCATTATGATTTCGGTACTTGTTGACTTGTTGATCTCGAGGATATACCATGTGCTTCATGTTTAGTTGTTGATTACTTCAGTTAATAGAGATTAAGTTATTGTGATAGTGACCAAGTCGATATCGGTGATCTTGTACTTCAGAGTTATCAGATAGCAGTTATCACTTTATCAGTTATTGGTGAGATTATTTGTTGGTGATCATATGATGTGCTCAGAGTTTATAGGAGTTGGTAGATATCTGTATCAGTTACCAGTTGTTAGTGACACCTTTGTGTTAGTGGCTATGTCTCCAGTATTTTATTTCAGATGTCAGATATTAGTTGTCAGCTACTCAGTTGTCAGATATCAGTTGTCAGTTGTCAGATTATCAGCTAGTATTGATATCACTAGTTGTTGGAGATATCAGTTACTATTACATATTAAATCACATTGATTTCTTATTAATAAAAGACACTATAACCCGAGGAACAGGGGTAATTGCCTGATGATGCATGTCGTGTATTTTGGAAGGGCTTCTTATGGTACCGAGTTGTGGGTTCCAACTATGGGGAACCAAGGTAGTACAGGCTACCTATTCAGTTGTCAGTTATCAGGGCGATGCCCGGATTACGGCGCCACAGTAGTTGTCTTTTCGTGTGGAGCTATGGTCTTCAGTTATTAGAGCCTTGCGGCTTGTCCTGGTTCAGCGCAAGGCGTGTTAGACCGTGGTACCGGCATGCACGGTACTCTTCCAAAACACATACACTATATTGGCAGGCAGTTACAATAATGATAACTTTGTTTGATATGTGAAAAAAACGGCTGTGGTATGGGACACAGCTAAGTACTACATTAGTTAGGTTAATAATAACCAATCAGACTAGTGACATATGATAGGTTACACATTCAGATATCAGTTGTTTGTTTACGGTTGTAATTGTTGCCTTTTATCTACATACATGTTGTTTTGGTTATCCTTCAGTTGTTTGCTTATCATGTTATTTAGTTATCTTATATCTGCAGTTTATCTTGTTATTATTCAGTGCACATTGTTTATATGCACGAGTACTCCTCTTACACACACACTCACCATATCGCTTTCTGACGACC
This sequence comes from Agave tequilana, assembly GCA_038442645.1. Classification (NCBI taxonomy): domain Eukaryota; kingdom Viridiplantae; phylum Streptophyta; class Magnoliopsida; order Asparagales; family Asparagaceae; genus Agave; species Agave tequilana. The sequence continues at coordinate 255,382 of JAVJIF010030276.1, forward strand.
CTAGATTTGTACGTCCAGATATTGGGCGTTTTGTTTCTATTGTTCAGGTATTCGATGAGACCGTACACTTTGCGAAGAGTTGGAGCTTCTCCCTATTTGATTCCGGCATTCTCATTTCTCTTGTCTTTCTGTTATTTCTTTATTCTCGATATGTCAGATTCAGTTGTTATTCTAGTTCTTTATTTAATATGATATCATGCGTGGATGCTTATATGTGATATTGCAGTAATCATGATTTATTACAGCTGAGATTTATTGCATGTTTCGGGTTACTTAAGGCTTAGCGCGTATACGTGAGGTATTTTCCTTGTGTATATGCTCGCCGACTCGTGTCGCGTCTCCGCTTCAGTGTATTTTGGATTGCGGGGCGTGACAGGGTTTTCTTAGTATCAGAGCCTTGGTTTTCAACTTGCGATCTTGATCTTTGACTTTTGTTTTCGCAAGATAGACCTAGTTCTTACCGGTGACTTGAAAACAAGCTATAGTTACACTGCAATATACATATGCTATCCATTATGATATTCAGTCTATTTGGAATTAGCCGTCCTTTTGGGAATCTTTATCTTTGATCTTTTGATATCCTTAATCTCTATTCTTCTTTTAGAGTGATCCGGATTTTCATCTTGCTTCTCGTCCTCCTTCTCGATGCTATTCCTTGACTTTGTTTTTGAGATTGGTTACTTCTTGCTGAAGTCGCTAGCAGAAATCAGAGTAGCGCAGCGGAAGCATGGTGGATTTATGATGTGCAGAGAAGTGCCGTGAAGTTTATTTGTCTTCTCCCTTGATTTTTATTCTTTTTACCATTTCCTGCCCTATTGAATTTCGGGACGAAATTTTTATAAGGTGGGTAGAATGTAAGATCTCTAGTTAGAAATACCATATTTTTATTTTTCTAAAGTATTTATTTTGATTTACTAATTATTTATTAACTTAATTTATTATTTTTTTCATGTGATTATTATTATTAATAAATATGCAAATTATTTTGAGATAGTAAATGACAACGGTAGCCAACAGTGCCTCCCTTCTTGGCCGGCCATCACCACCCACTTCTCCACCAACTGTTCCACCATTCTCTCCTCCATCTCCCCTCCATTCCAACAACAACAAGAACTACTTCTCCACCTTCTTCCTCTTTTTCCACTAAGAAACTCATCTTCTCCACCATTTTCACCACCACCTACACAACTTTAGCCACCACCAACCACACCAATATCTTCTCCTTAGCGAGCTCTTCCATCCTAGCCAACTCATCGCTCTCCGAAACATCGTTTGCAAAACTCCATTTTTCCCTTTTGAACTACACTTGCACCCTCTAGATTTCTTCGGCTTGGAGCTTTAGCCACCTTCTCCGGCGAACTCCGACCAACTCCAGTCGCCGCCGGTGACCACCGGCCAAGTCATGGTCGGCCTACCTCTCCCTTCTCTTCTTTCTTTCTTTCCCTTGCTTTTCTTTCTTTCCTTCCTTCTTTCCTTTCCTTCCTTTTTCTTTTCTTTTCTTCTCTAATTTTCCCCTCAAACCTGCGTCTCTCCCTCTCCCATCACTGTGTCTCTGTCCCCTCCTTTCCTGCATCTCTCACATCTCCCTGTCTCTCTCTTTCCCTTATTGTGTGATTGCTTGACGCGGAGTTTATCCCCCCCACGTCCAATTAATTATTTCACACGATCTTCGCGTTCTTGTGCTAACGCGACGTGGAGCACGTGCTCGCGTCTGCATTCTTCCTGTATTATAACTTAAACGCAGGTCTCAGACCCCGCGTTTGTGACATTAATGCGACGCGACCCCGGCGTCTGCGACCCCTGCGTCTTCATTCTCCTTTTTCTGATTCATCCTTTCTCCTCCACTTTTTAATATAATATCTGTTATTGAACGTGTTGACGTGTTGGTTACCTAGATTCCGGAGCTTGAGATTTCCTGGTGTTTCCTGAAGTTTTAGGCGAGTGTTCTCGCTTTCTTTTTGAATTTTTTCGCTTCGTCATGTTGACTAGTAATGTATTATTTTCCTGACATACTTGCATATATCATGCTGTCACTTGTCACCTGCCTAATATCACCTCCCAGTCCTCATAGCACTTGATATACTACTACTTGATACTTGCCCCGTTATGACATATTGATACCTGGCTTAAGATTGTCACTTTTATGGGAATCTTGTACTTGTTATCCTTATTATATATAGTGACTAGAATGTAAAATACTCATGTACTCTTGAACTCCTGAAATCCTGATCTTGTCACGCTCTTGCTTTCCCGTAAATTGATAATTACATAATAAATCATAAAAAAGGAACAACTTGCATCGGGTCGGGGAAACTTGCGGCTATCAATATATGTTCGTATTTACAGTGGCACTAGGTATGTTGTGCAACTAAAATTTCCGGTCTGACCTGTGGGCCTCCAGGAGATCGAGGGGAGTGCTGGCTCCCTCCTTCTTGGTACCATCTTGATAAGGGCATTCTATAAGACCTTCCTGTAGGCCTTGCGGCCGTTTCCATACACCAGCAATGGAACGTCCTGGACTGTGGTCCCGAAAATATATGGGACCCACTGTAAACATTGTTCGTTGATGCCCCCGTCGGTTTCCTATAACAGCCTCGATTTACTCATATGTGGATGTATGTGTGCTGAGACGCTATTACACATACCTAGACATATGGGTAGAACGAGTAATAAGTACAAATATTAAAAATAGTAATGATAGGTTTATTCAGGTCTTATCACTTTCATTTTATATCTTCATCGCATGCTTACTATATATGTACACTCGATACAGTTTTGATGCTTATTACTGTTTTGGTTATATCAACACGCATATACTTATCTCTGCACGACACTTGGCATTCATCTGAATATTTGTTAGGGAGTTTCTGACTCCCCTGGACTTGCATGTTCAGGTTCTGAAGCTTGGATTGAAGCGGAGCTCTCCACCGAAGATCAAGCTTATCTCTCGGCGCAGGCCGACTAGTCCCAGCTCCTTCTGTTCTTGAACCTTCCTGCAAACTCAGGGAACTTCCTCTCAGCTCGTGAGCACCCCTTTTTACTGTACAAATTATAATTCTTACTTTTGTACTTGGCTGTGATATAATGTACATGTACCAATATATCACGCTCCGTGATAACTTTATAATCCTTAAGTTGGAATGTATATATGCCACGTGCTTCCGTACTCTTTTACTTGTCTGTACTAATGCTTAGCGTATATACGTGAGGATATTTCTGAAATACGTATATACGTCACAGTAGCGTCTCTGTACCCGCCGGATCGGGGCGTTACAGTTTATCTTGTTATTATTCTGTGCACATTGTTTATATGCACGAGTTCTCCTCTTTACACACACGCACACACACTCACTAGGTCGCTTTCTGACGACCCTGAATTTGTACGTCCAGATATTGGACGCTTTGTTTCTATTGTTCAAGTATTCGATGAGACCGTACGCTTTGCAAAGAGCTGAAGCTTCTCCCTATTTGATTCCGGTATTCTCATTTCTCTTGTCTGTCTGTTATTTCTTTATTCTTGATATATCAGATTCAGTTGCTATTCTAGTTCTTCATTTAGGGTCTGTTTGGTTGTCGTAACTGGCCGTAATTCGAAGTTGTAATTGGTAAAGTTTTTTACAATTGTAAATGAGTTACATGTATGTAAATTTTACGGTGTTTGGTTGGTAATATAAAATTGTAAAGTGGGAAAGTGTATTGTACTTTACGGTATTTGGTTGTCGTAATGTATAAGTCGTAAGAGAAAAGTTGACCACAAAATTAACTATTTGGTGATTTTAAAAGTTTTAATACTGCAAATAAATATTAAAAAAGTTAAATATTAAAAAATTTTAATATTAATATAAAAAAATATTACAAATTTGTATGACCACAAAATTAACTGTAACTGGGCTGTAAGTGAGTGGTAACTGGGTTGCAAGTGAGTGTTAGTTGAGTTACGTAAGTCTTTTACGAATTACGGTCCAAACAAACGCCGTAGTTGTAACTGGGTAGTAAGTTATTTACGAAGTTTTACGCGAAACAAACGGCCCCTTAATATGATATCATGCGTGGATGCTTATATGTGATATTGTAGTAATCATGATTTACTACAGCTGGAATTTATAGCATGTTTCAGGTTACTTAAGGCTTAGCGTGTATACGTGAGGTATTTTCCTTGCGTAGATACGTCGCCAACTCGTGTCGCGTCTCCGCTTCAGTGTATTTTAGGAAGCGGGGCGTGACAAGTTTGAAATCTTAATTATACTGTTTTTCTTAAAACTGTATGATTTTTCGGTATTCATACCAATCTTATATACCGGTACTATTTTCCTGTATCGCTTGACGTGCTTATATATACCATGCTATCACTTGTCACCTGCCTGTTATGACCCTCCTGTCATGTTAGGGCATCTCCAACCACCCCCTCCATTTTGGAGTGTACTTTCACTCCAAAATGGAGGGTTCAACAAAAACCTCTCCAACCATCACTCCATTTTCCACTCCAAATGGAATATTCTCTACATATTTTATTATTATTATTATTTTATTGTATCAAATTTTAATTATCAACATATTATGTGATAATTTAAGTAAATTGCGTAATACTATTAAAATATTTTAAAATGTATTTAACTTTTTATAATTTTATATAATATTTAATATTTAACTTTAATAATTAATTAATATTTTTATTTATGAATTTAAAAAATTATTTTTTAATTCTACTATATTCAATTATAAGAAATATGAAATTTTTAATAATATATTCAAATTTTAAATTAATAGATTTATTTTTCATTTAATTTATATAAAACAATATAAACAATAGATAATTGTACGACCGAGGTGAATCACAAATACAAAAGGAATTTATTTTACACTACGATTTTGCTAATGCACAACAAATTACAAATTTAAGCATAAAACAATTATTAACATTGAATTAAACAAAGTAAAATTATAAATTTAAAAACAAATAATTAAAAAATTAAAATATAAAACTAAATAAAATACAAAAATATAAAAACTAAAATTTAAATTAACAAAAATAACTTAAACATAACCTAAAAAATCTAAACTTAAAACAAAAATTTAAACTTAAAACTAAAATAAAATAAAAAACATTAAAAAAAAAAAGCCACCCGGCAAAATGCCGGGTGCTACAGTGCCGCGCCATTTCTGGCGCGGCACTGTAGCACCCGGCATTTTGCCGGGTGCGAAATGGCGTGGGTTGGACCCACGCCATTTTTTAGCAAGGCCAACCCACGCCATTTTTGGCGTGGGTTGGAGATGGCCTTATCACCTGACATCCGGCATGACGTACCTGACTCTTATAATTATCATGATAACGGGAATGATGACCTGATATTTTATTTACATCTTGATATGATCTAGTATCCTGATACACCTATACTCTTGATACTCCAGGCTTGTTCCTGCTCATTCCCAAAATCAGATAATTATCTAATAAACCATAAAAAGGGACAACTTACATCAGGTCAGGAGAAACTTACGGATATCAATATATGTTCGTGTTTATAGTGGTATTAGGTATGTTGTGCAACTAAATCTTCCGGTCTGACCTGAGGGCCTACAAGTGATCGAGGGGAGCGTTAGCTCCCTCCTTGGTTCCATCTTGAAAGGGCATCCTATAAGACCCTCCTGAATGCCTCGCGGCAGATTCCATCCTCCAGCAATGGAACAATCTTAGGCCGTGGTCCCGGGTATGTACGGGACCCACTATAAACATTGTTCGTTGATACCTCCGTTGGTTTCCAATAACAACCTTGCTTTACTCAGATGTGGATATATGTGTGATGGGACGCTAGTTCACATATCTAGACAACTAGATAAGACGAGTAATAATAATAATAAAAGATGCCAACTATATATCCGTTGTATGCTTTGCCGAGTATGCTTTCTCGGGTTTTACATCGGATTTTCGGTTTATGATCTTTATTATACTATAGCTGCTTACATTCCGCTTTACCACTTTTATTCTATTTCACCAGTCTCCTACTCTTATCTTATTATACCATGAGTATTCTCTGCTTGATATCGCTTGCTATCTCTCTACTTGCTCCTGTATGCTTGTGCTCATGACACGGTTTTTAATGCATGTTTATGATTTGAATTTATCGATACACGTGTGTTTATCTATGCACGTCATTTGACATTAGCATCACCACTCGCTGGGGAGTTCTGACTTCCCTAAATCCTCATGTCCAGGTCTCAGGACTTGAAACTTGTGGATTCTCCCAGTTACTGATCAGAGATGCGTAGCTGAAGCGTGGATCACCGGCAGACCATCTGAAGCTCTATCCTAGGCCCCTGCGTCTCTTGAGTTTTCCTTCTGTAAACTCGTGAGCACCTTTTGTATTATTCATACTTGTATATCTCCTTGTATTCTCTCAATTGCGCCTATCGTTGATGTAATATTCTTGTGATATTGTGTCACATCCTATGATAACTTTGTAATTGTACTCATATGTTGGAATGTATAATGCACCATGTGCTTCCGTACTCTGACTCTTTCCTGTACTGATGCTTAGCATATATACGTGAGGGTATTTCTGACCTGTGTATATATGTCGCAGTAACGTCTCTGTACCTGCGGGATCAGGGCGTTACAAGATGGTATCAGAGCCTAGGCTCTCACATCCTTAGTACGTCCAGATGACAAATTAATGGTAAAGAAATTTGCAATTGGAATGTATGAGTCCTAGTTATACAATCCAACTACAAGTACAAAGCTATCTATTCTTTCTTGATCATCCTTCCTTTGATTCCTAATACCTTCCATCTTTCCACTGTTTTGGTTTTTCATAACTTTTATACCAACTTAAGATATGGATAGCCTAGAGAGGTAGCGACTGGTTCTGAATGAAGCTATTATATGATCTCTTCGGCCAACCCTATGAAGCTCGGGTATTTGATCCGCGGTCGAGTTATCTTTCAGAAGTCAGTATTCAGGTTTCTCTATTGTTATTCTATATTCTTGGCTATATCCTTCAGAGTGATCGATACCTGGTCTTCAGAATTCTTAACTATCGGTCTTCTTTATTTATGCCCCATATTATCAGGGTTTTTTTATCTTCGATATTCTGGCTCATTCTCGGAGTGATATTAAGTATGCAGTACAGCGGGAATTCTATTGCAAAGCGGTGTATATTCGACATAGTTTGAAGATTTATACAGCAGGAAGTGCAGAAGATGTCTATATTCTGATTATTGTTCAGTCGACTTGAGAGCCTTACCTATAGTGATTCATATCTTAATTGGTATAATTTCCGTCCATGTCTTCTTTGTGTTCATTTTAACCCTTATCGAAAATTGCGAGGATGCAATTTTTGTAAGGTGGATGGAATGTAACACCCCGCTCCCGGAATACGTCCTTTGTTGCGTATTCTGATTTTTAATCATATTTTTCAATTTTCTTCCTGTTATTGTTTTGGTTTCATGAATATTTATGTGGTTGTTTTGCCTTGTATCTGGATAAGTGAACTCGGAGTCAGCCCTAGTCTGAACCGGGACCCGATCCTAGTTTATTACTCGATTTGATTTTTTTGGTATTCAGATTTGACTGATTTCAGTTTCAAACATCATTTTCTAATATTTTAGATTTTTCATGATTTTCTGGAATTTTCCTGAATTAAATGAAAAATCTTCAAAACCGATGTCGTCTAGTGCCGTTGATCGACTCTTAGATTTTTAATCTACAAATGGAGATGAATTTCTAGAAATGGCTTTCATATTATTTTTTAAATCACATTTTCATCTAAATAAATTGTTTGAGATTTTTTTTGAGTTTATCGAAATTCTACCAGATTTGGTGTCGACCAGTATCGCCGGTTGATTCCAGAATTTTTAGTTTACAATTGGAGTTGAATTTATAGAATCCACTTTCACCTTATTTCTTAGAATCATATTTTCTATTTAAATATATTTTTAGAGATTTTTCAGAATTTATTGAAGTTTCACCGGTTTTTTATGTCCACCGGTATCGCTGGTAGATTTTAGGATTTTTATTTTGAAAATCAGATCAAATAAACTGATTTCACCATCTACCTTAAAATAATATTTACTATTTTTAGAATTTTTTGAGACCTTTCTGGATCAGTCCAATTTTCTGACATTTTCGGTGTTTTTTGGATTTTCCCGGATCCGGAGTATTATCTATATATTTTTCTTTTCTTCCTAATTTTCCCATCCACTCCCTTTTCCTCTATTATTCATTTTTTTCTTTCTTTTCTTTTTTTCCCAAAAATCCTCCACCACATAACCCCCCAAAATATCTTCCCCTTTTCTTTTTATTTTCTTTTCCTTTTCCTCTTCCTTTTCTTTCTCTTTCTTTCCGTTTCCTTCTTCTCCCTGGCATCGACGCAGCCCCTCCCCCTTCCTCCTCCTCTCAAAATTCTTTCCCTCTCTTCCTCTAACTCTTAATCTCCCTTTCAGTTCTCTCTCTCCATCTCCTCCTCTTTCTCCTCCACCCTTCAATTTCTTCCCTCTTCCCCTCCTCATCCACTTCAACCGCCACTACACCAGGCGACGCCACCTCCAGCCAGAACTCCGCCGCCGCCCAGCCACACCGGCGAGCCCCTCCTCTTTCTCTTTCCTTTTTCTTCTTCCTTTCCTTTCTTCTTCATTCCTTTTTCATTCTTTTCTTTCCTTTCCTTTTTTCCACTGGACTTGGCCGCGGCGGCTGTGCTACCGTCGACCACCTGGCCGGCTGCTTGGCCGGCCAGTCGCCCCTCTTTCTTTCACTCTCTTGGATCTCTCTATCCCTCTCCCTAAATCTCTTCTTTCTCTCTCCCCCCTTGTCTCTCTCTCTCTCTCCCCCTTCTCTGTTGGGCCCAACTCTCTGGCAGAGGGCCGGCTAGGCCCTCTGGGCCCAGAGCTCCCCGTGGACTCCCTTGTTTAGGGGATGCGTGAGCAACCCCTCTCTCTCTCTCAACCCTCCACTCTCTCTCTTTATCCTCTCTCTCTATCTACTCTCTCTCATCTCTCTTTAGTGTTTCTCTCACTCTCTCTATGTCTCTCTCTTCCCCCCTCATTTTCTCTCTTTAGTCTCTCTAGCACACTCTTTCTCTATCTAGAGCTCTCTTTCTCTCTCTAGTTCTCTCTTTCTCTCTCTAGATCTCCCTCTTTCTCTAACTCTTTCTCTCTCTTCTCTCTCTCCTTTTCTCTTTCTCTCTCTAAAATTATATATATTTATTATATTTTATGGCGCGTGCGCGAGTTCCTGGGATTTCAGAGTTTTTGGCTTTTTCAGAGATTTAGGTGAGAATCCTCGCCTTGATTTGGGTTTTCCCGCTTCGTCAGGTCGAAGTGTATTATTATGTATTTATATGTATCTTGTATTAGGCGGTGCCCCTGTATTTGTATGTGGCTGAGTGCCCATGATTGTACATGTATATTCCTGTGACGAATACTTATACTAGGGTAGTTTACTTCTTATACATATACATGTTGGCCCAAAGGCCCATCACTCTAGTTTTGATAATGATCAACTTATGTAGTTATTGTATTAATGATCTTGTGTTTAATTAGTGACAGATTTATGATCAAGATCTTAGTAGGTGCATAGCTTCAACAAAGGATTTAAAGTCAAGTTTTGGAGCTAGCACGGTTTGATCCAAGAGCCATTAGATCGTGTTTGGACCAAGTCAAGAAGATGAGAAGGCTTCAAGTGAAGACTTCAAGGAGATGAAGACTTGTGTCTAGGTATAAGATTTTTGTTTTAGTTAAATGTAAAGGATAGAATAGTTGGTGGATTGCTCAAGTATATATCACACACACACTCTTGATTTAGTTGTCTTTTCATAAAAGAACTTTCAGATTTAGAAAACACTTTCATTTTGAAAAATACTATTTTGGTTTTTGGTGTTTCTCATGTACATGTCTTTTGAAACCAAAAACATAGATATCTTATTTGTGTAGTAGATCATATCCATACACACTATGCTTTAATGAATTCAAAATATCTTGTTTTTGTATCATGAAGAAGTTTGGAAAACAAGTTTTAGAAAATTACAAGTTTTCAATTGAGCCAATATTTTCATATTACAAAAATAGTCCAAATCTTTTATAACATGTCTTGATTTTGTGCAAGCATGTTTGTTTATCAAAGTATATTGGTAAAACTATTTTTGTAGATTTTTTAGTATTTTATGGGATTTTATTTCAATCAAAAAGACTAAGTTTTTATCCCTTAAACATTTCTGACCCAGAGCTGGCTGACAGGCCAGGTCGGTCGACCGCACGGTCGACCGCACCAAGGGCCGGTCGACCTTGCGGTCGGCCGACGTGCACAGAGCTGTGCACGTCTGGCAGCACAGTGGGCCGGCCGACCGGACGGTCGACCGGACCAGAGAGCCTTGCTCTCTGTATCTGGGCGGTCGACCGGTAGCTCCAACGGTCGGAAATCCGACCGTTGGCGGTCGATCGGACGGTCGACCGTTAGGCCTGACAGACCCCAACGGCTAGTTTTTCTAGCCCTATAAATTTGGGGGTTTGGGCATTGTTTTTCAACAAGATTTCTAGTGGACTTTGAGCCAGTTTTTCCCACTTCTTTAAAAAGTTTTCTCCACTAAATTGAGAGCTAATACTTCCAATCAAAAGGGGAGTTTTTATCAAGAGTGTTTAAAGTGATTCTTTGAGTTTTCCTCCACCATTCTCTTCCTTGTTTTTCACAAACACTTGAGCATCCATTGATTATTCATTCTATAGAAGTGTTGTAGTGAGAGTGCTTTTAGGTGATCAAAGTGTTGTGATCACCAAAGATCTTTTCTTTGTACTTTGAGGAGGCGGGCAAGTGTGCTCGCGGTGGTTTAGAGTTCGATTATGAACTCTTGGTTTGAGGTGCGGCCTCGGCAAGCTTGTGGGGCTTGCGTGTGTACGGGACTAGGGAGTCCGAGGGATTGTAGGTGTTGCGGCACCAAGGAGAGATCCATTGGGATCGTGCATAGTGGAAATCCTTCGTGTGTCGAAGGCGGGGATGTAGAGCAAGTGTGCTCGAACCTCGAAACAAATCCCTTGTGTTTGCGATTGCTCACTCTCTCTCTCTCTTTGTCTCTTGTTTATATCTTGCATTCCTTTATTGTGTTTATCTTTACATGCATGATATACTTGTGTGCTTAATTGTTATACTTGCTTGGGTTGTTTGCTAACACTTGTATTTAACCAAGAGAGCCAACGCGGCACCTCAACCCTTATCAAGGGGAATCTAGAGGAGTTTGTCCAGAGCCCTTCACGGGGAATTCGGCAACACTCTTGTGTTATACGTGGTGTTTAGTGTAAGAGTTTAGTTTAGGTCATAATAGTTTTACTTCCGCATTATTTGGCATTAAGTGACCATTAGATTAGCCATCACCTATTCACCCCCTAGGTGAACCTTCAATACAATGCTTGCGATGTACTCCTTTTACTGCTTTATACCATGCGTGACCGACCCTTCATGGTCGTTAGGCTCCGGGCTCTCCACTCGGCCTCCGGGCTTGTCCACTACACGGTAGTCTAGATATTATCACTCTAACATGCATGCTCGTGTGGTACTAACATCTCGTGTAGGTACTCTTGTACCGACTCTGGGTTTCTGCCCACTCTCAAACTGGCTATCCAATTGGTTTTAGGCCTGTACCCTTATGGGTTTCGTGGTAGCTACCGAGAGTGCACTTAGCCCCCGAGCGTACTTTAGCCTTCGGGCTCTCGCCCACTACATCGAAAGAGAAGTGCGCTTGGACCGTCAGGTCTCTTAGCTCCGCCTGGTAGGCATGCTTAGCGCTCAGCGCTTTACCACTAGATTCGTCTAGGCGGAACTCTGCCAGATTTTAGGCTCGCCCTCTAAGCCGAGTCATTCCAGTAGCTCGTCAAACGCTCTAGTGTTAAACACTATTTGCTAACCGTACCTCCAACTCGCTTAGCTCCACTTGGGTGTTCGCGTCCTTGCTTATTACCTTCTCGCTAGTCTATCTATTATTTTATTAATGATTGTGAAGAGTTTGAAATCTTAATTATACTATTTTTCCTGTAACTGCATGATTTTACGGTATTCATACCAATCTTGTATATCGGTACTATTTTCCTGTATTGCTTGACGTGCTGACATATACCATGCTATTACTTGTCACCTACTTAATATCACCCTCCTGTCATGCTATCACCTGACATCCGGCATGACGTTCCTGACTCTTATAATTATCACGATAACGGGAATGATGACCTGATATCTTGTTTACTCCTGATACATATACTCTCTTGATACTCCTTACTTGTTCCTGCTCTTTCGCGAAATCAGATAATTATCTAATAAACCTAAAAAGGGACAACTTACATCGGGTCGGGAAAAACTTGCGGATATCAATATATGTTTGTGTTTACAATGATATTAGGTATGTTGAATAAGTAAATCTTTCGGTCTGACCTGAGGGCCTCCAGGTGACCAAGGGGAGCGCTAGCTTCCTCCTTGGTTTCATCTTGAAAGGGCATCCTATAAGACCCTCCTGAACGCCTCACGGCAGGTCCCGTCCTCCAGCAACGGAACAATCCTGGGTCATGGTCCCGGGTACGTACGGGATCCACTGTAAACATTATTCGTTGATGCCCCCATTGATTTTCAATAACAACCTTGTTTTACTCAGATGTGAATATATGTGTGCTGGGATGCTAGTTCACAAATCTAGACATCTGGGTAAGACGAGTAATAATAATAAAAGATATCAATTATGTATCCGTTGTATGCTTTGCCGAGTATACTTTCATCGGATTTTACATCGAATTTTCAGTTTATGACCATTATTATATTATATATGCTTACATCCTGCTTTACCAATTGTATTCTATTCCACTATTCTCCTGCTCTATCTTATTATACCATGAGTATTCTCTACTTCATACCGCTTGTTATCTCTCTACTTGCTCCTATATGCTTGTGCTCTCGACATAGTTTTCAATATATGTTTATGATTCGGATTTATCGATACACATGTGTTTATCTATGCATGCCATTTCCCATTAGCATCACCACTCGCTGGGGAGTTCTGACTCCCTTGGTCCACATGTCCAGGTCTCGGGGTTTGGAGCTTATGGATTCTCCCTACTGCTGATCAGAGATGCGAAGCTGAAGCGTGGATCACCGACAGACTGTCTGAAGCCCTATCCTTCTAAGCCCTCTGCGCGTCTCTCGAGTTATCCTTCTGTAAACTCGTGAGCGCCTTTTGTACTGTTCATACTTGTATATCTCCTTGCGCCTATCGGTGATGTAATATTTTTGTAATTTTTATCACATCCTGTTATAACTTTGTAATTGTACTCATATGTTGGAATGTATAATGCACCACGTGCTTCTGTACTCTGATTCTTCCCTGTACTGGTGCTTAGCGTATATACGTGAGGGTATTTCCGACCTGCATATATACGTTGCAGTAACATCACCGTACCCGCGGGATCAGGACGTTACAGAACAGTGCTAGGTCCTCAATGCTACTGTATAGCCTAGAGCTAACGGGTCGTGATCCACAGGGAGGGGCAATGATGTAAGCCTTACGTGAGTCTTCTTCCTATGTTATTACACTAGTTAAAGATCTTTTTTGTTTAAAGGAAAAGAAAAGAAAACATTGAACTAAATTAGAAGGATAGTAGTGAAAATCACCTAGAGGGGGGGTGAATAGGTGATAATGCTAATCTAGAAACTAAATGCGGAAGCTAAAAACTATTTTGCAACACACTTAATACAACTAACAAGTGTAGCCGAATTTCCCGTGAAGGGCTCTGGACTAACTCGTCTTGATTCCCCTAGATAAGAGTTGAGGTGCTATATGAAGCTCTTGTGGTTAAGTACAAGTGAGGCACACACAAACAAGCCAAGCATATAAGGATGATAAGCAATATGAAATAATGCAAGGCACAACACAAGCAAATAGATATGAATGATATGAATGATGCACAACACAAATAAAGAGAGAGGGTTAAGAGACAATGGATCAAACGCAAACACAAAGATATGTTTCGAGGTTCGAGCCCCTAGCTCTACGTCCCCGCCTTCACCGAGAAGGATTTCTAATCCACTAAAGGAGTACCGAACTCCTCTCTCAACCTTACATTGCCACCGAGGCAATACAACCACAATCCACCTCTACCGAAGAGGGATAAGGCCCGTAGCCAACAACCAAACTCCACCTCATAATAGAGGGAGCAAACACAAACCTCAACCTCTACCAAAGAGGGATACAACAAGTCAAGGAGGGTTTACAACTTGGAGGCTTAATCAACCTCAAACAATCTCTTTTCCATAAAACAAAGATCCTAAATAGATTAGGATAGAATGATATAGCTCAAGTGGAAAAACTAGGTGTTTGGAAAACAAAAACTCAAAGAAAACACTTGGGAAAACTCTTTGTAAATGATAGAATTGAAGAACAAAACAAATCTCCCAAATTTCTATTTTCTTTGATTTTCCCAAACCCTAAAACACAAAACCAATTTGAAAGTTTAAAGCCCAAAAACACTTTTGAAAACTTGTTTTAAACACTGGAGAAACTCTGAAATTTTTCTTGTCAAAAGTCTTGTCAAAATCCCCAAAGAGATGGGGTTTTTATAGGCCAAACAGAAAACTAGCCGTTAGGCTGATCTGTCAGCCTGACATGCTTGCGGTCGACCGGCCGGTCGACCGCCAACGGTCCCAAATATGATCGTTGGGACATGCCGGTCGACCGCCCGGTCGACCGCCCAGATACAGAGAGCAAAGCTCTCTGGTCCGGTCGACCGATCGGTCGACCGGCCCATTGCCTGGCCAGACGTGCACAGACCTGTGCACGTCGGTCGACCGAGCGGTCGACCGGCTCTGGCATACGGTCGACCGTCTCGGTCGACCGCCAAAGCCTGGCAGCCAATTTACTGGGTCAAAAAAACATGTTAAAAATATTTTAATTATCTCTTCTAAAAATCCTCAAAAATAGTTTTCTCATTTTGCATTGATATATAAACAAGTGATAAAGATTTCTACTCAAATATCAAGCATATGAAACCATTTTTGTGTTTTATCATTTTTATCAAAAACCAAAACATGTATTTTATTACACAAGGATTTTTTAATATGAAATCTGATTTTTCCTAAAACTCATTGAAATACAAAAACATGATATTTGAACATTATTTGACATGTTGCATATGGACATAGGTCCAATATACAAGAAACAAATATATATCATAGTTTTTGTCTTTTAATTTCAAATAATGTTTTGTTAAAATACCAAAACATAAAACACATGAATAGGTATGTCAAACTAAGTTTGTATAAGTCATGTAAGCATGTATGTATATAGAGAACATCTAATATACATAAAAACAAAGTAAACTTGTTTTGATCAATCTATTCATGAAAACCAATTCCAAAACATAAAACTTGTGTGTGTTGTGCACTTGAGTATATCAACTATTCTAAGCTTTACACATGGATCTAAAACACACTAAACTATGGATACCTAAGTCTTCTTGATGATCTTCCATCTTCAAGTCGACCCGATCCAAAACGTGATTCACGAGCGAGACTCCAACGAGTGCAAGGTATGATCTTGATGCTCGGGCTCTGGAATCACCATGTGAAGGCTTCAAAACTCATCTTGTTGAAGCAATCACCAACTAATATCTTGATCAATGATCTGAAACTAAAATCACAAGATTATTAGTAAACATAACTACATGAGTTAATCATCATCAAAACTAGAGTGGAAGGCCTCTGGGCCAACAATCTCCCCCTTTTTGATGATGACAAAACTCATGGAGTTATATATGCATGGATTAAAGTTAAGCTTCAAAGAAGCTCCCCCTTAACTCATGCATAACAATAAACAAAAAATATGTGCAATGAATATTAAACATGATAATGCATAGATCATGCATAAAACAATAAAACATGTTTCTTATACCAATTGAAATTTTCAAAACAAAAACAATACATGTTCTAGATGCTCTAGATACCAATGATCTAGATACCAATTAAAACATCTAGATACCAATTAAACTTAATATATGCAAAAACATAAATATGCATATAAAACTCTCAAATAATTCTCCCATTTTTGTCAATCATCAATAAAGGGGTAAAAGCAAAAGCAAAACAATAAATTTTTCTCTCCTTTTTTTGTTCGAAACAAAGAATCAAAAAAGGGGTCAAAAAGCAATAAAAAAACAATGTTCTCCCCTTTTTGTCTAAAACAAAAAGAATATCAATAAGGAGTTACAATCAATTAAGATATCAATTTAAATATTTGTTAAAAATAGCATCTTGATACCAATTGAAAGTGAACATAGATCAATAAATGGTATATGCGATATACATTCATGAAGAGGAAGATGTGAAGCTTCCCTACATAGATACATTACATGAAGGAGGGATGACAAGCCCTATTCACATAACGTACACTATGCAATGCATAAGAGGAGATATGAAGCTCACCCTACACATGTGTACCACATAAAAAAGAGTTGTCAAGCTCTTCAATATAAGATACACTCATCATGAATCTATATGTAGAAGAGATGTTAAGCTCTCCTTGCATATATGCAATATAAATCAAAACTTTTGAATATTTCCTTTAAACAAAATTTTGAATTTCTAAACAAATTTTGATACCAATTTAAAGTATTATTCTTTTTAAACATATGATACCAAATTGAAAATATTATTTTCTATTCATAAAGAAAGGGAGTGGAATACAAAACCAAAGGTAAACCAAATACCAATTAAAAAATAAAATACGAGTTTTCTCCCACTTTATGAAATACCAATTAAAACAATGTCTAAGCTTGTATTAGAATACCAATTGAAAAGTAATCAATTGAAACATGATGATCATTAAAGTCAAGCTTAGCATAAACAAAATATATATATGTATGAAAAAAAGATACCAATCGAAATTGATACTATTTGAAGTGTAAGCATACATACATAAAAATATATATGAGTATACAAAAATGTCAATATTGATACCAATTGAAAGAATCCAATGATACCAATTGAAACAACAATAATGATCAAGGTATAACTCATATAACCTATCCTCCCAATCATGTTCAAGTTTTAAAATGATTTTCACTATAAAGCATACATGAGCATGATCTCCCATCCAACCGCCCTTAGAAGGTAGGGGTTTTCAAAAATAGATTTGAAAAATATAGTATGTTTGAAAACTCTACCATATGAAGAATACAAACTAGTTAAAAGAAAAATTTGTAAACTAGTACGAAATCCTTCAAGTAAGGGATAAAACAAAATTGTATTTCATGGAAAACATGTAAGTCACATGGTCACTAAACACTCAAAAACAATAAGGCACATATCATACTCATGAAAACAAAATCATGAGAAACTATAAATAAGGTGAGTGTACAAGATATATGTGAAATACAAGGTCATGAAAATAGACATTAAGCTCAATATTCCTTTAAAATACGAAAACATGAAAATCATCAAAACTATTTAATCTTCAAGGCATATGTATGTCTTATACAAACTAAGGTATACATACATATCCTAAACACAACGAGTCCACAAATGTATATGCATTAAGGCACATGGCTCAAAAGATATATATGTATAACAATAATTTGGATAAAATGGACATATACATGAAGTTAAACATGAAAAACATGAAAATATGGATAAAATAAGAATACAAGTTAAATGCATGAATCATCAAAACTAGACTATACTAGCACATCTAATGGGAACAAATAAGCATTCAAGCACAAACATATATAGATTTATTTGTGGCCCACTATATGCACAAATATATACCTAATCTTAATGAAAACTAACATTTAAACATATATTCAAATCATGAAGCATCAAAACAAGATATAAATCATCATGATAAACATAAACATGATTATTATGTAAATTCACATGTTATTAAACTTATGATAAACATGATAGCTAAACAAAGGTGAGAACACTAAAATTATGGTCCATATTAAACATGGGTGTCTCAAATGCTATACATGTATGTCAAGAGTCTAATAATCATGGCATTTTCATAATGATCAATAAACAATGAAACATGCTATAAACAATGAATATGAAAAGCATGTAAATAAAACGGGAGTAAAGGATTGTCACCAAAACCGAAGAAGCAACTCTCATTGTCTCCAAAACATGGTGGTCTTCCCACCAAACTTCCCTTGAAAGTGATGCATCCAAATGATTTCCATGAAGCTCGGAACGCATCCACTCCAAGGTACCGTCACTCTCACGTCATGCGAGAGCCCACACCTACATCATAAACAAGAGGGGTGGTCTTTGGTACCCATATCCTTTTGGGTCCATGGGGGTTAGTCCCTTCTCTAACCCAAACAAACTTATTTGCTAAATTATCATCATGTATACGATCATAACAAAATTTAGCAAGGTGGCCCTCTCGTCCACAATGTGTACAAGTGTACACATGAGCATATATGTGATGGGTGTGTCCGTGAGGAGCATGTGTATGCCGTGTATGGTGTGCATGAATAGATTGAACTTGTTTCTTTCGAAACAAGGATTCCAAACGTGCATGGCTCAAAACACATTGGCTCAAAGTGGAGCCCAAACAATCAACACTCTTCTGAAGCATGGATATATCATTTTTAATCAAAGAAGAAGTGTGGCATGCAAGGGGTGATCTAGGTGAAACTACCCTAGCATGGCAAACATGAGAATCAATCTTATTTTGCAAAATCTCATTTTTCTTTAAACAATTTTCTAAATCATTTGAAATAGAAATAATTTTATTTTTCAAAACAACATTCTCTTTTAAAACAAAATCAACTTTTGAAGACAAGTTTTCATTTTTCTTTAATACATCATTGCAATCAATTTGACTTTAAAAATTTATTTTCCATTAGTGCAAGGTCTAGTTGAGATTTCAATGAATCCCTTTCATTAGAAATCTCCTCCTTCTCTTGCAAAACCAAATTAAGTCTAGAAAATAAATCTTTATTATCATTATTAAGGCCTAGACTTTTCTTTTTCAAAATGTTATATTTTTCTATTAATTTTTCACAAACAATAGAAAGTTCTTCATTCAAAGTGTTAGGATCAACATGCTTATCACAAGAAGAACTAGAATCAAAACTATCTAGTTGAGATTCCGATTGTACCTCAAGGGAGTCATTCCCTTGGACCATATAGCATTGTGAATCGGATTCTCCACTAGACTCCTCCGGTTGGATAGGCAATTGAAGCTTGGAGGTGGATGTGGTTGTCAACATGTTCCACACTGCAAATGTGGAATCAAAGTTAGAAGCAAGCATAAGATATTCTTTATTTAATGTGCTTCTAATAGCCTCAAGGGCTAGTGCATTGGCCTCTATATGCTTGCTATCACTAAGGTAGGATTCCTTGGTAATGGCAAGGTGAACCTTATATCCTAGGATTTGTAAATAGATGGACATCTTAGTCTTCCAAACAATAATGTTGGAAGGGACAAACATAGGTGGGGTCATGAAGTCCATGGGTCCTAACTATATGTGTGCAAACAAGCAAATGCAAATGATAGACTAGCAAATAAGGATCTCACTCCTAGGTTGTTAAACCTAAGTATCAGGAGCGTAGGCTCTGATACCAATTGAAAATCACCTAGAAGGGGGTGAATAGGTGATAATGCTAATCTAGAAACTAAATGCGGAAGCTAAAAACTATTTTGCAACACACTTAATACAACCAACAAGTGTAGCCGAATTTCCCGTGAAGGGCTCTGGAATAACTCCTCTTGATTCCCCTAGATAAGGGTTGAGGTGCTATATGAAGCTCTTGTGGTTAAGTACAAGTGAGGCACACACAAACAAGCCAAGCATATAAGGATGATAAGCAATATGAAATAATGCAAGGCACAACACAAGCAAATAGATATGAATGATATGAATGATGCACAACACAAATAAAGAGAGAGGGTTAAGAGACAATGGATCAAACGCAAACACAAAGATATGTTTCGAGGTTCGAGCCCCTAGCTCTACGTCCCCGCCTTCACCGAGAAGGATTTCTAATCCACTAAAGGAGTACCAAACTCCTCTCTCAACCTTACAATGCCACCGAGGCAATACAGCCACAATCCACCTCTACCGAAGAGGGATAAGGCCCGTAGCCAACAACCAAACTCCACCTCACAATAGAGGGAGCAAACACAAACCTCAACCTCTACCAAAGAGGGATACAACAAGTCAAGGAGGGTTTACAACTTGGAGGCTTAATCAACCTCAAACAATCTCTTTTCCACAAAACAAAGATCCTAAATAGATTAGGATAGAATGATAAAGCTCAAGTGGAAAAACTAGGTGTTTGGAAAACAAAAACTCAAAGAAAACACTTGGGAAAACTCTTTGTAAATGATAGAATTGAAGAACAAAACAAATCTCCCAAATTTCTATTTTCTTTGATTTTCCCAAACCCTAAAACACAAAACCAATTTGGAAGTTTAAAGCCCAAAAACACTTTTGACAACTTGTTTTAAACACTGGAGAAACTCTGGAATTTTTCTTATCAAAAGTCTTGTCAAAATCCCCAAAGAGATGGGGTATTTATAGGCCAAACAGAAAACTAGCTGTTAGGCTGATCTGTCAGCCTGACATGCTTGCGGTCGACCGGCCGGTCGACCGCCAACGGTCCCAAATATGACCGTTGGGGCATGCCGGTCGACCGCCCGTCGACCGCCCAGATACAGAGAGAAAAGCTCTCTGGTCCGGTCGACCGACCGGTCGACCGGCCCATTGCCTGGCTAGACGTGCACAGACCTGTGCACGTCGGTCGACCGGCTCTGGCATAGGGTCGACCGTCCCGGTCGACCGCCAAAGCCTGGCAGCCAATTTACTGGGTCAGAAAAACATGTTAAAAATATTTTAATAAATCTTTTATCTCTTCTAAAAATCCCCAAAAATAGTTTTCTCATTTTGCATTGATATATAAACATGTGATAAAGATTTCAACTCAAATATCAAGCATATGAAACCATTTTTGTGTTTTATCATTTTTATCAAAAACCAAAACATGTATTTTATTACACATGGATTTTTCAATAGGAAATCTGATTTTTCCTAAAACTCATTGAAATACAAAAACATGATATTTAAACATTATTAGACATGTTGCATATGGACATAGGTCCAATATACAAGAAACAAATATATATCATAGTTTTTGTCTTTAATTCCAAAATAATGTTTTGTTAAAATACCAAAACATAAAACACATGAATAGGTATGTCAAACTAAGTTTGTATAAGTCATGTAAGCATGTATGTATATAGAGCACATCTAATATACATAAAAACAAAGTAAACTTGTTTTGATCAATCTATTCATGAAAACTAATTCCAAAACATAAAACTTGTGTGTGTTGTGCACTTGAGCATATCAACTATTCTAAGCTTTACACATGGATCTAAAACACACTAAACTATGGATACCTAAGTCTTCTTGATGATCTTCCATCTTCAAGTCGACCCGATCCAAAACGTGACCCACGAGCGAGACTCCAACGAGTGCAAGGTATGATCTTGATGCTCGGGCTCTGGAATCACCATGTGAAGGCTTCAAAACTCATCTTGTTGAAGCAATCACCAACTAATATCTTGATCAATGATCTGAAACTAAAATCACAAGATTATTAGTAAACATAACTACATGAGTTAATCATCATCAAAACTAGAGTGGAAGGCCTCTGGGCCAACAAGTAGAAGGTAGAAGAAGATGGTGTTGGTATTTTCATTACAAGGGGAGCTAAGTTAAAAAGAAAGAAAATAAACAAGAGAAGAAAAAACATACCTTTGCGTAATTAAAGGAAAGCAAGCGACCAATTAAGTTGAGTAACGATGAAGAGAAGTGAGATAGTTTCATTGGCTGTCACTCTCAATATAACTATTTTTAAAGAAGATTATATCTAGTGTCACTCTAAATATAATTTTTCCTCTCTTTTCTATCATGAAACTTTCCCCAATCTAAGGTATAAAGAAGGCATGATTAAAAAGAAGGCATAAAGAAAGCAGATGAAAGTAATAAAGCAATTAAAACAAATAAAAATAAAAATAGGTAAATTGAAAAGAACAGAAGAACCTTTATTGAGTTGTCACCATCAATTACAAGCACTTCGTCTTATCTTTACAATTCTTTCCCTCAAAATTAAAAACTACAATGATCATTTGGAAAAGAAGAATCCTAACCCTAAAACTCTCTCCAGAGTTGTGCCCCTCTGCCTTCGGAGTATGTGTAGACTGTCTAAAAATCACTGAAGACAAGTCGTCAGATAACAGAGTCTATACTTCAGACACAAAGATGATCAAAGCTATTGATGCAGTGTCACGACGCGAAGTTCGAGGCTCGCTTCTCAATATCACTACAGTGCCAAGACCCAGGGCTCGAGGTCCGCGTCTCAACATCACTGCAGTACCAAAACACAGGGCTCGAAGCCTATGTTTCAACACCACAGTAGTATCCAAATACGGAGCTCGAGGTCTGCGTCGAGCATCACCTTAATGGCTAAACAAGCTAAAGCCTTGCGTCTCAGTTATAACTACCCTCTAAAGCTACTATTGAAAAAGGGTTGAAATTTTTCAGCTGAGGATTATTGACAGTAAAAAAGAGTTTAACTCTTCTGCACAAACTTGCTATGTTCAAGTTTTGCCCAAATCTCTTTGAGATTTCATTTGATAGGAGCTGTGCTACTTCATCAGTAATTCAAGGAGAAAAGTTCTGAAGAAGCTTGACGTGCATCCGGTCAACAGAAAATAAGATTCACTTTTCACCGCTATGGAAAGAACCCATCATTAAATAAAGAGGAGATTTGAGCTTGAATATCTCCTCTCTCTTGTAATTGAAATTTTAGAAATTGTTGTAATCTTTTATTGATTCAAGAAAATTTTACAGCACGTATTTTCAATTTTCTGACCCGTACAAGAGATGACGATTACGCTGGGGACTACTGTCTCCACTGACAAGCAAGTTGTGACGCAAGGTGATGTCAATTTCATAGGAAAGATGATCAGTCACTAATCATGGAATTCGACCAGGCAAAGAACGAGAAGTTTTTCTCATCTCGCTCCAAGAGCCCCAGAGT
This sequence comes from Agave tequilana, assembly GCA_038442645.1. Taxonomy (NCBI): domain Eukaryota; kingdom Viridiplantae; phylum Streptophyta; class Magnoliopsida; order Asparagales; family Asparagaceae; genus Agave; species Agave tequilana. The sequence goes on from JAVJIF010030276.1 coordinate 278,447, forward strand.
GGCACGACAATACCGTAGGGTCTCCTCAAAGATCTGCTCTCAAGTCTCTTCGGAGTCTTCTCAAGAATGGCCCGCGTGGCCTGCGTTAATATCTCCCGCGACACCCGCGAGACCTACGATGATTAAGGCCAATCTCGTCATGCCTCTCCTCTCAAGATTCCTCAACTCCAGCTTACCGGGGGTCCCCAACAACCCGCGAAGCGTAATCGGGATGTTGAAACGTCGACAAAGGCGTCACGCACGTCGACAACAAATGAAAGAAGCTGAAAAAGCCATTTGTTCAGCAGATACAGAACGCGGGGCTCAAGCCCGCATTTCTTCTGAGCAGCACCAGACTCGCGAACCCCGCGTCTCTATATCAAAACATAGAGTTCATGAAGTTTGTGTTTCTCAAGTTTTACTTTAGAGACGCGATGTTCAGCAATGCGAGGTCCGCATCTTTTCTCAAAGACACGAGACCCGCGTCTCTATACCAAAACACGGAGCTCATGAAGTTCGCGTTTCTGAAACTTCACCTCACAGATACGAGGTTCGCGTATCTTCTCAAGGACACTAGACCCGCATTTTATGCCAAAACGCGAGGTCTGTGTCTCTCCTAAAAGATGCGAGACCCGTTCTTAAAGCACAAGAGCCGCATCTCTTCTGTAGAGAACGAACCCCGTGTCTTTGAGACCTGTGTTTCAAAGTTACGACGCAAGACTCACGTTCACTCCCCGACCGCTGAGGTTAGGACTGAACTGGGAAGTCCTCATCCTCAGAGACTCGAGGCTGGTCTCTTCGATCCCCATCCAACGAATCTAAGAGACTACTTGACAAAAAAGAGGAGTGTTCATCAAATCACTCCACAATGCTGCTGTGAACGACTCATCACAGCGGTGCTCTTTGAATGCCACTACAACTCACATGTAAGCAAACAGTTGGTATTCAATCGGTTATCAGTAGGGCCAGTCTTCCGCTCGACCAAGAGGCGTCGCTCCCGCATGAGAAGAACCTTCTCTGATGTGGAATACCCTGAAGTCACTGCAAACATGGTGGTCCAAGCATTATGCTAAACAGGACTAAGGGGAAGCAGCCAATAGTCAGCTCCGATGAGTCTGACACTGAGCCAGAAGGAGTATACCAGCATACCCGTACTCGGATTGGTACGCTAGTCCCAATGGACTATAGTGCCCTAGCCCGGGGCATTGAAATAAGCGAAGCATACTCTACCATCACGGAATCACAGGCCTCGAACTCTTCCGTAGAGAAAGAAGCCTTCGCGTACATGACGTGGTGTAACGGTCCCAGGTTTAATTACCTCAATATCCATAAATTAATTTCGGCTAACATCAGCCTACTTATTAATCTCATTTTCATCATATAGTTCATCCTAAGGTCCATCAAATAAACATATACATGAGAGTGCTTTCCTGATATAATATTCTAACTCACAGTAACTAATAACATCAGAGTTTACAAAAAGAATCACATTCTACAATAAGTACATACATCATCTCAGGTGACCTGAAAATATCAATCTGTGGTGGGGTGAGCTCAACAGCTCAGTGAGTGAAGTCATTCAAAATAGAGTTTGTATTATAATACCATTGTAATTCAAGTATGATGCAGTTGAATAATGTCCAGAATTAGTTTTCAATACTTTCTACTTATGGTTGATTCTGTAGCTTATGAATCATAAACTCTTTCTATTATCTGATACTTTCTATATGTATTCTTTTGGGTACACGTGACCAATATTTTATTAACATACTATATAAATAATTTTGCAATACTTGACCTACTCGTTAGTCTCTTATAATCACCTCTCCGGTTTTCAGTTTGTAACATGTTCGTATTTCATATATAGTCATGGTCACAGCACAACTCTTGGAGAGCCTAATCTCAGCACAACTCTTAGAGAGCCTAATCTTACTCATTAGATTAGGTACAGCTCAATGTTGCACCTACCCCAATATACATATGACATCACACACTACTCATGATAGTATCCAATTATAACTATGTGTTCATACATGAAGAAATACGAGACACTCACATCCATATACTGGATGTCACAACAATCTATTTACCCGATGTCATAGACAACTATAGGCATACACTAGATGCCATACATATTAACATCCTTAATTCGGATATCATAAACAATTATATCCATATAGCGGATATCATAAACAATCATATCCATATACCGGATATCATAATCAATCATATGCATATACTAGGTACCATACCTATTAACATCCATAATTCGGATATCATAAACAATCATATCCATATACCGGATATCATAAACAATCATATCCATATACCGGATATCATAATCAATCATATGCATATACTAGGTACCATACCTATTAACATCCATAATTCGGATATCATAAACAATTATATCCATATACCGGATATCAATACTCTCCTTCGATCACCTCCGTTCAACGCGGACCCTTCCTCCGAAATAATAAATAACAACAATACTTCCCTTCGGTCACCTCTGGTTAAACCCGGTCCGTTCCTCCATTCAATACTCACCTTCGGTCACCTCCGGTTAAACCCGGTCCCTTCCTCCATTACAATACATGACAGCAATACATACTTATGCACATTTCTTATCACAAAGGCATTCACATACTTACCGATGTGTCACACAGTCAAGTTCATGCGATTTCATTTCTTAATTCGTTAGTTTCGAGGAATTCTTATCATATTTAAGGGGTATCATACACACACATAATACATTCAACTTAATGATCCCCAATATCGTACCGATCAAGTTCTGATTCGTAGTATAGTATTCGCTTTTCCTAATCATAATACTTATTCACCTTTTATCGTTTAGTTAACATCGGGATTCATCATCAATTGCCTCTTTTATCCTCAGGTAGACTGCCTATTGGTTACAACTTGATTTAATTTAGAATTTTCTCATCACTTCTGATACAAGTGATAGTTACACGATAATTCTGATATCACATGAATTATTAACACTTTCGATATTATAATTATCCTTTATTTCAATCAAGGACTGATTATAGTACTTTTATTTGGTACAGCCCAAGGTTAACCCAAAATTCCACCATTGCTGGTTATATAGTTAATAATTTACAGTTTTCTTTATTTTTGTTAATTGCTAGCCAAACCATCCCCTGTATTCACATATGAATCAAACCACACACATATATACATGCATACACGTGCACATATCACTTACCAATACTGGATTACTAATCTCGTTGACACGACGCTAAATCTTTCGTATGTATCATAACTTTAAATTATTAAGGTAATTATCTAACTCTTACCGGTTAGATATAATTGGTGTCACTATAAAGATGTGACTTTCAAGCCTAATAGAGGATTCTGATGTTCTGATAAATCAATTACAAGGATACTTAGAAGTCTTCGGTGTATAGAGTAGGCATACCAAAAATACTAGTTCAATGCTATCAGTATTTGTTTTGTTGATATCGAATTATCCATCATAATCGATATACTTAATGTTAAGTTGTCAGATTTACTCAATACTGACTTTAACTGGTTTTCAACAGTTTAATTACTCATTTGATACTTATACACCATCATCGATCACCCATTATCTAATAATCATCAGACTTGATCTTATTCAGTAGTTTTTCATTAATAATCATTAATCGCTAAAAGTACAATATCTACTTATGAGTCCTAGTTCAAACGTTTTATTTTTTCACCTCTCATCAGGTTCGATAAATCTTAGTTATTTATGATCGTACACATATTTGCATTTTTTTCATTACACTCCTACATTTATCGTGTAATAAATCTGCTAATTTCTTTGTCTTAAATGTCTATTTTGTAGAAGATAATTTTGAAGAGAAAGAGGATTAAACCAAATAAATACCAGTTAAAATCAGATTTAACTGGATCTATTTGGTTAGCTGAGGATGATCCCAGATCTAGTTAGAACAAATCAGGGATTGGGCAAATGTTCAGCTGAAGATCAGAGCAAATCAGAAAGATAACACCAAATGGAAACAAGTAAAATTCAGATTTCTATAAATTCATTTTGGTTAGGTAAAGATCAATCGAGGATAATATCAAATACAGAGAGATAAATGGATAGAGAGAAGATCAACGGATGAGATGAAGCAAGTTTGACTCAGATTCTGACTGGATACATTTCAGTATTTGAATCATAAATTTCTCTACAGAACCTCAAATCTGATGATTCAAGATGATCCAGAAAGAGAACTTATAGAGCTACAACTCTTATGTTGATCATTATTTCTAATTCTATCATTTGATAAGTGATATTCAGCAATCAACAGGCAAATAAACTGCAGATCAGAACTGAATATTTACATCAAATCAAGTTTGGAGATAAGGGAGGACTCAAATTCAGAAATAGCCAGCTTTCCCTATCTTCATACTCCTCTAACCTCTGCATTTCTTCTATAAATACCTGCAATCTTAAAGGCAAGAAGGGGAGGACCATCTCAGAGAGAGCTTTAGTTTAGGTTTTTCTTTTCTTCTTCAATGTAATTTTTATTTTCTTTATTTTATTTTATTTTTAGGCTAGAGAGAGTTACATAATCAAAAGAGAAGAAGAGTTATTATAGAGTGACACTATTGTAATTTTTTCTTCAAGAAGCTTATATTGAAGGTGACAATCAATGGAGGTTTCCCACTTTTCTTCGTTGTGCTCAATCTCGCCGAAGCCTTTCTTTCCTTTATTCTTTTCTACTACTTTGCTTTACTCGATATTAAGGTAAATTTCATTTATGGTTCAACAGTAGAGGTATATATTCTTCTATTATTTCTTTTTATTTCTAATCTTTGCATCACACTTTTCTTTATCTCTTTTTGGTTCCTTTCTTTTATAGATAAAACAACAACGATACCATCATCTCTTCATCTATCATCTTCTTCTTAACTTAACTTAATATTTTTTTTCTAAACTGAGAAGATAAGTATTAACTAATTTTGATAAATTAAAAGAAAAAACTTACATAACGCTTCCATCGCTGTCCCTCCCTGTGGATCACGACCCGTTAGCCCTAGGCTACACGGTAGAATTGAGGACCTCGCACTGTTCTAAATTTCTGTATTTTTTTGTGCAGGTTTGGCTCGATCAATTTATCTATCAAGTTGTTTTCAGTTGCTACCGATTAACAACTTAATTGATATATATAAATATGTAGGCCATCAGCTGACCCTTGCTGCCTCAAGTGTGCTAGTTGATACACAAAATCACGTTATGAGCATATATATATATATATATATATATATATATATATATATATATATACACACACACACACATACACACACACACACACACACACACACACACACACAACAAATACGAAAACAGTATTCGCAAGATCAACATATTACATAATTTTTGAGTATCCCATATACTTAGTTAACAATAAGCTTTTGATGTTCAATTATTTGTTAATCATGTCCAGTAGTGCTAAGAATTATTTTCTGTTGCTTTAATTAGTTCATTATCAATTTTTTTGATCAGTTCCATCATTATCGATTCACCTTCACAGTTGCTAATTAGCTGAGATCTCCCGATCCTATCTGAGTTATCAATTACATATATCCCATTTAACAAAGTTTTCTATATCACGGTTACATCGAGTTACTCGAAGAAGATTTCCAATTCCATTTGCTTAGTTTAATTCTAATATCAACTTCGATTCTGCTTATACCAGTATCAACATAACCGATTCTATAATTATCCAATCATGGTTAATGGGTCTCAAGTGATCTTTTATCTTAACTGATTTTTAACTATCTTTTATTTATAAATAAACATTCATGATCTGAGATTGATTTCCCGTTATCATTGTTTAATCTACTCATCGGGTATACCAGTGTTAACCAATTACCATCCGATTTATATAATCCATAACTACACGTTTCATAACAGCTCGAATATCGTTTGCATATAATATCAATCTTCACTTAACTAACATCATTATTTCTTACTAGTTAATACACATACAATCACAGTGTTTAAAGGAATCAGGGGTAGACTTTACCCACTTAATAATTTTTAGGTTAAGTGACACCATCATTCATCACAGACAGACATATGGCATTAACAGATAATTTATACTTAACCATTTCTATCAGAACCCAGTACTTAATTATTCGGTTCTTATTTCTAATAATACTCGCAATATATATATAATACTCAGAAATTCACAAACACATAACTCATGTGGTATTTGTCGGTGTTCATTCATATTAATACGTGTTCCAATACTTAACGACCATGTCTATACAAATTATAATTAGCAAAGTCACGATTTGGTATCATACCCGTGTTATGTTCACACACATATACATAACACATCCACAATTCATCATTCAGGATATCATATTGGGTTCTGGTTCCATAACACCCAATCGCTTTTACAATAAATATCACAATCATCTTTTAAATACTATAATATCTTAATTCCACTAGATCAATATTATCAATAGTTTCTCCATAATAATTATTTCTGAATTGGAAAAATAATACTTGAGTTAGGACTTTCACTCACCGGCATCCGAGAAATTCTTAAATGCCCAATACCAAATACAGATATAGAAGATATGTAGCTCTCGTTTTCACGATCACAACGGCTTAAGAATCGTCCGAATCTGACTTTGGATGGCCAAGATATCGTTCCGAAACCAAAACCAATATAAAAGGTTAGATACATAATAACTGAAAATATTCAGGGGGCTGTTTATAATTTTTCAGGGCCCCAGAATAATTTATTTATTTCACAGGGGCTAAAATAAAATTTACCTTATCGGGTTGGATTCTTAACGGGTCGGGTCGGGTTTATTTTGAAACCCAAACCCAACCCACCCTTTCTCCTTCCCTGCTCTGTGAAACAGCAGCAGCAACAAAAAGTTGTTGCTGCTGCTCCCTACGCCGCCACGGCCGCCTCCCAGCGCGGCCTCCGCCCGGTGCCTCGCCGCCGACCGCCGGCTGGGTCCCGAAGAGGGAGTGAACAAGAGAGTAGAGAGCGGGAAAGATAGGGGGAGAGAGAGAATGGGGGAGCACCAGCTCCCCTCCCCTGTCAGCCCAACGTCGGCTGGCCGCCGGCCACGCTACCAGAGCGTAAGAGAGAGATGAGAGTGAGAGAAGAGGAAGATGAGAGTGAGAGAGAGAGAGTTTTATTTCTCTCTCCCCCACCTACTCCCACCTACTTCCCATACTTCCCATACCTCCCATACCTCCCAATCAATCAATTTTTATTTATTTATTTTTATATTTTCATTTTTCTTTCCTTCATCTCTCCAATATATTAATACAATCATAATTAGGGTTAAATACCAATACCCGGTATTTATACGAGTATTTCATGCAGTATATACATCCGTGCATTTTCATATATTTTTCGTATCAATTAATCCGATATGATTTATAAAAACTTAAATCCATTCCAGATTTTCACAATGAATTACCGAATATTATTTAATACGGAAACAATTAGTTTAAAAATCATAAGAATTTACAATAAATATTATTAACCCAGAGTTTACCAATCCGGGTGTTACACGGGGACTCCAGAAGAAATAGCCAGGCGCTTTGAACAGCAAGCCCAGGTTCAGAGGGAGCAACTCGATATGATTCGTGCCCAACAAGAATCTATCGACACCCTTAAGCAGATGCTTTCGCAATAGCTTGAGGATAAAAAGAAGCCAAAGACCAAGACTCCTTCCAAGAAGTCCAAGGATAAATGGAAGGAAGGGGAAAGCTCATCTTCCATGAATACCAAAAATGAAGAGCAACATTCCAACTTTGAGCCATCCAAGCCTTCATCTGAAGAGGAGGTTAATTCAAAGAACGGGAGCACTCATTCCAAAAGGATGAGCAAATTGGAGCAACGTATTGAGGCCCTCGCCAACCGGAAAGGCCTCTAAGAAGTAGGAGTGGTCCGGCCGTACCCAGCTGAGTGGGATCTTGTCCGATACCCTCCTAAGTTCAAAGCTATGACCCACAGGCCTTCAACAGTAAGGGGTTACCGAACCAACACATATACTACTTCAAGCCTTGGACTGAGAAAGTAGTATCAAATGATGCCATCCTGGCTCGTTTGTTCATCGGCACCCCGAAATGGATTGCTTTTGAATGGTTCTTGAAGCTCCCAGAAGACTCTATCACGAACTGGGGTGATCTGGAGAAGCTTTTTCTCGCCCGTTTCTTCAAAGATGATTCGGAGATTACCATGCCAACTCTCCTGACGACGAGGCAATGGAAAGGAGAGCCAGTTAAAGCGTTTATGGAGAGACTTCAAAATATGGCACTCCGATGTCCCAATGGTATGACTCAGGCTATCTTGGTGGAAACATGCTGCCACAATTTGCAAACGTCACTCTTAGCTCAGATAGGAGTAGCTGAAAGCCGTACCTGAAAGCAGTTGGTCCAGCAAGGCGATCAGACAGAGGAGATCGTCGCTAAGGTTAAGGCAGAAGAAAGCAAGGCCAGATCTGAGAAGTCGACAAGGCACACGCCAGAAGTGTCTTTTTAAGCTAAAAGGAAGGACACACTGGCAACAGAAATGAAGTCTCCCTCTAAGCCCCAACTGGCTAGAGGTGATAGTTCTTCAAACTAGCCACGCGTCAACAAGCAGTACTCCTTCAAAGATGAGCTTGTTAATTCATTGTTTAAGTTACTCAACAAGAGTAACAGACTGAAGCTTCCTAAAGTTAGACATCCTGAGGAGGTGGGCAAGACCGATAATCTCAATTATTACTTGTACCATAGAATGCTGGGACACCCTACCAAGAGTTGCTACATTTTCAAATGAATCCTCCAAGCTTTGATTGATGCAGAGGTACTCAAGCTCCACCCCGAGCAGAAGAAGGTGACAGCTAACATGACGTCATTTCATCAATTCGGGGTATAGCCTCTAACACCAGCTGGAGTAGTTCCCATCCCGAAAGGGGAACTAAGGGTAATCAATATAGACCCACACCACCAGTGGGAGAAAGGTCTCGTACATGTTCCTACTCCTTAAGGAGAGACCATGTGGGTACCTCATGGAAGGCCAGCAATGAACTACTATTACCATCAGGAAATCCAGAGGCAAAGCAAAAGCCTCGCCTTGCAATATGGTGTGTGTGCTTCCTCCAGGGAAGCAAAAACCAATGTCCCATCGCTAACTGATTCTGAGGAGGAGACAATAGTCCTTACTGTAGAGCTGAATGCACCGCACATAGCAGGTTCATTCGGGTCGGTTGTACTTGAAGAAGTACAACGAATTGGTGGCAAATCTGTCTAAACCCACCCAAGAGCCAACCAAGTAATCCACAAAGCATCCTTGGAGAAGCAAAAAGAGCTTCTGTATGCCAAAACTCTCCCAAAAGACAAAGTGGAGGGATCTCCAGCACCTTACTGCTTTGATGTTTTGGCTCAGCTGGCCAACATCCCAGCCAGGATTACCCTCTATGAGCTCTTGAGACTGCCAAGTCAACAAGAGAAGCTCTTAAAGAAGCATTAGCCGATGCTGAGGCCTTATGGCCCGAATTCTGGCTAAGTCAGAGGAGGAAGATGAAGAAAATTGCCCCCACGCCTCTCAATATGTCCCCTGCATAACCTTCACTCCAGACGATATGCAGGTCAATAAGAAACATGATAGGCCTCTGTACTTCACATGGTACATTGGATTCTCTGAGGTGAGCCGCATTCATATGGATCCAGGATCCGCGTTGAGCATCATGCCCCATCGGGTAATGCAGCACTTGGGAATTCCCACTCATCGATTGAGCGCCACTCAAGCTACCATTTATGGCTTCAACGCCAATGGTATGTGTTGGAACTTGATTTTGATCATACATTTGTGATGTCATTTCATTAGAGCTCGATCTCACAAGCTTATACAAGAGGTCTACATGCTCAAGACTTCCCAAGGATGATGGCTATACATGTGTATTATATTATTTATTAGAATGTTAAAAGCCTTGAACACACACATACATCATAAGCCTTATTAGTCGACTTATACACTTTATTAGTCAACTTATACATCCTGTAGTCGACTTGAGATTTCCTGTAGTCGACTAACTTCTATCCTGAAAAATTAGCAACTCTCTGTTTCTTGACAGTTAACATTGTTAGTCGACTTATTAATTTTATTAGTCGGCTATTATTTAGTGTAATCGACTAATATTATCTGCTGGTCGACTAATTTCAGTTTTCAGAAACATGTCTTTTGTATCAGATCTTTTATAGTCGACTTGTCTTCTTTATAAGTCGACTAGTCCAGGCAAAAATCAATACCCTAGTCGACTAACCCCCAACCCCAAGTCGACTAATGGCAATTTCTGACTGTTAGTCAGTTTTTGATTTCTGGTGTTTTATCCAACATTTCAATGTTCAAATTTGTCCTGATAACTACCCTAACTGACTATAGATTTCAGTTATAAATAGGGATGTTGTCCTAAGTTAAATACACCAATTCATATCAATAGTTTTCTGCCTAAAAACTCTGTTCAAAAAAATCTATTTTTCAGAAAACTGTTTCCACTTTCATTTCTTCACTCAAATTCTAATCCTTCAGTGAAGATTTCTGAGAGTCCGCCTATAAAAGTCCTTGTTCACGATCACATACAGATTCAAGGCTTATAGGATTGTTTGTAATCACTCAAAGAGAAAGATTGCACAAGAGCGTCTTCGGGTTGAAGAGAGGTTATATAAGGTGTTGTGGTCTTCTTGGTTGTAAGAAGAGTTGTATACATTTGGCAAAGAGAATTTGTCAAGTGGTATACAAGGTATTAATTTTGGGTGTACAAAATCAAAGGTTAAAGGAAAATCTCAAGCGGGTGGCTTGGGGACTGGATGTAGGTCAAGAGGACCGAACGAGGATAAATCTCTTGTGTTTGCGTTTACTTTCTTTTTGAGATTTATTTCCTTTTATGCAAGTTTATATTTTAACGCTAATCATCCTTTGTTTGAGTATTTGTGTTGATATATTTTAGATCCTACTATTGGTATCATTTCGGGACCAACAGTACGCGTCTGATGGGAAAGATTAAACTCAAATGCTAGATCGGGGACCTGAGATCTGAGGTGATGTGACTATGTTATTGATGCCGACACTTCGTATAATTTATTGCTGGGACGACCATGGATTCATCGCAATTCCATCGTCCCCTCTACTCTCCATCAAGTCATGAAGTATGTTGACGGAAATGGAAGAGTCCGAACGTTGATCGCCGAAAGGCATCCATTCAAGGGGGTAGAGGGTTACTTCACAGATTCTCTGAAAGCAGACAAGAACCCCCAGCCATAAAAATCAGACTCTGGTAATGAAGCTAATATCGAGCCAGAGGCAGAAGAAGAATGTCTTTGGGAACTGAATCCTCTTGTAATGAGCGTTAATAAGCTCGATGTCAATTACACCGCCAATGATGGAGGCGAGTCGTATATTAATGAAGAGTTAGATTTGACTTATTTTTTCTATGTTTGCTTCTAATTCCATACCATCAGATACTAGTACCGATGTAGATGATGACCCCTAGTCGGCAATAGATGTCCTAACATCATTGCATGCACCAGTGAGGTGATCTCTCATGACATATCAAAGTGTCAGTGATGTGCAAGGAACCGTCTTCGAGGTCCCAGCAAGATGCAAAAGTCAAAAACTGATCTTTTTCAGAAGAATCGAATCCAAACCAATGATTCGTGAAGACTCGAAAAGCGAGACCCAACTCTCTCAGTTCTCTCATTACGAGCCAAATGTACTCAAAATGATGGAGAACATGGGTTATGACCTAACAAGTGGTCTTGGCTTGAACTCTGGCAATGGAAGGCGAACACTGCTTCGATCTTTCGTTGCAAAAGAAAGGGAAAGCTCTTGACTATTATCACCGAACTCGGAGGTGGTTGGGTTATGTGTCAACTCCAATCCTATCAGCCTCTGAGTCTGAAGAGTCATGATATATTATATCATGACCACTCGTCAGGCACATCATCGTAAGAGTCAGATGTCTGTGTTGGCGACATCTTAAAAGACCTTTCGGTAAACATGGTTTCAACAAGCCACCCAGAAGATAGAGATGAAGAAATGATCCAGTTAGATACAGATCCCTGGATCAAACACCTGAATCTCTCTAGAATATTTGCTTTGAATAATGTGAACCACCCACAGAGGATAAGGTAACTCAGATCAATCTAGGAGATGAGGCAATCCTAAGCCCGTCTTCATAAGAAAGTTTATCACCTCCCGAGAAAGAAGATCTAATATGTCTCGTGTGAGAGTATATAGATATTTTCGCTAGGAACTACGAGGATATGTTGGGGCTTGATCCTCAGGTGGCTATGCATCGCCTCAACATCAATCCGGACGCAAAGCCCGTCAATCAACAACAACGACAGTTTCGCCCAGAGATTATGGAAGTGATTCAATCGGAGGTCAAGAAGCTCATAGACTCTGGTTTCCTCAAGGAAGAACAACATCCTGATTGGGTAGCTAATATCGTCCCTGTCACTAAGAAGAATGAAAAGATCCGGGTTTGCATTGATTTTTGCGATCTAAATGAAGCCTGTCCTAAGGATGAGTTCTCTCTTCCAATCACGGATGTCATGATCGACAACACGTGTGGGTTTGAATGAATATCTTTCATGGATGGATTCTTTGGATACAATCAAATTAAGATATACTCTGACGATGAGAAGCATACGTCCTTCAGGATACCGCTAGGGGTGTATTGCTATACTGTGATGCCCTTCGGATTGAAGAATGCGGGATGACATATTAGAGAGCTATGAATACAATCTTCTACGTGCATATACGCAGAACAATGGAATGCTACGTAGACGATATTGCAGTGAAAAGACATGCCAAAGGTGATTACATAACAGCTAAGAAGACAATATTCAGTATTATGTGGGTGCATCAATTGAAGATGAATCCCATTAAATCCTTCCTGGGGATAGCCAACTGTAAATTTCTTGGGTTTGTCGTGGCATTCAAAGGAATCCACCTCGACCTAGAGAAAATCCACGTCATCCAGGAAATGCAACCTCTAAGGAACCTTAGAGAGCTTAGAGGATTGCAAGGGCGGCTAGCCTACATCCGAAGGTTTATCTCAAATCTCTCAGGGTAATGCCAACCCTTCACTAGATTAATGAAAAAGGGTGTCTCATTTATCTGGGATGATGCTTGCCAACAAGCGTTCGAGGAAATCAAGCGGTACCTCACGCATCCACTTGTCCTTACAATTTCGGTGTCAGGAAAATCTTTTCTGATATACATTCGAGCTGTGGATCATTCTCTAGGAGCTTTACTAGCCCAAAATAATGACCAGGAGCACGAGCAAGCAATCTACTACCTGAGTAGGACCATGATCGGAGCTGAACATCGATACAATCTGATCGAAAAAGAATGCATGGCATTGATGTTCACTGTCCAAAAGATGCGACACTACCTAGTAGGCAAAATCATACATGTCATATCAAAAGTTAGTCCTTTAAGATTGCTTATGACGAAGCCATCGTCGCTGAATGGTCGATTGGCAAAATGGGCCATATTACTCTCCCAATACGAGATGCAATTCCTGTCACAAAAGCTGTGAAAGGACAAGCAGTGGCAGACTTCTTAGCTGAACATCCAGATCCCAGAATGACCAAACCTTAAGAAGATCTCCCATATGAGATCGCTGAAGTCTGCAAGACCCAGATGTCTTTCGAAGGACAGGTATGGCAACTCTTCTTCGACGGCGCATCAAGAACGGGTACTCAAGGAAATATCATAGTAGGAGTAGGGCAATACTTGTCTCCCCACGGAACTACATAATCCCACGTGCATTCTCATTAACTGAGTCGTGTTCCAACAATGTAGTAGAATATAATGCTCTCTTGATCGGGATGCAAATCGCCGATGAGGGCGTTAAAAATCTCAAAGCGTACGGTGACTCAAAGCTCATCGTCAATCAAGTTCGCGGGGAGTACGAAGTCTGACATGAAGACTTAGTGCCCTATCACAACGCAACCATCTACATGGCGAAGAGATTCAGAAACTTTTACATTGACCATGTACCTCGCCAGCAAAATGTGCATGCAAATGCACTGGCGTCCCTCGCTGCTTCCTTGGCTCTTCCAGCCGGAGCGACAGAGAAAGTACTGGTTTACAGCCATGACTTGTATTGTCCAAAATTTGCCCTTGAAGATGATCAAACGCCAATATGAGACCTTCAAGTCAAAGAAGCTTTAGATACTTCAGCAGGTTCAGAGCTCAGGGATTGGCGATTCCCATACATCGACTACGCCTTATAGGTATACTACACAATGACCCCAAAGAGGCGGCTGCTATTAGAAGGAAGGCCCCTAGATTCTACTACAACGTGATCACACGGACACTGTATCACATATCACATGATAAAATCTTACTTCATGCCTGTCACATGAAGAGACACAGGAGGCACTCAAAGAAGCTCACGACGGTACGTGCGGAGCTCACCATCGGAGATCGACTCTGAATACTTAGGTATTACAGGCCGAAGATGATCCCTGATGCCATCGCTTATGCTAAACGATGTCATGCCTGTCAAATCCATGGTGATTTCATTCATCAGGCACCAGGACATCATCATCCTATGACTGCTTCCTGGCCTTTTGAGATGTGAGGAATGAACGTGGTTGGTCCTATCAGCCAACGTTCTTCCAAAAGACATCGGTTTATCTTAGCCATAACCGATTACTTCTTCAAATGGGCATAGGCTATCCCTTTGAAGGACATGAAGACATCTGACATGATCAAGTTTATCAAATATCACGTAATCTACTGCTTTGGCGTGTCATAACAGATTGTTCACGATAATGGGCCTCAGTTCGTTAGCCAAGCGTTCCAGAAATTCTACAAGTTCAGAATTCAAAGTGTATCTTCAACGACGTACTACCCAGCCGCTAACGGGCTTGCAAAAGTTTTTAATAAAATCATTGGGAGCTTCTCAAGAAGTTCATCTCAAAAAATCAACGCGACTGGGACAACAAATTAGGTGAATGCTAATGGGCTTATCGTACAATAGTGAGAACCCAGACAAAAGCTTCACCATTCTCATTAGTGTACGGGTGTACTCTCGCTGGAAATTCAGATCCCATCTCTGCGCATTGCTTTGACAATTGAGATGATAGATGAGGAGAACTATCGACTGTGACTACAGGAGCTGAAAGCTTTGGACGACAAACACCTGCAAACTCAACAACAAATCGAGCTTTATCAAGTTTGAATTTTCAGATCCTTCAACAAGAAAGTTAAGTGGACCAACAAGAAAGGCGACCTTGTCTTGGCTGTCAAAAGACCCATGGTGATGACACATAAGACGAAATAAAAATTTCAATATAAATAGGAAGGACCATTAGTGGTAGAGTCAGTCTACTCAAATGGAGCATATCGCCTGATAAATCCAGAAGGCAATATACTTATTGTAATCCTCAGTTTCCTATGTATGGGTGTCAATACCGGTAACTGATACCTGATGTAATCATCCTGGTAACTAGATTGAGACCATTTTAGTTTAAAGTTTTATTTCCTAATATTTTAAATTTTTCTGGATTTTCTGAAATTTTTTGAGAATTATTGGAGAAGAATCTCAATTAGGGGTCTATCGTTGTCACAGGCTGACTCCAGGATTTTTAATTAACAATTAGGAATGAATTTTAGAGATCTGACTTCACAACAATGTTTGATGACATGTTCTATTTTTGAGAATTTTTCTAAATTAATAGAGTTTAATCTAATAAAATAATGCTTAAATATTTATTCAAAAAAGAGAAAAATGAAATTAAAATTAAAAAAATAAAAATATAAACAGAAAATCTTCTTTTTGAGTTAACAGATTTAAACCCCTGATCCCACCTCCAACTTCTCTAGTCTCAACCACATGGCCACTTTGGCGTGTGGTGGGGAATGCAACATAATATATTTAAACTTCTTCCAATTCTACCCTTTTATTCTTATGAAATAAAAACCAAACTAGTTTTATTCAGATTCGAACCCCCCCCCCCCCCCCCCGTGGGCCACTTTGACGTATGATGTATGCAGCACGCACTTTTTATTTAAGCATCTGATGTTTCACCCTTTTCCCCTCTCACTTTCACCCACGTCCTCCACCATTATTCACCATGTCTCCCACCTGCGTTCTCTTTCCTCCCACATCTCGACCTGTCCCTTCAGTTTTGTCCACGTCCTCCACCCATCCTCTTTCTCTCGCCCACTCACCCAAGCCACACTCTCCCCCTCTTATACATTAATTTCTCTCTATCTAATATTATTCTCTCACTCACCCTCTCCTTTCCCCTATCACGCACTGTTGTATACTAGTCTACGGACTAATATACTATAATCTAAAATTTTAAGTAGAGAATGGATCTTATTCAACTTTTCGTTCTTACTTGCTTACTTGAAAAAATAAAAAGGTACACTAGCCTTTTATAGGCTTCAAAGGAAAAAACTTACAAGAATACCAACCATCTATTTTAATGTCATAAACAAATGACAATAATGCATATATGACTCTTTAACTTCTCCTATTCATGGTGACTTTTGATTTCTCTAAATTAATGATGACTCTTCATTCCTTCTCCTAATTGATGATCATGGCTCTTCACCTTATTGTATCTCTTCTACTTCCAAAATTAATGTCATAAAAGACAGTTTTATTTGATATTCTAACACGCCCCCTCAAATCAAAATGTTTTCATACCGAGTATTTCTTTTATCCTTTTGAAAGATTCAATAGACAAAGGTTTGGTGAAAATATCTGCTACTTGCTCCATGGTATGACAATACTCCAGCTCTATGGTTTTCTGCTTTACATGGCCTCTAAGAAAATGAAACCGTGTATCTATATGTTTGCTCCTCCCATGATGCATTGGGTTCTTTGCAAGTTAGATGGCTGATTTGTTGTTCACAAATATTACAGTCGCATCTTCTTGTGGATGATCCAACTCCTTTAAAATGTTCCGCAACCAAATAGCTTCACATACAGTAGATGAAGCTGCCACATACTTTACTTTGCATAAAGATAAGGCAACAACTCCATGCTTCTTTGAGGCCCATGAAAATGCAGTTGACCCAAGATAGAAGACATAGCCAGTGGTGTTTTTTCTCTCATCTTGGTTACCTCCCCAGTCGCTATCTGAATAGCCTACTAACTCTGTAGTTTCACCATAAGTATAAAATAGACCAAGGTTGAGTGTGCCTTTAATATACCTTAAAATTCTCTTTGCAGCTAGCCAATGAGACTCCTTCGGTGTCTCCATATAGCGACTCACAAGTCCGACTCCATAAGCAATATCGAGCCTTGTGATCGTTAAGTACCTCAGGCTACCAACTAGACTTTTGAAAAAAGTCGAGTCTACAAAATCTCCATTTCCTTCTCTTGATAGCTTCATTCCTGTGGCTATTGGGGTGTTCACTGGGTTGCAGTTACTCATCTTGAATTTCTCCAAGATCTCCTTCATGTACTTCTTTTGAGATATAAATATCCCATCTTATTGTTACTTCATTTCGATACCAAGAAAATAGGACATCAATCCATTGTCTGTCATCTCAAATTCATTGAACATCGCCTCCTTGAATTCAGCAAGCATCTCGGCGCTACTTCCTGCATATAATAGGTCATCAACATAAAGACAAATTATTAAAAATTCGCCTTGATGGTTCCTCTTCATGTAGATGGCATGCTCATAAGGACATTTGGTGAAGTCATTTTGATGAAGATAACCATCAATTCGGGCATTCCATGCCCGTGGCGCCTGCTTTAAGTCGTATAAGGCTTTCTTTAGGTGATATACTTTGTCTTCTTACCCTTTTACTAGAAAACCTTCTGGTTGCTGTACATACACCTCTTCTTCAAGAATACCAATGAGAAATGCTGACTTGACATTTAGATAATATATCTTCCACCTGTGATGAGCTGCAAGTGAAATTAATAATCTCACCGTATCCAATCGAGCAACTGGTGCAAAGACTTCTTCATAGTCGATGCCGTATTTTTGTTTGTAGCCTTTCGCTACAAGCCTCGCCTTGTACCAATCAACTTCACCATTTGCTGTGTGTTTGATCTTGTATACCCATTTGACACCTATTGCCTTGTGATTTTGTGAAAGTGTTGTCAACTCCCATGTGTCATTCTTCTAGATGGCATGCATCTCCTTCTTCATTGCTGATACAATCTTCTTCTTTAGCCTCTTGAAAGTGAGAGGCTCATGATCAGCATATAAGCAGAAGAGATTAGTCTCTCCATCTTCTTCTATCTGCTCATAGATCTCCCTGAGGCTTTTCATTTTGATGGGACCTCGTTGCACGGAGGATTCACTACTACTACCTTCCACAGAAGATGGAGAACCTCTTGCAGGAGACGGTGTAGCATGTTGAGGAGATGGTGGTGTAGCTGATGGTGTAGCTGGTGGTGGAACCTCATGTAGAGGCTCGTCAGGTTCATTCACCAAGGATTGCTCTTTGACAGTCTCTTCATTGCTCCAACTCCATGCTTCAGCTTCATTGAAGACAACGTCTCTACTAACCACTAGTTTCTTAGTTAGTAGATTGTAGAGCTTGTATGTCTTCGACACCTCGCTATATCCGATAAAAATGCATTTTTCACCATGATTGTCAAGCTTCTTCCTTTTAACTTCAGGTACTTGAGTATATGCAACACACCCAAAAATTCGTAGGTGTGCGACATTAGGCGTGTAGCCATTCCATGCCTCTTGAGGAGTCTTACCCTTCACTTGCTTCGTTGGGCACCAGTTCAGCAAGTAGGTTGAACATGCCACAGCTTCCGCCCAAAACTGCTTCGGTAGCCCCTTTTCTTTGAGCATGGTCTTGTCATGTCAAAAATTGTGCGGTTCTTTCTTTCTGCGATGCCATTTTGCTGTGGTGTGTGGGCAGTAATAAACTGCCTCATATGGCTTTCTCCCTGCAATATTCTTGAAACATATTTGAGGTGTACTCACCACCTTGATCAGATCAGAGAGTCATTAGCTTGTGGCCACTCTCCGCTTCAACAAGAGCTTTAAAATTCTTGAAGGTAGTAAAGGCAGCAGATTTTTCTTTAAGAATGCACACCCACAACTTTCTACTGAAATCATCAATGAAGGTAATAAAATATCTATTACCTTCTAAAGAGACGGGATCTAGTGGTCCGCAAATATCAGTATGAACAAGTTGCAATGGTGCCACCGCTCTCCACGACTTTCTACTAGGAAAAGGAAGTCGTTCTTGCTTGCCAATTATGCAAACTTCACAAGTAAGATTTGGTGGATCGATTGTTGGTAAACCTCATACCAAGTCGGTTGTAGATAGTAGCTTCAGGCCGCTGAAGTTTAGATGGCCGAAGCGAAGATGCCACCTCCATGACTCATTCTTCATGAGTCCTTGAAAACACTTCTCAACTTTCGTGTTTAGATGCAAGGGAAACGTGCGGCTCCTTGTCATCTTAGCGCAAGCTATAAGACCTCCTTTTGCATTTTTCAACCAAAGATGGTTGTTCTCCATATATACTTTATATCCTTTTTCGAGTAATTGACCGATGTTGAGAATATTACTTTTCATGTTAGGAATATAATAAACATCAAAAATATACTCAGGCTTACCATCCTTTTGGTAGATTTTGATCTTCCCTCTGGCTTCAACAGGGAGTTTTGAAGAATCTCCCAAGCTCACACTTCCATCAACTCCTTCTGCGAGTTCCATGAAAAGTTCTTTCTTTCCGCACATGTGGTTGCTAGCACCCGAGTCAAGGTATCAAACATCATTCTGGTCACTTGAATCATCATGACCAAGAAGAAGAGTAGAGTTATTACCCACATCATTTTGCTTCAACGAGATTGGTAAGATCTTCAGTCTATGCCAGCAATCTGAGTCATAGTGTTCAAATTTTTGACAGTTGTAGCATTGGACGTTCTTCTTGTTTCCACGTCCAGATGTAAATCTTCCTCGGTTGCTTCATCCTCGACCTCTGAAGCTTTGAAACTCCACTTGATTTTGAGTGGTTCATTGTTGGGGACCACGTCCTCTACCTCTACCACGTCCACGACCTCTACTATATGAGCCTCGATCATTTAGAGTCAACTTTGACTCTAATGCTTGTTCGAAAATTATGGAACCGGTCTTCTTTTGCATGCGTTGCTCATGAACTTGGAGAGATCCCAAAAGCTCCGCTATAGAGATCTCCTCCAAATTCTTGGACTCCTCAATTGCCGCCACCACGTGTTCGAACTTTGATGTGAGGGATCGCAGCAATTTCTTCATCACTTGGATGTCCTCCATTTCTTCTCCATTTCTCCTCATTTTATTCACAATTAGAAGTAATCGTAAATAATAATCAGAGATTTTTTCTTCATTTTTCATTTGAGCGGCTTCAAGATCGCCCCTCAAAGTTTGGAGGTGAATTCGCTTTACCCGCTTGACTCCTTTGTAGATGGTAGCAAGGATTTCCCATGCTTCCTTGCTCGTCGTTGCTTCGGCAACTCTCTCGAAGGTAGACTCGTCCAACCCTTGATAGAGTAGAAAATGAGCCTTGCTATCCTTCTTTCTTTGCTCTTTAAGAGCCTTCTTCTCTTTGACGGAGTAGGCGACTTCTACCTCCGGTGTGGGTTCCTTGAACCCGTCAAAGATTAGCTCCCACAACTCTTGAGAATCAAATAGAGCTTTCATCTGAATTGACCAACTCTCATAGTTATCTTTCAATAACTTGGGCACTTGTGGATTGATGAGATTGTTGGTGGAGGCCATGAGGAGAAGAGAAAATGGAAAAGAAATTGAATTGGCTCTGATACCAATTGTTGTATACTAGTCTACGGACTAATATACTATAATCTAAAATTTTAAGTAGAGAATGGATCTTATTCAACTTTTCTTTCTTGCTTGCTTGCTTGAAAAAATAAAAAGGTACACTAGCCTTTTATAGGCTTCAAAGGAAAAAACTTACAAGAATACCAGCCATCTATTTTAATGTCATAAACAAATGACAATAATGCATATACGACTCTTTAACTTCTATTCATGGTGACTTTTGATTTTTTTCAAATTGATGATGACTCTTCATTCCTTCTAATTGATGATGATGACTCTTCATTTCTTTCAATTAATGATGACTCTTCATTTCTCCTAATTGATGATGATGGCTCTTCACCTTATGGTGTCTCTTCTACTTTCACAATTAATATCATAAAAGACAGTTTTATTTGATATTCCAACACGCACAACCTGCAGCCAACCCACTACTGCCCTTCCCTCTCCCTGTGCGCGCACTCCGCTCCAAGTCCCGGCTGAGATCCCATCTTCCCTCCTCGGCCACAACACCAAGCTTCCATCTCCAACTGAGCCACGACCTCCCTATGCTCGACACGCCATCGAGCTTCGCTTGGCCCTTCAAACCATACATCCTCCTCAGGCCGCCACCATCACTGCCGCCCCACCTTCCCATGACCCGACTTCATAAGCCATCCCCTTCGGCGAGCTCGGCCGACCATTCCCAAGAGCCACCCATGGCTGTGCTCTCCTTCGCCGGCGCATCAGAGCCAGTGACTTCCCTATCTCCTTCATGGGCACTCTGGTGAGCCTCCGTTATTGTCCGCCTTCTCCGTCGGCCTCTGCCATCCTCTCCGGCGAGCACCCTAGAGCACGCATACCCTTGCCGTGAGTTGTCTCCTCCCATAGGTACTCACTCTTCTCTCTGTGTATAATGTGTAGTGGACTGTTTATATATTTGTGTGGGTGTGTACATTTAAATGATGTGTGTATAATGTGTAGTGGCATGTTTATATATTTGTGTGGGTGTGTACATTTAAACGATGTGTGTGTTATAAATTACTTGGTGTGTTTAATAGGTCCATGCATGGGGGTGGTGTGTTTTGTAGGTGTTGTGTGTGGTTGTGTGGATGGTGTCTTTCGCCTCTCTGTCGGTCTCCGTCGGCGAGTCCGAACGAACCCGCGCCCTTTCTGACGAGATCCTCTATCCGTCGACATTCTCCGCGGCCTCCGCCCCCTCTGCCAGAGCCTCCGTCGGCGCGCCGAAAGTCTCCCCATGGCTGTGAATTCTCTCCCCTCTCTGTACATATTTGTGTGTTGTGAATTAAGAGTGTGCACATTAATAATTGTTGGGGGGGCACATATGTAATAATGTGTAAACGTATGTGTATGTTGTGTGTGGGATGGCATCTTCCGCCTCTTCGTGGATCGCTGTCGATTGCCGTCGGCGAGCGCGAATGAACCCGCGCCCTTCACGACGAGATCCTTTATCCGTCGACCTCCTCACGGCCCCCGTCGCCTCCGCCAGAGCCTCCGTCGGTGCGCCACAAGTCACCCCATTATTATGTGAGGTTCCTCCTTTCTTCTTTTCTCTCTCTGCTATCATTTGTTAAATTATGTGTGTTATTAATTAAATGGTGTGTGTGTGTTTACATGGGAGTAATTATTATAATATGTGTGTGAGTTCTCTGTAAATGTGTGTACGTGTGTGAGTTAATATGCGTGTATGATGTGTATGCATGGATGGGTATGTATATATATGTATGTGTAAACTCGTATATTCGTATGTATTTTGGTATACACATGTATAAGGTATGCTTGATTGCATGCATGAGTATGTATATGTGTATAGGTGCACAGGTGGATGCTAAGTGTATATTTGTATTTATTTGTATGTTCGGTTGCATGCTACAGCATTTCGGACTCGTTCGTGCGATTCGGTCTCAGTAACGAGAGATTCGAATTCGTACTTGTTGTGGACCCGACACAGTACCGATTCGAAAACCGATCCATGGGATAATCCAGAGATCTGTATCAGTTCGTATGGTGAAGATCAGACAGTGATTTGGTTCTGAAACTATGTCATTTTATGTGAGTGTTTGCTCTTGTACCATTTTCTCTACTTACTATTGTCAGTAGTGTATATGTTACCTGTATTATTATGTGAGACCATCTGTTTTACTTTACCAGTTTGATGACCCGTGTCATTTCATGAGACATCATAGATTGTTCACCTTATTTGTCTAACTTATATGAGCATCTTTTGGCGTCATTACATGTGTTAGAAATATGCCGTCATTGGTTAGGCCTGATATTGATATACATAGACCGGACTTAATCTTATAACTGACCTAGTTGTGATAAATCTTAGAATATAAATTTATTGATCTTGAGGTTATTTAGTTTGTGATTGAGATTAGAGATTCATATCTTATGCATAACATTCATTGGCAGTTGTTGGTGATTATCCCGACTAGAACTCCTATGGGTATCGAGGAAGTGTTAGATATGAGTTGCTCTACCAATATTCTGATTTACTGATACTTGAACTGGCATTGACTTAGTTAGAGTTAGAGTTGACCTGTGATATATTTTACATTGGAACTTGACCAGTTTATACAAGGAATTGATCTTGTTAGATAGTCATCATATGTAGTCTGTATAGCTTACCCTTTATATAGATATGTAACATGATTTTTGATTATAGTTGGATGAATCTGGTCTTGAGGATGTTTTCATTCTTTACTTGTGATCTCAGTATCCGTTATGTTAGTTGATTTCGAGGATACCAATAGACTGCTATTTACTGTTGTTACCCAGTGATAGAGAGAATTATTGTGAGAGTGAATTCATCGATATCAGTGATAAAGTATATTCAGAGAGTGATAGCTTTTACTACTTGATCTCTGTTTTTGGTGACTTGAGGATCAATGTCTAGATTGTTATTGTAATTATTCATGTTACTGAAAGTTACTAAAAAAATATCGTTAGACTGTAACGCTCGTACAACTCTACTTATCGTTTATTTGATTACTGTTACTGTACTGTACTGTTACCTTTACTATCACCGCATCGTCCCAGTATTATAGGTAACATGAAGATTGACTGATTAAACTAAATTAAATAATAAAGTAAAAAGACAACTTATACTGGGATTGGAAAAATTGGTGGAAGAGATAGCATCTGTATTTTGGGTGGACCTAGAATACAGGTTGCGCAGCCGAAATGAGGGTTCCACTGTCGGGTTCCCGGGGATGACTGGCATCCATCTGATATTACTGTTACTGTTACTGAGTACCTAGCGGTACGAGCCTGGTTCAGCGCCAGGCATCTGGGGTCGTGGTCCCGAGTATGTACGGGACCCACTTAAAGCATGGACAATGTCTCCACCAATCAGTTTCAATAACCTAGGACCCTGATTGACACGTATAGTGAGTGTAGTATGAGATGCATCTACTGTATGTGGTAATCGGTGTTCGCTGACATAATTAATGACAACTGAAACCTTACATTGACTTTGTAAACTGAACTTGACATATATGTCTGATTTTAGACATCTGATAATACCAATGAACTGACTGTACACCTGACACACCTGATTGGACATCTGATTTTATATTGACTGGCTTTATTACCTTCTATTCATGTTTTATATCTTATTTCTATTTTATTCCAGCATATATGTTTCATAGTCTGCTTACATTTATATTCTCATGCCTTTCCTTTTTATTCTAACACATTCACTAAGAGTTCTGACTCCCTGGATTTGCATATCCAGATCTTGGGCTATTTATTGATGACCAGGTATTTAGGGAGGATCACATGTACTCGAGAAGCTGGAATCTCTCTCTTTCTTCCTAATTATCGGTATCCCTGCTCTTTTATTCACATATCGTATCCAGTCATATTTCATAGTCTTATTCATATGCTATCATTGTGTTAGACATTATATATATTATTGCAATGATTTTAGTGCCTTTATAGATGATTATACAGCTTGTTCAGGTTACTTTAGACTTAGCGTGTATATGGGGGTATTTTCCTCGCGTATATACGTTGCTGACTCTCATCGCGACTCCGTTTTCCCCGTATTTTGGGAAGCTGGGCGTGACACTTGTTATGCCAATTAATGGTAAATTCTTGAAGAAATACTACCCTTGATCATGTTAACCTTAAACCTCTGATCATTAGGTCAAGTATATATGATGCTTGCATCAAATGCATTCTCCTATGACGGAATTCTTGATTGACGACTATGTTCTGCTCAACACGAGCATAATAGTCATCATTGATCAACGCTAGCCGACTATATTCTGTTCAACACGAGCATAGTAGTTCTTATTGATCAACAGTGGCTGACTATACTCTACTCAACACGAGTATAATAGTCATCATTGATCAATAGCTAGTTGACTATGTTCTGCTCAACACGAGTATAGTAGTCTCATTAATCAACAGTTGTTCGGTGATTCTCTGCTCAACACGAGTATAATAGTCCTCAATGATCAACAGTTGTCCGGCTATGTTTTGCTCAACACGAGCATAATAGTCCTAATTGATCAACAACTATTCGACGATAAGTGAGACTAGCGTCGACGATCAAACATCGCTGGAGTTCTAATTGGCACATAAGAAGATAGTTAAGACCTATAATCGGCACATAAGAAGCTACTTAAAAAGAATGATCGGGTGAACGGTGCATGAGAACACAATCCAATCCTCGCTAGAATTGAGTCAATAAAGGCAAGCTAACTGAGCATTATTTTTATCACTCTTCTTTAGAGCATATCAAAATCCAACACCCTCAATGGCTAAGGACACAGAAAAATATTAGCTTTTAAATCCAATAAAAATTCTCGATAACTCATCAAGCTGAGGGGAATACTATGGCTAGCCCAAATCAAATGACAGTTGGTCAAGGCAAACCAAATCCGTTGATAGCTGATGGTTTGCTAAAAAACCTAAGGGACCTGATCCCGCCTTCCCCTCAAAAATCCCTTACCAATTCTCTTCCAGGAATGGTAGGACCACAAAAATACCTGTATCCATTTCCCTGGTGAAATGAGCACAGACTTGTCACGTTAATAGTAAACCTCTGACAAGCTATTTTCCTCGATCCCCAATGAAGTCAGTCAAGTTAACATTAAACCTTTGATGACAAAATTTCACTAAACACCCACTCAGAACCTCTCTGCTATTATATTAACATAACACCTCTAACGGCAAACCCATCAATATCCCTGAAAAATCAATGTTCGTCAAGTTAATATTACACCTTTGACAATTCATTCTATTTTTCATCAAAACCCCCTACCAATTCCCTCCCATGGAGTGGTAGGTCCACAAACTCAATTACTGTTAACACCACACCTCTAACAGTGAAAAGTTTCAATACTCCTCAGCGAGTATGAACTTCCACTTGACAACTCCCTTAAATGGAGTCACAAGTCTTCAAAATTATCAAGTTAACACTACATCTCTGACAATATAAACTTCACTTGTCAATTCTCCTCAATAGAATGGCAAGTCTCAGAATTGCTCATATCGCAAACCAACTCTTATCATGTTAACATTATACCTCTGATAAATTACTGTTAAGTTTAATATCACACCTCTAATAGTGACCAAGTTGTTGTCAACTTCAACATTAAACCTTTGACAATCACTTCCCTCAGGCTTCCATATCGAAGCTGAAACGAGCGATGCTAAGTTTAAAATCACACCTCTAGCATCCGGTTCATTGTTAAGTTCAACACTACATATGACAATGACCTTCCCTCGAGCTTTCGCGTTGAAGTCGAGATGACCAATGCTAAGTTCAAAATTACACCTCTAGAATTACCTCCATTGTTAAGTTCAACACAACACCTATGACAATGGTATCTTCAGTTTTTCCAACGAAACTGAAATTCATGTGGGACTAAGTTAACATTACACTCTAGCTCACATCCTTGTCAAGTTAATATCACACCACTGATAAGAGTCAATCCAGTCTGTTAAGTTAATATTACACCTCTGACGGTAAAAGAAATACTCAGATCCTGAGGGTCTAGTCTCACTTGTTATTCTCGTCAGTAAAATGGCAGGTCCACTTAAAATCACCGTTAGGTTAATATCACACCTTTAACAGTATTCTCTAATCCCCAACCGAGTCTTAATTACGTTAATACTTACGTTAATACTAAACCTCTGATGATAAACTCGATTGCGATCCCCTGTGAAGTGAAAACTTCACTTGTTATTCTCTTCCATAGATTAACAAGTCCACCAAACTTGTTTAATTATAAGTCTCGTTCGCACCGTCAAGTTAACATTACACCTCTGGTAGTAATCCCTTCAAAATACTTAATGGATTTGTCCACGCTTGTCATTCTCATCTATAGAATGACAAGTCCATAAAACTATTCCACTCCTATCAAGTTAACATCACACCTCTGACAGTAATCTTTTTAAATTCCTTAAATGAATATTTTCAACTTTGACTTGCTAAGTCAAATATCACACTTCTAGCAAATCAAAGGTAATCGCTTTCACTTATCCGATTTTCAATGCGAAAAGGAAGTCAAGACAAATAAGACGGCAGAAAAATGTCACTTTTATTGATATTCAAAAATGTGAAAGTTATACAAAACGCTCTCTTATCCAATAAGATTGAGTGTTACAACAAAAGAGTATAAAGAAGTCTCTCTTGCTCAGCGAAAGGTTGCACTCACTCCTTGAAACATTAAAGATACACGAAGCTCGTCTTCTTGACTGTAGCCAGGAGCAGCAAATCAAATTCCTCTTCTCTTGAGAACAATGGTATTTCTCGAGGTCAAAATGTAAGGAAGCATACATTCTAATTTCACCGACCAACTGGTGTGAAGGTCTTCACAAGGGTTTAATCCTTCATTTAATAGGAGGTTTCCCCACCAAAAAGTCATCCAATGAGCATGAGTTTTTCGTCGCGGTCACTTCTTTGACCAAGATTGGTGAAGGGAGGATCCGAGACCTTACTGATGACGTCCTCTTTCCCGTGACCTTCAAATACACCATGCTCATTGTAATCAGGAAGAATCTGAGACCTTACTAGTGCATCATGCCCAATAATGTCTTGAGGTGTATCGAGAATCACGCAGATCTTCCTCGCCCTTGGACAGAAGTTTTGACTTCTTAAGTGGTCGCCAATTGAACGAACTGGTCGTTTCATGTCTACCTCAATGGACGCGGCAAAGACACTGGAGCCAGTACCATCGATATGGCCAATACCTGCAAGAAGGAGAAACCCGAAGGTTAAATTTCTGCAAAGACAGAAAGTATGGATCCGAATGCACGACCCAACATGAGACTCGTGTCTGATGATCGAAACACGAAGCATATATTAACGGCGCGACGCGAGCCTTAAAAATTTTCTAAGTCATGAACTCCAAACGCGAGTCTTATACGTGAGACCTACATTTAAGGCTTCAAGACGCAGAGTTCCCCGGCTCGCGTCTGAAGATCTCAAAAGACGCAGAACTCGGTACTCAGAAGTCAATAAGCTCGTGTTTCATCAATTAACGCGAGAATCGCATTTTGCAGATCATGGACGCGTGGATCTCATATTGACTGTCTAAACTTCAAAAAAAAGAAGTTTTCAGAAGTTTCAGGAAGAGATCAAGAGACAGAGTCTCTTCATAATCAGCGATGACAGAGCTTCAAAGAAATAGAGCCTCGTCTTGAATGGTAATGGCAAAGGCCATTTTCTACCTGACGAACATCAACCGTCAAGATACGACCATGAAAACACCAAAGGAAATGCTTTTCGATTTTGAAATCACTTAACAAGGATAGTCTTCAAAGAAGATTGCAAAAAAAATTAAAGATTTGGGTTCTTTTAAGAACTCTAAAGTTCCTCAGGATGCATGTCCAGGGAAGAAGATATTCTAAGAACCCTAAAGTTCTTCAAAGTACATGCCCGTGAAGGAAAACAATCAAGTTGAATGACTGTTAAGAAGCTCATGGCCTATTTATAGGCTTGCTAATGGCCTTTATTAACATCATAAAAATCAAAGCTATTCTTAAAGGCCAATTAATAGCCTTAATTCGCAGCGCAAATCTCAAATCCAGTCTGACTAAGACACGTGAATATTTATCCTGGGAAATCCCAACGATGTTTGAATTTTCAATCCGGACACGCGTCCCAAACCGTCGCCGCCGGTTCTGCCTCGAAAGATCTAGTGAGATCTTCGTGCATGGAGAGTCAAGTCCTCAGAACCACGTCTCTACAACTGCAAGTGACGTTTCAAGGGCCACGTTTTGAAGGTCGTATCCCTTAACAAACTGAAGGTCGCGTCTCCTCCAACAAGTTGAAGGTCGCGCCTCTTAACCAACCGAGGGCTGCGTCCCCTCCAGTAAGCTGAAGGTCGTGTCCCTTAACAAACTGAAGGTCGTGTCTCTTCGACAACTGAGGGTTGCATCCCTTCAACAAATTAAAGGTCACGTGTCTTTGACAACTGAGAGCATGTCCCCTCAATAAATTGAAGACCGCGTCTCTTCAACAACCGAGGGTCGCATTCTCTCAACAAATTGAAGACCGCATCTCTTCGACCGCCGAGGGTTGCGTCCCCTCCAGCAAATTGAAGAACGTGTCTTTTCGATAGCCAAGGGCTGCGTCCCTTCATCGGCAGAGAGCTGTGTCTCCCCTACAACTCAGAGCTGCATCTCAACAAACGGCTAAGGACTGCGTCTTCATAATGGCCAAGAACCGCGTCTCAATCGCGTGTCTCCTCACCAAGCGAGATCCACGATTTTACAACAAGCATGAGTCGCGTCCTTCGCGTCCTCACTTAAGCAACAACTGTGTCTGTGAAAGTTGCGTTCTCCCACACAATAAGGAGTCTATCTGATTCTCAAACACAAAAGAAGGAATAAAGACGAGACAAAATTTATAACTTTTATTATTTATATCAAAATGATAAAAGTAATACAAACACTCTCTTATTTGATAAATGGAGTGTTACAAAAATAAAGAGAGATACAAAAGGGGGCTAATCTTGCCAGCGATAGAGTGAATCTGGTCCCGGAGACGCCAAATCTCACGTTGGCTTGTTCTCTCAACTTCTGCCCAAGCTTGAACTCTCAATTCTTCCTCTGACAGGAATTTCTTCATAGCAAGTTGTGCATGAAGAGATTCCAGCTTGGAAGAACGAGCAGTGAGATCTTCTTGAACCTACTTCTTGGCAACCTCTAGCTCCTCTAGCCTCTTCTTGACAGCGACAAGTTTTTGCTCATTACTTGAATTAAGATTTGCATCTTGGTAATTGCTACTTGAGTATTGGTTATGACTTGCTCTGCATTCTTGGTGACGACTTTGGATTCCCTAGAGTCATCAACCAAACTCTGGGAGCTGGCCTGGAATTCGTTAAAGTGTCGAGCCTCCTGAGCCATTTGCTCCTCGATCTCCTTCCATTCACGTTCTTGAGCAGTGAGGAGTTTGGTTAGCATCAGTCGGGCCTCATCCATCCGATTAGCATTTTTCAGGGTCCTCAGTTCCTTTAAGCATATCCCCATTTTCTACTATTGTCAGATATGCCTTAGCCTGATCCGAACCTCCAGTATGATGAATGTTCTCGATCTGATTTTCAAGAAGCATTCAGGCAAATGGTTGCTAAAATGAAAGAACAATCAAAGAGTTAAGAATTTACCGTGTAGCTTGTGGCTAACGGGTCATGTCCACGAGGAGGAACGCGATGAAAGCTTTTCGGTGATTCGTTTATCAACAAAGAATTGTGCTCATTTTTTTTTAGTGAAAAGAGAATGGAAAGGAGGAGATGAGTAAAAGAGAAATTGCAACTTTAGAGAAGGCTTTAGAGAAGGTGATTCAAAAGCTCGAAAATTGTTTTGTTGATTATAATAAGGAAGAAAATCTGGGCTCACTATCTCACTACTTAATTGTTCATTCTTCTATTGAAATCCTAAATGCCTCAACTTGATCATAGGTAAAACTTAAGATTGACTTTAGAAAGTTGAAGTAAAGCACATAAGATGGTTGGAAGAGTTCACTCTTTTCTTTAAGAAATCGTTTTGAATCGGATGTTAAATCATCAAGCGCGAAGAAGCAAGTATGAATAAAAATAGTTCAAGAAACGTTCTTAAAAGAAGTACAAGTTTAAAAATCCAAACCCATCCTCATGTGCCTTCAAGAACACTTTCAAGAAGAAAGGCTTTAAGTAAGGCATGTAAATGATTCATTGGGTCTTTTTTGTTAAAATCAGAAGAGAAGAAGAATTGAAGAGAGGTACAATAGTGAGCCCAGAAAAACGATCTAGCTACTCATGGAAAACAAAGAAGAAAGCAAGTAAATAATGCATGACATACCGTAATATGAGTGAAAGAAAATATGGCTCGATTCTTGTATTGATGTCACTTCAATCTTCAAGTACAAGCACTCAATTCCTCTCTCTCACAAGTATTTGTACTGGACTACAAATTGAAAAACAAAAATATAACTTTTGTACTATCTAACAAAGAGCTTAAATCCTTAGAAAATAAACAAAAATTCTAATCCTAATCTTCGCTCCTTTTTCCTCTGTTGAAACTGGTATTTATAGGGAAAAACCAGAGGGGGAGATCCCGGGAAGATTGGGGGAGCAAACGCTTCCCCAACTGACTTCAACAAGCCGCGAAAACGCGGCTAGGGCCACGTTTCCGCGGCCCTGGTGTGGCCATGTGGCCACACCCAATTGGTGGAATGCTCCGGTTTGGTGATTTGCCCATATCTTCTGCTGGTTTTCTCATTGCAGCTTCAGGATTTGACGAAACAGCCTTTGATTGTTGGCTTCAACCGCTTGATTCAGGGAGGATTCTTCTCAACCGGTTTTCAACCTCTCTTATATGTCAAGATTTTGCCCTAATTCCTTGATTCGAATTTATTCTAAATTAAATCAAAATTTGGTGGACTTTTGGGCTTGTTTCTCTTTCCTTTCTTTTAGCAATTGGGCCTACATTAAACAAAGAAGAAGAAGACTTATTAATAGGATTTATTAGCTAAAAAGTATGGTGAGGTGACAATGTATATGCAATATATGTGACTAATCACACCCCACACTTATCTTTTGCTCGCCCCCGAGCAAAACATCAGACTAATTCTAATCAATTATTAGACCTTTCGCAGGTCACTCGATTGCACTGAGTATGTGCAACAAGTCGTTAAACCTCTAGGTTACCCCTAGAGGACGAATTTTGTCTCGTGAGGGTTTTCAGTGGATTGCACCCACAAAATCCATAAAGAAAGAGAAAAAAGTTAGTATTTTCGAAAAACATTTTTAAAGGAGAAAATATTTGAAGTATATTTATAAGGCTTTAAGTAATCTATAAGTTATAGGAATATCAAATTTTTCATTCCAAAACTCAGTCTTTATTCAAAAACATGTCATCAATTAAAGTAAGGAGTCAAATTGTACTTCTCATCTAATCTATTAATTTACCCTGAGTCGTATGCACCATCGTGACTGTGAAGTTGACTAAGGGTTCTTTAACATTAACTCCTATGCCTTATTTATATTTATTTTTGGTGGAATTTATTCCTCAATTTCATTAGGCTTTCTAATCTGCCCATATAACGAGCCTTCAGTCGATGACACCCAAACCAGACAGTTTTAGGGCATCAGGTGAGAAAACACCCCTAAGGATTTAAACACTCGAGCAGATAAGGCCATGAAACTAAGGTTTTTATTTATAAGATGTACCCATTTTAGGCGTGAATACTTATGCTTCATGAGGCATAAATACCCAGCTTAATCAGAGGATTTATATATATACATTTTTTTAAACTTATCTAATTATCTTTTGCATAAATACCAAGGCTTGCTTAGGCCAAAGCACCTAGCTAATCAATAATTAGATTTGTTTATATTTTTTTATAAGGCATAAGAGTCTCTGTTTTAAACCCTAAATGTGTAAGTGTATTTAGTGTGCATATTTCATCAAGGTAAATATCAAGATTAAATTACTTTCTCAAATTTTCTTCCTAACCCAAAACATCAAACAAGTTATCGGACTTTGACCAAGTATAAGAAATCCTAATTATGATTTTCCTATTCCTTAAAATTGACTTAATTTATTACAAAAAATATATCAAAATATTGTTCTAACCTTTCAAAAAGTTTTATATATATATTATATATTATATATATCTTTTTCTTTTTATTTTTTTTAATATATTAGTCATGTTAGAACATGTTAGAACCCTCCCCCACACTTATCTCATGCATTGTCCCCAATGTATGAAAGAAATGTATAAATGCATGAAATAAAATGGAAAAGAGGAAAGTTATAGATACACTGGGTCAAAAAACCCATAGCCATTTCATTTACCGGCACCGATTCCAAGAAAGGTTTAAGGCCTTGACCATTTACCTTAAAGTCATTTCCATTCTTGGTGTCACTGATCTCAACTGCACTGTGTGGAAACACGGTTTTTACATCGAATGGCCCAGTCTATCTTGATTTCAATTTTCCTGGAAAAAGATGAAGCCTAGAATTATAGAGTAAGATTTTTTGTCCAGGGACAAAGGTTTTTCTTATGATGTGTTTATCATGAAAAATCTTGACTCTATCTTTAGTGATCCTAGCATTTTCATAGGCCTCATTTCTCAATTCTTCTAATTTAGAAATTTGTAATTTCTGAAGGTCACCGGCCTTAGTCAAGTCGAAATTCAACTGCTTGATTGCCCATAAGGCTCGGTGCTCTAACTCAACAGGCAAGTGACAAGATTTGCCATAGACTAACCTATAAGGAGACATTCCTAGAATCGTCTTGAAAGTAGTCCTGTAGGCCCATAGGGCATCTACAAGTTTGATGGACCAATCTTTCCGTTTTGGTTCACAGTTTTCTCCAAGATAAGCTTGACTTGTCTATTGGATACCTCAACTTGCCCATTGGTTTGAGGTTGATAAGGTGTGGACAACTTGTGAGTTATGGCATACTTTCGCATAAGAGCTTCAAACGATCTATTGCAAAAGTGAGTGCCATTATCACTGATGATAGCACGAGGGGTTCCGAAGCGTGAAAAAATGTTCTCTTTCAAAAACTTTATGACAACTTTGTTATCATTAGTTTTACAAGGAATGGCTTCTACCCACTTGGACACATAATCCAGTGCAACCAATATGTATTGGTTTCCAAATGAATTAGGAAATGGACCCATAAAGTCGATGGCCCAAACATCAAAGAGTTCTATTTTTAGAATTGGGTTGAGGGGCATCATATTTCGTTTTGAGATCCTTCCTACCATTTAGCATCTAGGGCATGTCTTACAAAATTCATAGGCATCCTTGAACAAAGTGGGCCAATAGAACCCGCTTTGTAGCACTTTTTCAGAAGTCTTGCGGGACCAAAGTGTCCACCGCATGCAAGTTCGTGACAAAAGGAAAGAACACTCTTAACCTCCTCATCGGGAATGCATCTCCTAATAATTTGGTCAGAACAGTACTTAAAAAGATACGGTTCCTCCCAAAAGAAATACCGGACTTGGGATAAGAACAGGTATATATCGTTTTTGGACCAATGAGACGGAGTTTGGTTTGTGACTAAGTAATTCACTATATCCGTAAACCAAGGTTCCCTAGAGATAGCTAAGAGATTTTCATCAGAAAAATCCTCATTTATGGGTAATTTGTTGCATGGAGAATTAGGGATCCATGAGAGATGGTCAGCAACGACATTTTCTACGCCTTTTTTATCTCGAATCTCAAGATCGAATTCTTGAAGAAGGAGGATCCAACGAATGAGTCAGGCCTTGGCATCCTTCTTCATCATGAGGTACCTAAGAATGATCGGTGAAAATGGTGGTTTTGGACCCTAGTAGGTAGGGACGAAACTTCTCTAAGGCAAACACTACTGTCAAGAATTCCTTCTCAGTCATAGTATAGTTCAATTGAGCATCGTTGAGAGTCCTACTAGAATAGTAAATCACATGCTACTTGTTATCGGTGCGTTGTCCTAGGACAGCGCCTATGGCAAAATCGAAAGCATCGCACATGATTTCGAACGGCTTAGACCAATCCGGTGCAGATATGATTGGTGCAGAAATAAGCTCTCTCTTAAGCTTCTCCCAAGAATTTATGCATTCAGCATCAAAAGTGAAGGACGCATCCTTAGTTAACAGATTGGTCAAGAGCCTAGCAATTTTGCTAAAATTCTTGATAAATCTTCAGTAAAAACCAGCGTGTCCTAAGAAGGATCTGATGTCCTTAACGCATGTGGGCATGGGAAGCTTAGCAATAACCTCAACTTTGGCTCTATCCACTTCAATTCCTTTCTTGGAGATTTCATGACCCAAGGCAATTCCATGTTTTACCATGAAGTGGCATTTCTCCTAATTCAATGTCAAATTTTTCTCAGCACAACGTTGGAGGACAAGTTCTAAATTGTGGAGACATTGAGTGAATGAATCTCCGTAGATGGATAAATCATCTATAAAGATCTCTAAGAATCGTTCTACTATATCAGAGAAAAGACTCAACATGCAATGTTGAAATGTTGCTGGGGAATTGCATAAGCCAAAAGGCATTCGACGATAAGCAAATGTCCCAAATGGACATGTGAATGTAGTCTTTTCTTGGTCCTCAGGAGCAATAGGGATCTGATTATACCCCGAGTAACCGTCCAAGAAACAGTAATACTCGTGACCCGCCAAACATTCAAGTATTGATCAATGAAGGGAAGTGGAAAATGGTTCTTACGAGTTGCAGCATTAAGCTTCCTATAGTCGATGCAAACTCAGATCTTCATGGGAAGTCTAGTTTGAACCAACTCTTTGTTCTCCTTTTTCACTACGGTGAAACCGAATTTCTTTGGAACCGCGTGGACAGGACTGACCCATTGGCTATCTGAAATGGGATAAATTATCCCATTGTCTAAGAGTTTGACAATTTCAGCATGAACAGCTTCTTGCATTATAGGGTTTAACCTACGCTGCGGGTCTCTTTTAGGTGTGGCGTCTTCATTGAGATGAATGCGATGTTGAACGATGGTCGGACTTAATCCCTTTATATCGGTCATAGTCCAACCAATGGCTTCCCTATGTTTTCTTAGAATAGCTTTAAGATCTTCTTCTTCCCCGTCATTTAAATGGGAGGCAATGATGACAGGAAAGGTCTCTTGTTCGCCTAGATAGACGTATTTGAGA
Organism: Agave tequilana; assembly: GCA_038442645.1. Taxonomy (NCBI): domain Eukaryota; kingdom Viridiplantae; phylum Streptophyta; class Magnoliopsida; order Asparagales; family Asparagaceae; genus Agave; species Agave tequilana. Next base: position 314,349 of record JAVJIF010030276.1, read on the forward strand.
TGCGCAGGTAAGGCTTTCAATTCTAAGGAAAAGGAGGGCTCACTGGAAGGACTAGTCAAATTTGTTGGCTCCATTATTGGTGAAATAGGGTTCGAGGCCCAATTTACATCAGAATCTACAACCTGATCAAGATTAAAGTCATCAGACTCTAACCCGAAGTCACACTCAGTTTCTAATTCCAATTCTTCCCTATGTTCACTTGTTAAGTTCTCAATTAGGTTGACTTCAAATGTTTGGTCTTCAATATCGTGGGTTGTTTTCCTAGATTGAAGACATTGACTTCTCTAGTCATGTCCCCAAAGGTTAACCTCATGGACCCATTCCTACAATTGATGATGGCATTGACAGTAGCAAGGAATGGTCGCCCTAGGATAACAGGAGTTTGAGCCCTATGATTGGAGTTGGACACAGGTTGTGTCTCCAGAACTATGAAATCGACAGGGTAAATGAACTCCCCTACCCGGATCAGGACATCATTAATCTCCCCTTTTGGAACTTTTACTGAACGGTCAGCCAGTTGGATGGTGACTCGAGTTGGACTAAGATCGCCCAACCCGAGTTGTTGATAAACTGAGAATGGAAGCAAGTTGATACTTGCCCCCAAGTCAAGAAGTGCACGACTAATCTCGGCTTGTCCTATTGTGCAGGCAATGGTGGGACTACCTGGATCCTTGTACTTGACAGGGATCAGACCCAATAGTAGCTCACTAATGTTAGTGGCTAAGAAGACCTTTTTTGGTACATTAGTCTTTCTCTTCTTGGTGCACATGTCCTTAAGAAACTTAGCATAGGAAGGGACTTGTTGGATGGCATCAAGAAGTGGCACATTTATCTTCACTTGATTAAATATCTCAATTATCTTGTCCATGAGTGGATTTTGCTTGTTGTTTTTCAGCCTATTAGAAAATGGTACTATAGGCTGGTGCACCTGACTGGTTGACTTATCTTTTTCAAATTCGTCAGAATTGGAAGGATTTGGATTAGATGAAGTGGATGCTTGATTGTGGTTGTGCTGAATGGGATTGGGTGGCGTTGACACTTGATTATCAACTCTCTTTCCTGACCTCAATGTATGAACTGCATTACATTGATTTAATGAATTATCCTCAGCCAAATGAGCTTATTGAGAATTCCTCAGATTGGTTATTGGCTGACTAGACAGGGTACCCTTTTGTCTCTCATTCTGTGGAGTGGCTAGTTGGCTCATTTGAACCTCTAACCTCTGTATAGTTTGCATGAGAGAATCTTAGTTTTTCATGTATCTTTTCATGTTTCTTTCAAAGTCAGTCATTCTCCTTTCTAGTTGAGGATTCTGGAAGGAGGATTGTTGAGCTTGGTTGGGAAAGTTTTGTTGATAGTTTGGAAAGTTAGGTGGATGGTTGGGAGAATTATTATGGAAATTGAAAAAGTTGGGTTGATGATTGGAAGAATTATTACCATGATGGAAGTGGCTAGCATGATTTGATCATGAATGGTCAGTGTTAGTTTGGCTCCATGAGAAATTAGGGTGATTTCTCCAGCCAGGATTGTACGTTGGTGCATAAGGATTATTGTTCGGCCTTGAAAAGGCTGCATTCATCGGTTCATAGTATTGTTGCTGAGTCTAAAACACAGGGCACTTCTCGAACACATGATTCATGGCTTGACAATAAGTGCAGCCCGGAGTTGGAAATTAGTTTGGGCTGACTTGATTGACTGGACTTGGTTCCTTCGTTTCTAGAGCTTCCAGTCTTCTTGCTAGGTTAGCTAACTTAGCCTCATTAGCGATGGATGATTCGATAGAATGGAGACCTCCTTTTGAAGAGATGGAGTTAGAATTCCTAGAGGTCTCACTAGTAGGTTCCCATTGGATGGTCTTTTCAGCTAGGTTTCATACAAATCCCACCCTTCATTTTCATCCTTCTGCAAGAATTCCCCTTGGCACATACTTTCTAAGAGGGTTTTGGTAGAATAGTCTAAACCGTCATAAAGAATTTGGCATTGTCGCCATTTCTCTATTCCATGATGTGGATATTAGACACGGAGGTCTTTAAAGCGTTCAAAGTACCTCCAGAATGGTTCACTTGGTTCTTGCTTGAATTGCATGATTGTCTTCCTAATGAGAGCGGTCTTATGAATTGGATAGAATTTCTTCAAGAAGACCTTGATGAAACCATCCCAAGATGTGATAGAAACCGGCCGCTAAGCTGTAAAGCCATTTCTTTGCTAGGTCCTTAAGTGCGAAAGGAACAAATCTCAACCTAATAGAATCGTCTACAAGGTGTGGGATTTTCATCATTAGACATACTTCCTCAAATTCTCTTATGAAGAAATAAGCATCTTCAGACTCTAAGCCATGAAACTTGGGGAGTGTGTTGATGAATTGAGGCTTGAGCTCAAAATTGTATTCACTAACCAATAGAAGTAGAATGCAAGATGGAAGTGAGGCTCTAATGGGATAGAACCTATCCTGCAATGATGTTGATTGAGCCATTACTGAATCTGGTCTTGGTTCAAACTTGGGTGGTGATGTGTTTCTAGTCAACCTAGATGAATTAGGGTCTCTTGACCACACTTGCATACACAAACAAAATCACAATCACAAATAAGTTTATCAACAGTCAACAAGAATAATCAACCAAGCCTAATCTAAGGTAACCTCGACCTAGACAACTCCTAACTGGTTGATTGTCCATAGGATGAAAGATCACCTAGAGGGGGGTGAATAGGTGATTATGCTAATCTAATGAACTTAATGCGAATTTAAAAACTTAATGCAATACACTCAAGTGCAATCAACAAATGATGCACACACAACCAAGACAAGCAATATGAATGCACAATATGAATATTTGCAAGGCACAAAGTAAAGAGAGAGATAGAGAGAGTCAATGGATCAAGCGCAAACAACAAGATATGTTACGAGGTTCGAGCACCCAGCTCTACATCCCCGCCTTCGACACACGAAGGATTTCTAATCCACTAGCTAGTCCTCCTAGGACTCTTACAAGGAGTACCCAACTCCTCTCTTTACAACCACAACCTCCACTTGAGGCAAAGCACCAAGCCAACAACAATCACCTCACACCTTGAGGGATTAGCACAAAGCAACCAGGGATCACCTCACACCTTGAGGGATACAACCCAAAGGCACAAAGCCAAACAAAGATAGGGTTTACAACTTAGTGGTTTCAAACAACAACCACAAAACAATCTCTTTCCACTTAGTGGTTTCAAGCAACAACCACAAACAATCTCTTTCTCCCACACAAAAAAAATCCTATAGAAAAGATAGTAGATTTTAGCTCAAGTGTGGAGAAAACCAAGGGATTTGAAACTAGCAACTCAAAGAAAATCTTTGAGAAATAATAGAAATGAAGATAGTGAAGTTCAATCAAAAGCTTTTCCCAAAATCTCTTTTCTTTGATTTTTCAAACCCTAATAAAAATACCAAAAGATTGTTCAATTTGAATCCAAAACCTCTTTTGATTGCAGCAAAAACACCTGAGAGAATGAAAATATTTGCCCAAAAATTCTTAGAGAAAAACTCTTTCAAATGGGGTATTTATAGGCAAATCTGGAAACTAGCCGTTGGCAGCAGATTTTGCCAAAATAACCCTACCGGTCGACCGCACGGTCGACCATCCAACGGTCATATTTTGACCGTTGACAGCTACCGGTCGCCGCCTCGTCGACCCAAACAAATAGAGAGCTCTGCTCTCTGACCCGGTCGACCCGGACGGTCGACCGTCCCAAGTCTGCCAAACGTGCACAAATTTGTGCACGTCGGTCGACCGACCCGGTCGACCGACTTCAGCCAAGTCGCCTTGGTCAGAAGACTAGTCGACTGGTGAAGCCTGGAACAGAAAACTGGGTTTAAAAACATGTTTAAAAATTCTTTTATCTTTTCTAAAAATCACCAAAAATAGTTTTATCATTTTGCATTGATATGTGGTAAAAAGTTTAGCTCAAATATCAATCAATATGAACTATTTTTGTGTCTTATCATTTTTACCAAAAACCAAAAACTGTATTTTCTAAAACTTGGATTTGAATAGAAAATACGTTTTTGTCCAAAACTCTTCCAATACAAAAACATGATATTTAAACACTTTGAAGCATGGTGTATATGGATATAATCCTATATACATGAAATATATATATATCCATGTTTTTGACATTAATTCCAAAATATGTTTTGTCAAAAATACCAAAACATAAAACACATGAATAAGTAAGTCAAAACTAAGTTTGTCTAAGAGTTGAAGCATGCATGTATATAGAACAAATCATATATACATTAAACCATGTAAACTTGTTTTGAATCTATCTATTAATGCAAACCAGATCGGTTAAACCTAAAACGGAAAACTGAAATCCAATATTCAAAACATGAAACGTGTGTGTCGTGAACTTGAGCATTATCATACTATTCTAATCTTTACAATTTTGGATCTAAACACAAAACTAAACTATGGTACCGAAGTCTTCTTGTAGAGCGCAAACTCCAAGCCGACTCGATCCAAAACTCTTTGATCCACCGAGCAAGTGCTATATATGATCTTTGACGCTCGGGCTCTTGAATCAACTTGTGAAAGCTTTCAAATCATCTTGTTGAAGCTAATCACAACTAATAACTTGATTAATGATCTGAAACTAAAATCACAAGATTATTAGTACACATAACTATATGAGTTAATCATCATCAAACTAGAGTGGAAGGCCTTTGGGCCAACAATCTCCCCCTTTTTGATGATGACAAAACTCATGGAGTTATATATGCATGGATTAAAATTAAGCTTCAAAGAAGCCCCCTTAACTCATGCATAAACAAATAAACAATAAATAATATGCAATAAGGGCTCTTAAACATGAATGCATATAAATGCATAAACAATAAAGGTTCTAGATACTAAAGAAATGTTTAAAACAAACATGCTCTAGATACCATTACAAACATTGCTCTAGATACCAATTACAAAACATCCAATTACAAAACATGCTTTAGATATCAATTAAAATTAAACTAAATTAAACTTAATATATGCAAAAACATAAACATGCATATAAACTCAAATTCTTCTCCCCCTTTTTGTCAATCATCAACAAAGGGGTACAAACCAAAACAAAACAAAATCTTCTCTCTTTTAATACAAAGAGTCAATCTTCAATAAGGGGTAAAGGCAAAACCAAATTAATAAATTTTTCTCCCCTTTTGTTCGAAACAACGAATCAATAAAAAAATATTTTTCCTTTTTGTCTAAAACAAAAATAAAGTCAATAAGGGGTGACAATCAATTAGGATATCAATTGAAAATATGTCAATGAAGCATCTTGATACCAATTGAAGGAAACAAACAAAAATATTGATACCAATTTTAAGCAAAAACACATGAAACATCTTGATGCCAATTGAAAATAACATAATAAATTTTGAATGTCTAAACACAAAAAATTGATACCAATTGTAAATATTTTTCATTTTGAACATATGATACCAATTTGAATTTTCAATCATAAAGTAAGGAGTGGGAATCAAATACCAATTGAAAGACAAAATCAAATTTTCTCCCCCTTTATGAAATACTAACTAAAATGATGCATAGGCTTGATACCAATTTAAAAGTAATCAATTGAAACAAAGTTAAAACTCAAGCACTAGCATAAACAAGATTTTGTGCTTAAAGATATAGGGATATAATAAGTACAAATAAAACATATATGTATGAAAAATAGATACCAATAGAAGTTGATATTCTTAGAATTGAAAGCATACATACATACAAAATATATGAGTATACAAGAAATGTCAAGATTGATACTAATTGAAAGAATTCAATGATACCAATTGAAATAACAATAAGATCAAATGTATATCTCATATTACTATACCTCCCAATCATTGTTCAAGTTTTAAATGATTTTCAATATAAGGCATACATGAACATGATCTCCCATCCAACCTCCCATGGAAGGTAGGGGTTTTCAAAAATAGATTTGAAAATGTAGTATGTTTGAAAATCTCTACCATAGTGAGAATACGAACTAGTTATAGGAAAATTTTTAAAACTAGTACGAAATCCTTCAAGTAAGGAATAAAACAAAATTGTTTTCATGAAACATATGTAAATCACATGATCACTAAACACTCAAAGTCCATAAAGCTCATATCAAATTCTCATGAAAACAAGTCATGAGTAAACTAATAAAGTGAGTGTACAAGTAAAATGTGACGCATATCGACATGAAAATATTCAATTAAGCTCATATGAAATTCCTTGAAAACATGAAAAACTAGATTTTCATTACCAATAGAAATTACCCAAAAAAATGAAAATCATCAAAACGATTTAAACTTCAAGGTATATGTATGTCATGTACAAACTAAAGTATACATACATATCCTAAACATAATGAGTCCACAAGAGTATATGCATGAAGGCACGTGGCTCAAGGATGTATATGTATAAATGATAGTTTGGACAAGATGGACATATACATGAAGTTAAAACAAAATAAGTAAAATGATGAATACAAGTCAAATGTAAGAATCATCAAACTAAACTATACTAGTACATCAAGTGAATACAAATGAGCGTTCAAGCACAAACATATATAAAGGTCTATTTGTAGCTCACTAGTTGTACAAGTATAAATTCTAGTCTTAATGAAAACTTATCATTCAAGCAAGTAGTCAAAACATGAAGCATAAAACGGGAATCATAACCCAACATGATAAACATAATAATCAAAACATGAATTATTAAAACAAAAAGTCATAGTCAACCATATGATTAGCATGACAAAGACATGTGCATTAGATCTATGATTAACATGATAGCTAAAACATAAAGAGAACACAAAATATGTGTCCATACTAAACATGGGTGTCTCAACAACTAATCATGTAAAACATAAGTCTAATAGACATGGCAAATATCATACTAATCATGAAACAATAAAACATGATTCGACAAAACAAAAATTATAAACATCCACATGATCATTATGTATATGCATGTGCATTAGATCTAGGGCATACATGTTAGTTTAAACAAGTGAGAACACTAAATATAGATCCATATAAAACATGGGTGCTCAAGAAACTAAACATGTATAAAACTAATCTAATCAATCATGACATAAGCATAATGAACAATAAAACAAGACATGCTATGAATAGATGAACATGAAAAGCATGCAAATAAAAATGGGAGTTAGAGAATGATACCAAAACCGATGAAGGTGCATCTCTAGTTCTCCAAACCACGGTGGTCCTCCCACCAAATCCCCTTGAGAGTGAAGCATCCAAATGGTTCTCTTTTAAGCTTAGAACGCATCCACCTCAAGGCACCAATACTCTCACGTGATGCGAGAGCTCCCACCTACATCAAAAGTCAAGGAGGTGGTTTTTGGTACCCATTTTCTTTTGGGTCCACGGGGGTTAGTATCTTTTCTAACCCAAACAGATTAGTTGCTAAATTTTCATGATAAACCCGATCATAACAAAATCTAGCAAGGTGGCCTTTTCGACCACAATGTGTACAAGTGTACACATGAGCATACTGTTATGGTTGTGTGCGTGATGAGCATGTGTATGCCGTGATGGGTGTACATGTAAAGTTGGAACTTGTTTCTTGCGAACCAAGGTTTCCAAGCGTGAATGATTCAAAGTACATTGGCTCAAAGTGGAGCCCAAACAATCAACACTCATCTTCAAAACATTTATGTCATTTTCAATAGTGGAAGATAAAGTGGAGCATGCAATAGGTGTGCAAGATGAAGAAGAAGCTATACTAGCAGGGCACACATGAGAATCAATTTCAATTTTCAAAGATTCATTTTCTTTAAAACTAAATCCAATTCTTTTGTAATAGAATCAATTTTATTTTCAAAACAAGGTTATCTTTTAAAACAAAATCCAATTTAAAAGATAAAACCTCATTGTTTTTCACAACATCATTACAATCATTTTTGTTTTTCAAAAATTCATTTTCCTTTAAAGCAAGTTCAAGTTGAGATTTAAGTGAGTCACGTTCACTTGCAATCTCTTCCTTTTCTTGCAAAATCAATTCAAAATTAGAACACAAATCCTTTAATTCATTTTTCAAAACAAGATTATCCTCTTTCAAAAGTTTGTGTTTTTCCACAAAATTTTCAAGCTTTTGAGCAAGTTTCAAATTCAATGTTTGAACTTCAAAACAACCATGGCAATAGGAACTAGAGCTATCATCTAATTGAGTGTCCGATTGTACCTCAAGGGAGTTATTCCCTTGGACCATGAGGCAATGCTCTTCGGACTTTTCTCTCTTAGATCTCCTCATCTTGTTGATAATCTTTGGAAGCTCGGGAGACGTCAATAAGCTCCAAACTGCAAAAGCCGAGTCATAACGATCAAACACCGGTAAAAGATGTTCACTAAGAGATGCTCTAAGTGTTCTAAGTGCTAATGCATTAGCCTTTTTATGCTTGCTACTATTAGGGAATGATTCCATAGTGGAGGCTTGATAAACTAGATGTCCTACTCTTTTCAAATGGTTACTCATATTGGCCTTCCAAGCATCAAGTCTAATATGGTCAAATATAGGAGGGCTATCCATGAGAGCAAACTAAATGAGTCCAAATGGACAATGCAAATGAAGATTAGCAAATCAAGATCTCACTCCTAGGTGGTTAAACCTAATATCAGGAGCACTAGCTCTGATACCAATTGAAAGATCACCTAGAGGGGGGGTGAATAGGTGATTATGCTAATCTAATGAACTTAATGCGGAATTTAAAACTTAATGCAATACACTCAAGTGCAATCAACAAATGATGCACACACAACCAAGCCAAGCAATATGAATGCACAATATGAATATTTGCAAGGCACAAAGTAAAGAGAGAGATAGAGAGAGAGAGTCAATGGATCAAGCGCAAACAACAAAATATGTTACGAGGTTCGAGCACCCAGCTCTACATCCCCGCCTTCGACACACGAAGGATTTCTAATCCACTAACTAGTCCACCTAGGACTCTTACAAGGAGTACCCAACTCCTCTCTTTACAACCACAACCTCCACTTGAGGCAAAGCACCAAGCCAACAACAATCACCTCACACCTTGAGGGATTAGCACAAAGCAACCAGGGATCACCTCACACCTTGAGGGATACAACCCAAAGGCACAAAGCCAAACAAAGATAGGGTTTACAACTTAGTGGTTTCAAACAACAACCACAAAACAATCTCTTTCCACTTAGTGGTTTCAAGCAACAACCACAAACAATCTCTTTCTCCCACACAAAAATCCTATAGAAAAGATAGTAGATTTTAGCTCAAGTGTGGAGAAAACCAAGGGATTTGAAACCAGCAACTCAAAGAAAATCTTTGAGAAATAATAGAAATGAAGATAGTGAAGTTCAATCAAAAGCTTTTCCCAAAATCCCTTTTCTTTGATTTTTCAAACCCTAATAAAAATACCAAAAAGATTGTTCAATTTGAATCCAAAAACCTCTTTTGATTGCAGCAAAAACACCTGAGAGAATGAAAATATTTGCCCAAAAATTCTTAGAGAAAAAAACTCTTTCAAATGGGGTATTTATAAGCAAATCTGGAAACTAGCCGTTGGCAACAGATTTTGCCAAAATAACCCTACCGGTCGACCGCACGATCGACCGTCCAACGGTCATATTTTGACCGTTGACAGCTACCGGTCGACCGCCCCGGTCGACCCAAACAAACAGAGAGCTCTGCTCTCTGACCCGGTCGACCCGGACGGTCGACCTCCCAAGTCTGCCAAACGTGCACAAATTTGTGCACGTCGGTCGACCGACCCGACTTCAGCCAAGTCGACTTGGTCAGAAGACTAGTCGACTGGTGAAGCTTGGAACAGAAAACTGGGTTAAAAACATGTTTAAAAATTCTTTTATCTTTTCTAAAAATCACCAAAAATAGTTTTATCATTTTACATTGATATGTGGTAAAAAGTTTAGCTCAAATATCAATCAATATGAACTATTTTTTGTGTCTTATCATTTTTAACAAAAACCAAAAATTGTATTTCTAAAACTTGGATTTTGAATAGAAAATACGTTTTGTCCAAAACTCTTCCAAATACAAAAACATGATATTTAAACACTTTGAAGCATGGTGTATATGGATATAATCCTATATACATGAAATATATATATCCATGTTTTTGATATTAATTCCAAAATATGTTTTGTCAAAAATACCAAAACACATAAAACACATGAATAAGTAAGTCAAAACTAAGTTTGTCTAAGAGTTGAAGCATGCATGTATATAGAACAAATCATATATACATTAAACCATGTAAACTTGTTTTGAATCTATCTATTCATGCAAACCAAGATCGGTTAAACCTAAAACGGAAAAACCGAAATCCAATATTCAAAACATGAAACGTGTGTGTTGTGAACTTGAGCATTATCATACTATTCTAATCTTTACAATTTTGGATCTAAACACAAAACTAAACTATGGTACCGAAGTCTTCTTGTAGAGCGCAAACTCCAAGCCGACTCGATCCAAAACTCTTTGATCCACCGAGCAAGTGCTATATATGATCTTTGACGCTCGGGCTCTTGAATCAACTTGTGAAAGCTTCCAAATCATCTTGTTGAAGCTAATCACCAACTAATAACTTGATTAATGATCTGAAACTAAAATCACAAGATTATTAGTACACATAACTACATGAGTTAATCATCATCAAAACTAGAATGGAAGGCCTTTGGGCCAACACAGGAGGTACAATGTAGACTTTGACCACAAGCTAATCAGCCAGGTCAGGGCAAGATTGGTGGGAGGTTATCCATTAAAGACGTTCCTTAATTAAGTAACACCAACTTCGGGCTTTCGGCCCTCAATCCCCTTCCTAAACACTGATTTGACAGGAGTTAATTTCCAACACCTTCCCCCTTAGGATAATCTCCTAGTGAGTTCGAGATGTCCCTAAGGCCAACGTCTATCAGATTTTACTTAGGCTTAGGTTGTGCGTGCTTGGAGATGGTTTGTGGGCTAAGGAAGGGTAATGACTTCCCCACCTTATCTTGAATTGGTTTTGCCCTTAGAGTTAATTGTGCAAAGTGTGCAAGATATAGAAAAGTAGCATTCAAAAGCAAATATCACCCAAGAATGTTTCCTAAACTATATGCTATGCATACGTACCTTGTCTCCAGCTCTTTTTAACAGTAATTGTAAAGTAAACGTAATTAGACAAATGCCTAGAATGCAAGTCTAAATATTTTTTAAGCAATTAACAATCACTCAAATTACTGTTGGATTAAAACAAGAATGGTGGATAGCAGATATAGTAAGAATATAACATACAAAAACTTAATTTTTTTGCGAGCAATATGTCCTGCAAAAAAGAGTTTTAGTAGTCCAATGGAATTTTCAGTTTTTGCAACGCAATTTCTTGAAATTCTGTTTCCTACTTTCGAGAGTAGGGGCACAGAATTTGCAAGTCTTCTCTTGCAAAGCTTGAATGCTAGATCTGAATCTTCAAGTCCCTGAAACAACACACAAACTTGTTAAAAAATAAATACACCGTTCCCTCCCCGCAACGGCGCCAAAAATTGGTTGCTAAAATAAAAGAACCATCAAAGAGTTAAGAATTTACCGTGTAGCTTGTGGCTAACGGGTCGTGTCCACGAGGAGGAATGCAATGAAAGCTTTTCGGTGATTCATTTATCAACAAAGAATTGTGCTCATTTTTTTTTAGTGAAAAGAGAATGGAAAGGAGGAGATGATTAAAAGAGAAATTACAACTTTAGAGAAGGCTTTGGAGAAGGTGATTTAAAAGCTCGAAAATTGTTTTGTTGATTATAATAAGGAAGAAAATCTGGGCTCACTATCTCACTACTCAACTGTTCATTCTTCTATTGAAATCCTAAATGCCTCAACTTGATCATAGGCAAAACTTAAGATTGACTTTAGAAAGTTTGAAGTATAGCACATAAGATGGTTGGAAGAGTTCACTCTTTTCTAAGAAATCATTTTAAATCGGATGTTAAATCATCAAGTGCAAAGAAGCAAGTATGAAATAAAAACAGTTCAAGAAACGTTCTTAAAAGAAGTACGAGTTTAAAAATCCAAACCCATTCTCATGTGCCTTCAAGAACACTTTCAAGAAGAAAGGTTTTAAGTAAGGCATGCAAATGATTCATTGGGTCTTTTTCGTTAAAATCAGAAGAGAAGAAATTGAAAGAGAGGTACAATAGTGAGCCCAGAAAAACGATCTAGCTACTCATGGAAAACAAAGAAGAAAGCAAGTAAATAATGCATGACATACCGTAATATGAGTGGAAGAAAATGTGGCTCGATTCTTGTATTGATGTCACTTCAATCTTCAAGTACAAGCACTCAATTCCTCTCTCTCACAAGTATTGTAATGGACTACAAATTGAAAAACAAAAAAATAACTTTTGTACTATCTAACAAAGAGCCTAAATCCTTAGAAAATAAACAAAAATTCTAATCTTAGTCTTCGTTCCTTTTCCTCTGTTGAAACTGGTATTTATAGGGAAAAACCAGAGGGGAGATCCCGGGAAGATTGGGGGAGCAAACGCTCCCCCAACTGACCTCAACAAGCCGCGAAAACACGGCTAGGGCCGCGTTTCCGCGGCCCTGGTGTGGCCATGTGTCCACACCCAATTGGTGGAATGCTCCGGTTTGGTGATTTGCCCATATCTTCTGCTGGTTTTCTCATTGCAGCTTCAGGATTTGACGAAACAGCCTTTGATTGTTAGCTTCAACTGCTTGATTCAGGGAGGATTCTTCTCAACCTGTTTTCAACCTCTCTGATATGTCAAGATTTTGCCCTGATTCCTTGATTTCGAATTTATTCTGAATTAAATCAGAATTTGGTGGGCTTTTGGGCTTGTTTCTCTTTCCTTTCTTTTAGCAATTGGGCCTACATTAAACAAAGAAGAAGAAGACTTATTAATAGGATTTATTAGCTAAAAAGTATGGTGAGGTGACAATGTATATGCAATATATGTGACTAATCAGCAAACTCGAAGGAACTTCTCTCAGAAAGAACCAACTTGATGCAAGACTTCATGGAAGTGAAGAATTGTTGCACCATCTGATGAGCCAATTCTTTCGTAATGTCCATGGCTGGAGCTAACTCTGCTGACGCGCTTCGGACCCCCTTTCTTTAATTGTGCGAACGGTGTCTGTGAGGGCAGAAGCCGTTTCACGTAGCGCAGGGACAAGGCCAGCGGCAGGTTCCTTCAACACCAAAGTTGTGACCGTCATCTCTGAGACTGTACCTGTGACAGCTTCCAGTGTAACAACTACATGAGCAGACTTCACAAGACTTGGTTCATCTGTTGAAGTATGAAGTATGTTGCCTCCTGCTTCAGTGCTTTCCATAGGTTCCTCCACTTGAGCCATCCCGGTACTCTCTGCAATTATAACGACTGTGTTAGAAATAACAATGAGAATGGGAGTATATAGGAAATCTTTATTCTCTTACCAAGCTGAGGTTTCGAAGATGGTAGATCCTTCGATAAGTAGCTCTTGGACGAGGGTTTCCCGGTCACCGTGGTTGTACCATCAAGGATCGTACCAGTAGCAGGAACTTCAAGGCCCTCTGGCCGGACCAGTTCCTCAATCATCTCCTCGATTTGGGAGGAGATCACAGCTTCGACACCAGTGGCAACTCTTGTAGGTGACATTCAAATGAAGCGTTAAAACAATATTTATCTAAATCAATAGAGTAATGATTAAGGGGGATAGAAGAAATACCCTCGGAGGTAGCGACTTCTCCCGATGGCGGAACCATTGTAGGGACATCCATCTGCATCTCTTCTTCAAAAATGTGTGTAAACTTGATAGTATCAGGAGGGCAGGTTCATCGCCAAAGTCAAGTTCGTCTCCTGAATAGTCAAAATGCTCCTCGGACGATGAAGACGGAACTTGAATGAAGGAGGCCTCAGCGACTGAAGCTTTACCACTAAGAACCCCAGTGGTAGGACTGGGCTCCATAACCCAAGAAGTCGGCATCAAGACGCTAGGACAGCCCGACTATTGCACCTCCACCCTTTCTTCTTGAGCCGAGGGGACTTCCAGTTGAGTTGAAACTCCAGGTTGAGTTAAGATTTCAACTTCAGCCCCTCCGTCACTTTCGCGGTCGACGATTCTGCAGCTATCGCTCTTTCAGTCACCACAGACTGGCATGCAGGTTCTACTTCCACCAGGACTGCAGGGCCCCTGCTGCGCAACCCCGGGACGAAGAGCTTAGACTACCTCTTCTTCTTCCTGCTCCTCTGTACCAGAAGGGATTATCTCAGATACTTCTACTGAAGCTGCAGCCTCAAACCCTATTCTTGTCTTCTTCTGGCTGGGCTCACCTTTGGAAGCAGAAGCCCGGGGACATTTAGCCACAGCTTGCTGAGTCCTTCGAAAGGGTTGTTCCTTAGTAGCTCCTGCTCCGGACTCTGACCCTAGAGCTGCCTCTGTTCTTCTAGCCTCCTTCCTGGTCTCCTTCTCGGCCTCCCTCTCGGCTTCCATGTATTCATTCATCCCCCGCATACAAGTGCCCTTAGAACCCAGCCCAGCTTTGTATGAAGACTTGATACCCTTAATACAAGAAGTATTCATTCTGAAGCCGGGTACCCTGCTGACAATAGAGTACCACGTACAGAAACTAAGACTCACATAAAAATTAGGCATCTTATGAGGGAGACTGAAGACCGCCACTGTTCCCCAGCTACATTGTAGTACCATGTTCAAGCGCCTTCAAATAGATTGCCGCTGAAGCGAAGGCCAGTGTTGGGGTTGCTGACAGAGAGCTGATCAAAACTGAACTGCCTGGCAAAACGGCGGGGCATGTAAGGCTCAATCATGCAGGAATCACCTTGCCGGAAGATCAAGTATCCGGGCCGGATATTAATGAGCCACCAGAAGACTCTGGAAGGTAGTCGTGTGAACTCGTCCGGGCCTGCAAAATCGACAAACTTGTCCTGTATGACGCATAAGGTATCTCGGGGAAGCATCGGTCGAGTTGATAGCTGGAGTTGCTCAGAATAGCCTTCAAACATTAACATGTAGTACTGCGACTAGTTCGAGCTTTCCTACCGATGCACTAAAGGGACGAAGCCCTCTGAGGGAGACATTGCTGTCATCAGCGACGGGCAGTGCATAACATACGAGGGCATCAGGTATGTGTAAGGGAGCTCCACTCTAGGATTGGGAGTCTTCACTTCCGGCCTCTCTTCTGAGTCCACGACCGGCCTACTCAGAAGTCTACGACGGCCTCCACTTGACACAAGCTTTTAGCTAACGCCTATAAGCCGCTCTGGATACCGGCCACCATCGCCAGAAGGAGAGAAATCGACTTTTTGTGTGCCAACAGAACCACGGGTGTACCACATCGGCGACGATCACCTCATGCGGTAGCGTCGGCACCACACACCATTTCAGCCACAACATGAGCAAGCCCGCCAACAGAGCCCAGTCAGATATCAGGATCTTGGCTTGATGATGGAAACTTTCAAATACTGTGTCTGGTTTGAAAGTATCATCATTGGACTCCGTGGTGTATGAGTTAGTGGAAGCGCTGATTCTTTCTGTAATTTCTTCCTCAGTGCTAGGAGCCAAACGAGTCACTGGGATATACTTATCACTTATGTCGTTGAAAAGATAACTCTCCCAAGACATCTGCTTAACACCCATGTTCCTCCAGCCAGTTGTCTGCCCACAGATGTGGAAGTGGCATAACACTTTCCAATAGGTCTCGTACACCTACGGGTCATCTTTCTTCAGCAAGTGTAACTCCTCAGTGGTCGGGATGTACTTTTCATAAGGGACGTCTCCGATTACCAGCCCCGAAACTTCATATAACTTATGAAGAGTAAGCCCCATCTCTCCAACTAGGGTGAAGAACGTGCATGTCAAGGGGTTGTACCGCTCCAAGACACCATAAAAGTGGTGGGAGCTCTGTGGGATGCCATATTGAATGGCCCTAACAACCTGGTACAGTCCCACCTGCTTCAACAAGTCCTAGAGCTATGTGAGAACAAAGCCCACCATTTTCCCACCATGACTTATCTGAGGAATGAACCTACCCAGGCGGACAGAAATCAGTGAGAAAATCACCCCTCGCCTTCAAGAATTGTTTGATGAAGGTGGCGGCTAACTGAGGGGTCTCCCCCGTCGGGTACTCAGCCCTGACTAGTCCAGGTTCTAATCCAGATACGTCTTTATCGTGACCAGCGGCGTAAGCCTCATTTGCGCCCAATTTGCCAAGAGACACACCGAAAAAGGCTTGGAGAGATCCCACTCCATTGTACAGTGTACCGACATGTGTTTGCAGATATGCCAAGGGGTACATCCTCTCCATACTGGGAAGAAAGAACTTCTTGTCCCCGAGTTGGCGGAGCCATTTGTAGTCCCCATCATACAAGATCTTGTCATCCTCAGTAATGACGTCGCCGAAAAAGAAGTCAGGTTTCTTCAGTGCGATGCGGGAGTCAGACTAGAATCGGCCATCCGTCATGATCTCCCGGAGCGTCAGTATGCTAGGATTGCTGAGTCTGTCCCGACGCTCCCTTGACTTCAGGGCAAATACTGGAGCGGTCCTCAAGAACACGAACATGAGGTTGAGATCGGCCCCACCTACATGTCCAAAATGGCACTTCTTGGACAGAGGGTTTGAAGAGTATTGCACTGCAAAAAGAACAATACAACAGTTAGCGATTCTAAAAAAACCCTGAAAATTGTCAAGTCTTGAAGCTCGGACGCGAGGTTCACGTCAAGCCCGCGTCTAATGATTAAGACGCGGAGCTCAGCGAGACATGCGTCAAACTTTAGATATGCGAGGTTCACATGAAGTCCGTGTCTGAACTCCACGAACTTGAAAATTTCTCTAAGTGTTGGAATCAGACGCGAGACTCAGTGAGACCCACGTCAAACCTTAAAGATGCGAGATTCATATGAAATCCGCGTCTGAATTCCACCGCTTGGAAACTTTTCTTAGTATTGAAATCAAAAGCAGGCTGAGTGAAACTCACGTTCAATAGACAGGCGCAGACTCGAGCCAATGAGGCGAAGACTCGGAGGTCATCAGACCTGCGTCTTGTCTATCAGCGCAAGAGTTGCGTCTATAAATCAAACGCTAGCATGAGCCTCGCGTTGGCGGTTCAACTTCAAACGAAGCTTAAGAGTTAAGACAACTCTTCGAGTTGTTTAATGGCAAAGCCAGTTCTTATTACCTGAAATGGGCCTCCTGCATGGAGGCACTTCCTATTTTAACCTCTGAAGCAACAGCGCTCGAGGAAGAAGCCACATGCTTGGTCTTTGGGGCCATTTTTGATGGTGAATTCTTTAGAGAAGATGGAGACAGGGAAGAAAAAGCTCAAAGCTTTTCTTAAGTTCTTAAACTCTGGACGCAGAGTCCAACGAAGAAGAAAGAGTTTGATAATGACTCTTGAAATACTGCTGTCATTTTATAAACGCAGTGATTGTTGGCCCATAGGCCCTTCACCTTAGTTTTGATGATGACTAACTTACGAAGTTAAGTTTGCTAATGATCTTATGATTAATAAGTTTTAGATATTGATCAAGATCTTAGTAGGTGATTAGTTTCAACAAAGAATTCAAAATCAAGTTTTGGAGCTAACACATGTTGATTCAAGAGCTCACGCATCAAGATCGCATCTAGCACTCAGATGGAGTCAAGCTCTTTAGATCAAGCTTGGATCGAGTCGTCTTGAAGATGAAGATCAACAAGAAGATTTTGGCTAGGTTTGTTAAGTTTATGTTTAGATATTGTGTAAGGATAGTTAGTCTTGATATGTTCAAGTATTATATCTAGTCTTGATATGCTCAAGTATTCACACACACACAAGTTCAAAAGTTTATTGGTGTCGGTTTAACTGTTTTAAATTTTCAAGAACATATCTTTAATTTTCATGAATAGATAAAATCAAAACAAGTTTACATGATTTTTATGTATATTGAATTTCTTCCATATACACTGATGATTCATAATGCTTAGAAAAACTTATTTTGATGATTCTAATTCATGTCGTTAAGTTTTGTTTTTAACAAAACTTAGTTTTGGATTTAATATCAAATCCTTTATATGTGTAATGGATTCTATCCATACACACCATGCTTCAAATGAGTTTAAATATCTTGTTTTTGTATTTATATAACTTTAGAGAAAAATCAATTTTCCATTTAAAATTGATTTTTGAAAGATACAGTTTTTTATTTAAAGCTATATTTTCATGCCTCAAAAATAGTTCATATAGTTTGCAATATGTGTTGATTTTTGGTCACACATATTTGTACTTCAAATATTTACATGAACCTATTTTTGTAAAATTTATAGAATTTTATTGGATTTTATAGGTATTTAACAAGTTAGATTTCAAAACCTAAAAACCCAATCTGAGCCTTCTGGCGGTCGACCGGACTAAAGCTCGGTCGACCGGACGGTCAACCGATGTGCACAGAGACGTGCACAATGCCTTGGCCTTGGGCCGGTCGACCGCATGGTCGACCGATCTAGAGAGCTTGCTCTGTGGATCTGGCCCCAGTAGACCGACCCAGAGAGGAAACTCTCTGGTTCTGGCCTCGGTTGACCCAGCGGTCAACGGACAAGCAAGTTGCCTTGGAGCGGTCGATCGACAACCCCAATGATCGAAAATCTGACCGTTGGCGATCGGCCGACCGATAGGTCATTTTTTACTTGTTCTGGACCCCCAACGGCTATATATTCAGGCTCTATAAATATTGGTCCTTTGAGGCCAATTTTAGTCAAGATTTCTAAGAGCAATTTTCCCATATTCTCAAGTGTTTTTAAGCAAGTTTTAGAGCTTCAAAATCCTATCATTATTTGTTTTCAAAGTTTTGGAAAAAAATCAAAGAAAATCAAGACTTTGGGAATCCTAGTTTTGTTCTTTATTTATCTATCAATTCAAGAGTTTTTTTTCAAGTTTTTTATTTGTGTTTTCTTTTTCAAAAGCTTTGTGCACTCACATACTTGAGCTCTTCGTTGCTTATCTATCCTCTAGGATCTTGTTTGTAAGAGACTATTATTTGTGATCATTTATGATCACCGAGAGATTGTTTGTGATCTTAGTGATCACTAAGTTGTATTTTCTTTCTTTATTTTGTGCTAGGCTTTGTGCCTTCCTCTTGTGTAGAGTAGAAAGAGAGTGGAGTTGTGTACTTCCCATTTGTAATTGTAATTTCTCAGTGGAAGGTCCTCTGTGGAAGGTCCTCTGTGGACATAGTGAAAATCCTTCTGTGTGAAGGCGGGGACGTAGAGCAGTGGCTCGACCCTCGAAACATATCCTTGTGTTAACGTTTGGATCTCTCTCTCAGTCTTATATCTTGCATTGTTATTAATTGCTCATATTATACACATGCTTGGTATTGTTTGTGTGCCCACACTTGTGTTCAATCAAGAGAGCTTTTAAAGCACCTCAACTATTAGTTTAGAAGAATTTAGAAGAGTAGTTCCAGAGCCCTTCACGAGGAATTCGGACTCACTCTTGGTTACACATAATGTGTGAGCAATTAAGTTTTTAATTACACATCATTTAGCATTAAATTAGCACTACACCTATTCACCCCCTCTAGGTGACTTACAATTGGTATCAGAGTCTACGCTCCTGATATTCGGTTTAACCACCTAGGAGTGAGATCCTTTATTACTAATCTAGATTTGCTTTGCACACATATTAGTTTACACTCATGGATTATCTTTCTCCACCTATGTTTGATGATTCTAACATAGATATGTGAAAATTTAAAATGAGTTCATATTTAAAAGCTTTAAGTTTATATGTTTATCTTGCCACTACCAAGAAATCCTATCTTAGTAATGACAAGTACATTGAGACTAATACACAAGCCATGGAGGCTCTTGGCACACAATTAGCAAAAAATATTTATGTATGATTTCTCATTGTGATTCCGCTTTTGCATTGTGGAATTATCGGGGGAAAATCGCGTACGAAAAGTGTATATTTTGAAATCAATGTTTAAAGTGTGTGTGCTTTGGCTTCCTCGATACTTCCGTTATAGCATAGAGGCTAAAACGAGTTGAATCCACAAGGACGGGAGGCGATAGAATCTTTACCGGTTGGTTCACGTGTATGTTAAAAGTTCTTTAAAGTTTAAAAGAATGAAAAGAAAAGAGAGCAAAGAATGGAAAAGAGAAGTACGGTGAAACAAGAAGAAATGGTAACATAGAAAAGAATATATTTGTGATTTTTGAAAGTATTTCTAAAATAAAGTGAATAGATAAAGAAAACTCATGGCTACTAACTACTAATGACTCCACCAACATGCTAACCTCTTAGTGATAGTTGCCTCACATGTATCATTGGCCATCATTAGTCCTTGGTTCAAGAGCGTTACAAAGCATGGCTCATATGTTAACTTTCACATCCAAATTCAACCAACAAGTGCAAGCTACACTTAAATCATCAAAACCCAACAAGAGCAAGTATGAAATAAAGTAATGTTAGCTTGTTAGAAATTTAGATGTTAGAGTGTTAGATCCATCATCATGAGCCATCAATGGCTCTTGCAAGATTAAGGCCAAGTAGAGGCTATTAGATTCATGTGGATTATCAAATAAGAAGTTAGACTAGTTAGTGGTTAGTAGTTAGTTGCCATGAGAGAAAAGATTAGCTAAACATGTAAAAGGAGTTAGATAGAAAACAAAGAGAGGTAAAGAGAGCACCTTTCATAGCTTGTCACCTTCAATTATAAGCACTCTTGCATTCCAAACATGTATCACTCTCTCTCCTATACAAGATCTACAAGAAATGAAAAATACAAGAGAGGAAGAAGAAGAAGAACTAAACTAAACTACTCTAAACTACAACATGGAAAGAAAACCCTAAAACTAACCTAAAAACTACTCAAAACTCCTCTCCCCAATTCTAGAAAAAACCTAGGATATTTATAGGCAAAAGGGGAAACCAGGATACTGTACGGAGCTGCACGTCAAATCTTGGCGCGCGGCTCCACAAGGAAGCCGTGGAAACGCGGCTATGGCAGCGTTTCCGTGGCCAAAGGGCCGCGCTGCGCTATCCTCTTCTGTCCCCCTGTCGGCTGGATATCTCGGTTTTGGGTTTTGGGTCCCTGATTTTGACAGAATCACCTCTAAAGTCAATGGCTATCTTTGTAGGCCTTTAATCACCAATTAAATGGTGATTTAGGGTCTTCTTTTTCATTGCACACATGGACCTCGAAACATGCAAGAGAGGTATTTATTAACAGAATTTAATATGAAATAAATGTGAAGATTTGATATAAAATATGCAGTTTTAGAGACTAATCATGGAACACATTGATTTCTCCCAAGTAACAAACGACATACGCTTTGGAGAAGGAATCCATGGTGGATGAGTCCGAGAAGCTTGCTATATGGTCCAAGAGATTGACTCACTTGAGGTACATTCGAATACTCATCTAGATGATAGTGCTAGTTCTTCATGTGATTAAATGCTATGGATGCACATGCTTTAAATGAAGAACTTTTCATGTTTTGTGAAAACTTGCTTTCAAAGTACAAAGCTTTGAAAAGTAAGAGTTTTGATTTAAAAGAAGAAAATAAATTTTGTTTTCTAAGCTCAACATGATTTTACAAGAGAGGGTTGAGATTTCAAGTGAACGGGATTCCTTGAAAACCCAACTTGACCTTGCTTTAAATGAAAATAAAATTTAAAGAGTAAAAATGAGTTTGATCATGTTTTGAAGAAAATGAGGTTTTATCTTCAAAATTTGATTTTATTTTTAAAGAAAATGATTCTTTGAAAAACAAAATTGTTTTAATCTCTAAAGAATTGGAATCTACTTCTTTAGAAAATGTTTCTTTGACAAATAATTTTGATTCCCATATTTGCCATGCTACTATAGCTTCATCTTCATGTGTTTCTATTGGCATGCTCCACATCTTCTTCTACTAAAAATGATATCCATACTTTAAAGAAGAGTGTTGATTGTTTGGGCTCCACTTTAAGCCAATGTGCCTTGAAACATACGATTGGAATCTATATTTCGAAAGAAACATACTCCACATATTCATGCACAACCTTCACGGTATACACATGCTTCTCATGTTCACACACATGACACCATGTATGCTAGAGTGTACACTTATACACATTGTGGACGTACGGGCCACGTTGCAAAATTTTGTTATGATAGGATAAATATTTTAAAATTTGCAAATAAGTTTGTTTGTGTTAGGAAAGGTGCTAGCCCCCATGGACCCAAGAAAGTATAGGTATCAAAATCCACCCTTATTTTATATGATGAAGGTGTGGGTTCTCACAAGACGTGAGAGTATTGGTGCCTTGATGGTGGATGCATTTCGAGCTAAAAGATCATATTTATGGATGCATCACTTTCAAGGGATGTTTAGTGAGAGAACCACTATGGATTAGAGACCTAGAGATTGGTTCATGTAATTTGGTAACTATCTCGAACTCTTTGTTTTAGATTACGTGCTTTTATATTGATGATTTTAGCATGTCATGTTTTTCATGCTCATTATGTTAAATGCAATGTTCATTAGACTTGTGATATACATGTATAGTCTTTGAGATACACTCATGTTTATATGAATTCATATTTTTGTGTTCTCACTATAATTTAGCTATTATGTATATTCTAGTTCTAAAGCACATGCATTTACCCTAATGATCATATTTGTTTATATTTTTGTGCTTTATGTCTTGATTACATGTTTAGATTTAGTTTTCATTAAAATTTATGTTTATACTTGTACAATTAGTGAGCTATACTTGACTCGTATGTTTAGGTGCCTTAATGCTCATGTATACTCATTAGATGTATTTGTATAACCTAGTTTTGATGATTCTTATATTTACATTTGTATTCCCTATTTTTGTATATGTTTTTATGTTTAACTTCATGTATATGTTAATTTTGTCCAAAACTATAGCTATGCATGTCTATCCTAGAGTCACTTGCTATCATGCAATATCTTTTATGGACTCGTTTATGTTTAGGATATGTATGTATACTTTAGTTTCGACAAAACATACATATACCTTGAAGTTTGTTTAGTTTTGATAAAAATTGAAGTTTTGATGATTTCATATTTTTGTGTAAGGAATTTTGATTGAGCTCGCCTTGTCTCCTTGATTATGATTACTACATGACTCTTGTACACTCGATACTTTGTGTTTACTCATGATTTTTATTTCATGAGCATATATGTGTTTTATTACTATTTGAGTGGCGATGATTATGTGTTTTTTCATATTTCATGCATATATATTTGTTTTATTTCTTACTTGAAGGATTTAGTATTAATTTTCAAAGTTATCTTTAAACTAGTTTTTACTCTTCAATTGGTAGAGTTTTCAAATATGTTAAATATTTTCAAACTATATTTTTGAAAACCCTACCATCTAAGGGCGGTTCGATGGGTGACCATGTCTTGTATACCCTTATTGAATATCTTTCAAACATGTACATGATAGGATGGAAGTTATGAGCTATAAATGTTTCTTAATGAAATTTGATTTTTGTATACTCATATGTGCTTTCTATATATGTATGATTCAAATTTCAAGTGGTAATTCCATTTTCATACATACATATATTTGATTTTGATTGTACTTAATTTACAATGTCCATACATTTTTAGCACAAATTGATTTCATGCAAAGCTTGATTTAGTTTTTAATGATAATTGGAATCTTTACAAGCTTATGCATTATTTTTATTAGTATTTAATAAAGGGGAAAAAAATTCTTATTTTATCTTTCAATTGATTTTATTTTCAATTGGCATCTTACTCCCACTCTTTATGATGGAAAATATTTTATTTTAGTATATGCTAATATTTTCAATATTGGTATCAATAATCTTAAATTGGTATTATTCTCAATTTGGCATCTATATTGCAAAATGATTTTAGTGTTTACCTAAAATTGGTTTTTATTTTCATTTAGTATCATGTCATTCTATTGGTATCAATTGGTAAAAAGATTGTTTCACTTTCAATTGGTTTCTTTCAATTGATAATTTTTATTGGTATCCAAATTTTGTTTTAAAATATGTTTATTGAAAATGTTTGTTTTTCCTCACCCCTTTGTTGATGAGTGACAAAAAGGGGAGAAGGATTAGTGAGTATATATGCATGTTTGATTCATTGTTTATGCATATATACATATGCTTTTATGATTCTCATTGCATATCTTTTGTTATTGTTTATTGGTATTTTGAGCTTACATTGCATATCTTTATATTTTATGATTATGCATGAGTTAAGGGGGAGTTTTTATGAAGTCTATCCTTAATTAATGCATATATAACCTTATAAGCTTTGTCATCATCAAAAGGGGAAGATTGTTGGCCCAGAGGCCCTTCACCTTAGTTTTGATGATGACTAACTTATGAAGTTAAATTTGCTAATGATCTTACGATTAATAAGTTTCAAATATTGATCAAAATCTTAGTAGGTGATTAGCTTCAACAAAAAATTTAAAGTCAATTTTGGAGCTAACACGTGTTGATTTAAGAGCTCGCGTGTCAAGATTGCATCTACCACTCGGATGGAGTCAAGCTCTTTGGATCAAGTTTGGATCGAGTCATCTTGCAGATGAAGATTAACAAGAAGACTTCAATTAGGTTTGTTTAGTTTATGTTTAGATCTAGTGTAAGAATGTTAGTCTTGATATGCTCAAGTATTCACGCACACACAAGTTCAAAAGTTTATTGGTTTCGGCTTAACCGTTTTAAATTTTCAAGAACATATCTTTAGTTTTCATGAATAGATAGAATCAAAACAAGTTTACATGATTTTTATGTATGTTGGATTTCTTCCATATACATTGATGATTCATAATGCTTAGAAAAACTTATTTTAATGATTCTAGTTCATGTCTTTAAGTTTTGTTTTTAAATAAACTTAGTTTTGGATTTAATGTCAAAACATAGATATATCTTTTATATGTGTATTGGATTCTATCCATACACACCATGCTTCAAATGAGTTTAAATATCTTGTTTTTGTATTTATACAAGTTTAGAGAAAATCAGTTTTCCATTTAAAAGTTAATTTTTGAGAATACGGTTTTTGGTTTCAAGGTATATTTTCATGCCTTAAAAATAGTTCAAATAGTTTATAATATGTGTTGATTTTTGGTCACACATATTTTTACTTCAAATATTTACATGAACTTGTTTTTGTGGAATTTATAGAGTTTTATGGGATTTTATAGGTATTTAACAAGTTAGATTTCAAAACCTAAAACTCAATCTGAGCCTTTTGGTAGTCGACCGGATCAGAGCTCGGTCGACCGGATGGTCGACCGATGTGCACAGAGACATGCACAATGCCTTGGCCTTGGGCCGGTCGACCGTACGGTCGACCGATCCAGAAAACTTGCTCTCTGGATCTGGCTGCGATCGACCGACCCAGAGAGGGAGCTCTGTGGTTCTGGCCTCGGTTGACCCAGCGGTTGACTGACAGGAAAATGGCCTTGGGGCGGTCGACTAATCGGTCGACCGACAACCCCAACAGTCGGAAGGCAATCGACCGACAGGTCATTTTTGACCTGTTCTGAACCCCAACGGCTATATTTTCAAGCCCTATAAATATGGACCCTTTGAGGCCACTTTTAGCCAAGATTTTCAAGAGCAATTTTTCCCATCTTCTCAAGTGTTTTTAAGGAAGTTTTTAAACAAGTTTTAGAGCTTCAAAATCCTATCATTATTTGTTTTCGAAGTTTTGGAAAAATCAAAATAAATCAAGTCTTTGGGAATCCTAGTTTTGTTCTTCATTTCTCTATCAATTTAAGAGTTTTTTCAAGTATTTTTTTTGTGTTTTCTTTTCCAAAAGCTTTGTCCACTCACTTACTTGAGCTCTTCATTGCTTATTTATCATCTAGGATCTTGTATGTAAGAGGCTATTGTTTGTGATTATTTGTGATCACCAAGAGATTGTTTGTGATCTTAGTAATCACTAAATTGTATTTTCTTTCTTTATTTTGTGCTAGGCTTTATGTCTTCCTCTTGTGTAGAGAAGAAAGAGAGTAGAGTTGTATACTCCCGGTTTGTAATTGTAATTTCTCAGAGGAGATCTCTTTATAGAAGGTACTGTGTGGACATAGTGAAAATCTTTCTGTGTGAAGGCGAGGATGTAGAGCAGTGACTCGAACCTCAAAATATATCCTTGTGTTTGCGTTTGGATCTCTCTCTCTCTCTCTCTCTCTCTCTCTCTCTTTTATATCATGCACTCTTATTAATTGCTCATATCATATACATGCTTGATATTGTTTCTGTGCCCACATTTTGTTCAACCTAGAGAGCTTTTAAAGCACCTCAACTCTTAGTTTAGAGGAATCTCGAGGAGTAGCTCCAGAGTCCTTCACGAGGCGCTCAGGCTCACTCTTGGTTATATATAGTGTGTGAGCAATTAATTTTTTAATTCCGCATCATTTGATATTAGATAGGTGACTTACAGTGATCGGTCGAGATACACGACCTATATCTCGAGACCGATCAGCGCCAGACGTGTGGCATCATACCCAGAATGTGAATCTCGCGTTTAAAGATAACATTGTCTCTTCAGCTCCGCCAGACACGTGGCAGCACACCCAAAACGTGAGTCTTGCGTTTAACAGAACCGCGTCTCTTCAACAAAGAGAAGTCTGCGTCTCCACTTCAAAGTCTGCATCACTTCAACAAAGTGAGAGTTGCATTTCCACTTCAAGGACCGCGTCTCTTTTTCAAGCTCACATCTTGGCAAAACAAGAGAGGTGTGTCTCCACTTTAACAGAGCTGCGTCTCTTCAACAAAGTGAAAGTCGCGTCTCCACTTCGATGTTCGCATCTCACCAATAAATGAGAGTCGTGTTTCTATTTCAGACGAGGTCCGCATCTCCAAGGAAACACGACCTTTGCGTCTACAAGGC
Source organism: Agave tequilana (assembly GCA_038442645.1). Classification (NCBI taxonomy): domain Eukaryota; kingdom Viridiplantae; phylum Streptophyta; class Magnoliopsida; order Asparagales; family Asparagaceae; genus Agave; species Agave tequilana. The sequence continues at coordinate 341,265 of JAVJIF010030276.1, forward strand.
CTGTGTTCAGTCTCTACTTCTGCAATCAGTTCAACAGTTTACTGACAAAAGCAGTTAACAATTTTCCCAGTTTCAATAGTATACTGACAGCCAGCTCAGACAATCGATGAGGTCTGGACTACGCATCTAGACACTCACGACGATCATCTGCGATGCCTTCAAAGAGTTTAACAATACACTCACAAAAGACCGAAATCCAGACAAGATCAAGTTTCAGGTATCTCAGAAGATTGCCAGTCCAGTCTTGAGAGCTTGCTGCAAAAAAGAAAAGTCCAAAGTGTTTCAAAACCCGTCCCAGTCAACCGCGGGTTTCAAAAACTTTGGAGGGGGTTCTGTAAACTATCTGAAAGTCACTGAAGACAAGTCGTTAGATAAGAGAGTTCATACTTCAACGCAAGGATGATCAAAGCCATTGATGCAGTGTCAAGACGCGGAGATCAAAGCCCGCGTCTCAACATCACTGCAGTGCCAAGACGCAGGGCTCGAGACAACATCACTGCAGTGTCAAGACGCAGGGCTCAAGGCCCGCGTTTCAACATCACTGTAGTACTAAAACACAGGGTCTGTGTTTCAACATCACAGCGGTACCCAAACGCAGAGCTCAAGGCCCGCGTCCAGCGTCACCAATGGCTAAACGCAGAGCTAAAGCCCTGCGTCTCAGTTATAACTACCCTCATTATTGGGTCAAGTACTGCCCACGTAATGAGGGGAGTTAACTCCCATTATGGAGGATTTTTAGGGGACAATTTTACCCCTAGAACCCCCTATAAATAGCTAAAGCTGCTATTGAAAAAGGGTTGGAATTCTTCTGCACAAACTTGTTGTGTTCAAGTTTTTCTCAAATCTCTTTGAGATTTTATTTGATAGGAGCTGTGCTATTCCATCAGTGATCTAAGGAGAAAAGTTCTGAAGAAGCTTGACGTTCACCCGGTCAACAGAAAACAAGATTCACTTTCTACCGCTACGCAAAGAACCCAGCATTAAACAAAGAGGAAATTTGAGCCTGAATATCTCCTCTCTCTTGTAATTAGAATTTTAGGAATTGTTGTAATCTTTCATTGCTTCAAGAAAATTTTATAATACATATTTTCAACTTTCCAACCCATACAGTATGCAGGTATTTATAGGAGAAATAGGATGAGGATAGACGTATGAAGATAGGGGAGCTGACACTCCCCCAGATTCAAACAAAACGCCAGGAAAATGCCATTTTTGTCACATTTCTACCGCATTATCTTGATCGTAGGACCAGGGATCTGGAGTCGGTCGTCCGTTAATTTATCCTCTTAATTTTTTCTTAGATTTTGAATGCTCTGAATCTGACGATCTATCTCTTTATTGTCAACAATGCCGATAGGGTCTTCAAACAATCCGTTTTTCCCTTCAATTTGATGATATTATCTTATCTAATATATTCGGTTTTCAGATAAGATGGCCTCTAATACTTTTGGATTTGAATCAATGTCACGCCCCGCTTCTCAAAATACGGGAAACGGAGTCGTGCCAAGAGTTGGCGACGTATATACGCGAGAAAAATACCCCTCGTATACACATTAAGCCTAAAGTAACCCGGAATAAGCTATAAATCTGAACTATAATAAATCAAGATCACTGCAATACTACATATAGATGTCCACGTATGATAACAGATGAATAAAGGAGTAAAATAAACAGTGAGACCAATATATCAAGAATCAAGGAAATGACGGAATAAAAGAAAGTAGGAATACTAGAAATCGAAAAGAGAGAACTCAAGGCTCCTCGCAATATGTACGATCTCATCGAATGTCTGATCAACAAAAATAAAACGTCTAATAACTAGACATGCAAATCCAGGGCCGTCAGAAAGCAACCCAGTGAGTGTATAAGAAAAGGAAAAGTGTTCGTGCATATAAATAGTGTGTACATATATCACAACACAATATGCTGCAAACAAATGATAACAGAATAATCATGAATAAAAATGTAACTAAAAGATAACTGATCACATGATAGTCTGGAGGTAAAAAAATACTACTGATGAAACAGACAACTAATGCTTAAATGTGCAACCTAGCATATGTCACTAGTCCGGTATACAATCTGGTTATATGTACAGTCATATGTCTATTATAACTTATATGAGTTCAGTCAGGTGAGTACAGTCAATTACACTATATAATAATAGTTTATCATTATTAATTATGTCAACGAACACCATCTGCCACCTGTAATAGACGCATCCCATACTACGCCTACTACACGTGTCCATCAGGGTCCTAAATTATTGAAACTGATTGGTTGGAGATATTATCCATACTTTAAGTGGGTCCCGTACATACCCAGGACCACGGCCCAGATGCCTGACGCTGAATCAGGCCCTACCGCCAGGTAGTCAGTAACAGTACTCACAGTATCACTATGAAACAATACTCACAGTAACACTGTGGAACAATAAACAGATGGGATGTCAGTCATCCCCGAAACCCTGCAGTGGAACCATAAGTCGGATGCGCAACCTGTATCCTACATTCACCTAAACTACAGACGATGTCTCCTCCATCAACTTTCCCAATCCTAGTGTAAGTTGTCCATTTACATTATTATTTAATTCAGATTAACAATCAATATCCATGATACTAGAATACTGGTACGATGCGGTGACAGTAACAGTAATCGTATACACGACGAACAGTAACAATAACGGTGAACAGTAACAGTAACCGTGTATACGATGAATAGAGCTGTACCGACTATTACGGTCTAACAATATATTTTCCCAGTAACTTCTAGTAACATGAACAATATGTTTATTAGGTAGGTATCATGTATGAACAGTTAAGTTACTTAAGTGGTAGCATGATATTTATTCAAAATTGGCAATAAAATCTTTTTAGGTTTATTCATTATGTATTTAATATGTGAACATGAACAATAATTGACGTGCATAAATAGTAATTAAATATAAACACTATTCAAATATAAAATAACGTCTATTGGAACAAGTTAAAAGCATTGACGTAAAATACCGAAATACTCAATAAATAAACAAAGAACACTCACATGAAATAACGCAGTTTTGGAACCGAATCACCCTCTGGTCTCCACTGTACGAACTGGTACGAATCCCCGGATCATCCCATGGGTCAATTTTCGAATCGCCAGTCTATCGGGTTCATAACGGGCACAAATCCGAATTTCACGTTACCGAGACCGGGTCGCACGAACGTGTCCGTAACCACTGCAACACACGACCGACACACACATAAACATAAATACACTTTAACATACTCACACGTGCACACACACATACGTGTACACCCCCACGCATATACACACACACACACAAATATACACATACATATACCTATACACATGCAAACACCCCAAATACTAATACATACCAATATGGATACATAATACATGTGCATGCATACTATAACACACGCACACAGCCATGCAAACACACCCAAGCACACATCCTTTAATTAAGACCCATCCATTAACTACAAAACAATGCACACATTTACATAAATAATTAGAAAGGGAGAGAGAAGGGACTCACGTTCTCCTAGGGTGGAGATGAGATTAGAAATTTCCGCTTCAGCCAGGCCTGATGCAAGTCGTCCTAGTTTGGTCCACTTTCCTTCTGTAAACATCTATGCATTCCTGTTCATGTTGCAATGTCATCATATCTCTTTCCAGGTCGTTCTCCCCTATTATTCCATAAGGCTGGCCCCGAAGAGCAGTGCCGGTGGAGGCGGAAGCCGCGGAGGAGGTCAAGGGCTCGAGGGTCTCGCCGGGAATGATGCGGGTGTGCTCGCGCTCGCCGGCGGAGCATGGGCAAGTTTTTGCGACTAATATTAACAACACACATAATAATACTACACATAAATACCACAACCCCAAACTAACATTAATAACACACATAATAATACTACATGAATACCCACAACCCCAGACTCACACTCACGCACACATGTGGTTCACACACCTGCACAGCATTCACCAACACAAAACACATTAATACCCAATCATCACATAATATTAACACATCAATTATACATATATCAAATATATATATATATATATGAGAAAAATGTATATCAGCCCGCGGGCTGAGAGAACTCTCTCAGCCTGCGCTGACGTGGCTCAATTTTGCACCCCACTAACTTGCGGCCCGCTTATCGAAAGAAGTTAAATTACCAAATACCCCTTATGAAAAGCTACTTTTTCGGTAAAAGACAGTGAATGCTGCTTCTTTAATTTTTTTTATCTGATTTGATATTTAATGATTTTTAATATAGTCGCAGTACTTATGAGAACTGCTACCACGGTCGCAGTCTTTTCTAAGGACTGCTACCAAGGTCGCAGTCTTTTTCTGAGGACTGCTACCAAGGTCGCAGTGTTTTTATGAGAACTGCTACCACGGTCGCAGTCTTTTCTAAGGACTGCTACCAAGGTCGCAGTCTTTTTCTGAGGACTGCTACCAAGGTCGCAGTCTTTTTCTGAGGACTGCTATCATGGTCGCAGTGTTTTTATGAGAACTGCTACCACGGTCGCAGTCTTTTCTAAGGACTGCTACCATGGTCGCAGTCTTTTTCTGAAGACTGCTACCAAAGTCTGCTACCAAGGTCGCAGTCTTTTTCTGAGGACTGCTACCAAGGTCGGTAAAAAGTTGTGAGGGAGGGTATTTTTGGAAATTACAATGTTGAGGTGACTGGCATTAAATTGGGCGGGATTTTACAGGATTTTGCCCGCCAAAATTATTACAGATGTGGGGCGGTGATGTTGCCACGCCCGCAGGCTGAGAAAACTCTCTCAGCCCGCGGGCTGAGGTACAGTAAGCCCTATATATATATATATATATATATATATATATATATATATATATATATATATATATATATATATATATATATATATATATATATATATATATATATATGAAAATTTTCAAATGAGAAAATTTCTCAAAATAAGCTTCGTGAGAAAACCATATAAGAGAGATTTTATGGATGATCTGAACCGTTCATCTTGATCTACATACTCTAATTAGACTACCAATAAAAATCACGCGTGACATCTTTATTCTACGGCGAATATAACGTATGTTTTGTAACCACTTGTTGAATGGGTAAAAAGACTTGAACTCACATGATTTTTTATTGGCAGCCTAAATAAAGTATATAGATTAAGGTGAACGGTTCGGATCATCCACATAATCGCCCCTATATGATTTTCTCACGGTCTTTGTGTGAGAAAGTTTCTCACATGAAGACCTCTCTCTCTCTCTCTCTCTCTCTCTCTCTCTATATATATATATATATATATATATATATATATATATATATATATATATATATATAATAAAAAGAGAGAGAGAGAGAGAGAATTTACCATGTAGGGAAAAGGAGATAGGATGGAGGCACGGCCAGGCTTGTGCGTGTTCCGGTGGTCGCCGAGAATGATGGCGGAAGGCGCGGAGGAGCGGCTGATCTCGCGGTGTGATGCTTGACTCTGACGGATCTCGCCGGCAAGGAGGAGGCCAAGGGAACTGCCGCCATGGTTTACGGCATGGGACGATCTTGTCGCAGATCGCCGGAGAGTTAGCCGGCCAATGACCTTGGGCTGCCGGGTGCTCGCGCGGCGCACGAGGCATGTTGGGGGCTCGAGGCTGGAGTGGGTTTGCACATAGGGGGAGAAGAGGGTGTGCGAGGGTGATCTCATGGGGTGGCTCGGCCTTGGTGCTGCTGTGAAGAGAGCAGCATGGCTACGTAGGTGTGTTCGGAGATAAGGAGGAGGAAATGGATTCGGCCATGAAAAGAACTCAGATGGGGATGGTGTGGGGTATCCTGGTGGGGGCGGCAAGGAGGAAATGCTTGGAGTAGCATGGGAGGAGAGAGGAGGAAGCTACTTAGGCGGCTGTAGATGGCAGGGACAAGAAAAAAAAGATTAAGATAGGATTAGGGTTTATATTAGTTAGGATTAGGGTCTAATTAGTTAGGATCTGGATTTGAATGGTTTTGGGTTTAGGGTCACATAGCTCGATTTCATAGGCTGGATTAAAAAAAAGAAAATAAAAAGAAATGAGGAAAAAAAAAGTGGGCTTGGGCTCACTATGAGCTTGGTTTGGACATAGGCAAAAATAAAAGAATGAAGAAGAATAAGTGTGACTTGGTAGGATGGGCAAAATGGTCTTGACGAAAATGAAAAGGAAATAGGAATAATATCGATAGCATACTAATAATAATTATAATAACAATAACAATAATAATAATAGTAATGATAATAATAATACACCGACAATGATAATAAGCAAGGACTACATATTAATAAAGACTTAAAATAATTAATAATAATAGTAGAAACTCACAACAATTAATTATGATAACTCACATGAAATAATAATAATAATGATAACAACAGCAATAATGATGATAATAGTTATTAATAATACATAACGATAATTAACAATAACAATGATAATTAACAAATATTCTAATTATATTGTATGTATATACATATACACATATATAAAATATATTAGACAATTTTAATAATGATACATAATTCAAATTAAATTAAATTAAATAGAAATTCAATATTATCAGGTTAGGGATATTACAATCGATCCCCTTTCTTTTGAACTTTTAAATTTAATTGGATAAATCTGTCAATCTCTCTTTTTTCTTCCTTAATTACCCTGCACGCCACTAGACATGAAAATACATCAAATAGAAAAATTTTATTATAAAATAAATGCATAAATGTGACACATATGATATTAAATATATGTGATATTAAATATGCAATGTACGTGTACGATTAGTAAACCGAACTCTCTCCCCCCTCTCCCTCTCAATCTCTGTTCCTCTCTCTCTCCCCCTGATCCCCCCCCCCCCCACCCTTGTCATCCTCCCCCTCCACTCCCCAACCTCCCCCCGCTCCCCCTCCTCCCCGACCTCACCCCTCCACCACCGAACTCCAAAATCAAAATCGAACCGAAAAGATCGCTTTGGCTTCGGTTCAATTCGGTGAGGTGCAGTTTTGATTTTTGGGCAAAATCTGCACCTCATCGCACCGCACCAATACTCACCCTCCCGCCCGGTCAACCTTCCAGAAGGTCAAAAATGGCTTTACACAACTGACGATCGACAGTTTGACTGTGCACAGAGAGCGGTCGATCGCTCGGTCAACCGCACGACCGACGACACGTCGAGGCTGAGCACCTATTATGATTCTGACTTTATTTTTTATCCGATTTCAGATCTATTGGCTTCCTTTTCTCCAGGAATTCTCTGGTTATATATAAAAGGGCATTGTCTCATGTATTGTATCCTATAATTGTTGATTAATAAGATCATTGACACATACATTTGGATGCTTTTTCACCCGACTAGACGTTGAGAGGGGCCTTTCAGTTACTTGGATGTTATGAGGCAGTTAGTATATTTTAAGGTACAACAAGACATGAACTTTGTGCATCACTAAGCTACAAATATTAAACTTTTGAAGAACGAAGCAAAAGCTCAGTTTTGTACACGGAAAGAAGCGAGAATAACTCGCCCCCTTTTTGCAACGAATTTGAATCTTGTCATTTCCACAAGAAGTAAGAAGTGGCGAATGGTAATCTTTTCATCTAAAATTGTGTTGCGATTTGATACATTCTAAACAAAAAGGAGCTCCTCTAGCTACCATTCATAGTTGTTTGTGCGAGATTTTGATGATAATTATATGAACGGTGCATATTAAAAGATGATTGTGTTGGATTTTTTGAGTTAAAATAAAAGGAAAAACTTTCATTTCAGATTTTGTTTTACTAAGTCAACTTTGACCAAGTCTTAGAATCAAAATCGGTTGAACAAATATCTCAACTGCTTGGATTTTCTGTTGGAGTGATTACAACAACTTGGTTTCTAAGTCTATAAATAGACCCTCACTCCAATAGCAACAGACACAACTCATTTTCTCTTTTCTCATCTTAAAGAAAAACCTGTAGACTACTCTTCGTGAGAATGGCTTCAGTGTTAAAAAGAATTTTCATCTTTATTTTTTCTAGGCAACTTCTTCATCTTTTTTTTTCTGGGCAACTTCTTCATTTGAGCAGAGGCTCTGCCCACCGTCCTGGGCTGAGTGCTGGTGAATCCGGGGGATCCTTTACCGCTAGGGGACAAGGTCGATTCAACGTCTAGACAAGGAGACGGGCTTTTGATCCTTTAGGGCAGCGACATCGCGACTGCATTCCTCAGGCCAGATTCTTTTGTTTTATTTTAATATAATTGCTATTACATGTTAGAATATTTTGTTATTTTATCTTAATTTAATTTGTATAGATATTGCATGTTTTAGAAAATAGTATAAAATTTCCAACAATCTAAAGGATCAAAATTATATAGAGTGTCTCTTTTCATTTAATCTATTTTCTATCCATGCAAATTAACTCATTTTTGATATTGTGTTTTATTTGTTTTTATCTTTTAATCCAGTCATGTCCTAAATGCACTGCATTTTCTGATTATATTACTATGGTGACTCACTGGTCAGATAAAAAGAAAAGACTGATCAAATGGCTTTGAATTGTCTGGTACTCCTACCAAAATTTTGCAATTAGAAATAAATGGAAAATTGATATTATCATTCATTTGATGCTTTCCTAAATTGCTATGTTACATACCTGAAAATATACAATTGCATATATGGTAGAAGCTCATATTCCCTAGAAAATGGATACTGCTGAAGTATATAACATGACATTTGCTTGGATATAGTTTACCCTATACTGTTATTATTCAGTAGATTTGAAGACCTTAAGCAGAATATTATTGGGTTCCATTAAAAATAATAAGAACAATAGTTTCCAATAGTTCTCCCTTTTATTTTGTTTCTCATGATGAAGCCCCATCCAAAAGAGCCCACATTTAATACACACGGGTACTTGGACACTTAGTGGACACTAGTCAGATGGACCCTAATTTTTATATATTTTAGAAGATGTAAATAATTTAGTGCATACATGGTGTGGTTTAATTCAAGTTGATTCATAAATGTTCTATATGATTTGCACACTTTAAGAAATGATGCAAAGGACAATGACTACTTGAGTAACCTTTGATTTAACTTCAAACTTTATATTATAATATGCACTTGTAGTGTTTTATTTAACCATTTTGTTATTCATTATATATGTATGTGGATGTCTTGTTAATGTTTTCTCTGCCTATCTTTCAGTTAGACTCTTCTCATCTTTCTTACACACTTGCATTTTTATTAACCTAATTATATAATATATTCATATATTATAACTATATACATAATAATTTAAATATGTAGTTCACTAGAGTTTTTATTCTATTGTTAAAAATAATCATAATGTGGCTTTCATTTCTTTCATCAAGTGCAAAAAAAAAGATATTTCTCGCTTTTTTTTTTTCTTTCTTTTTTCGCTGAAATTCTTCATGTTTTTTGAGCTGTGCTACTCACATATTCTTCAGAAGACATAGTGGTGAAACTGCACATGATCATATTTTTATATCTTCCATGTCAACTACTTAAAGCATAAAACTTGCATATGTTAATCTTATCATAAATTGTCCCGAAAGACTAAGCACAAATAGAATAGTAGTTGGCCCATTAGCAATTTCAGATGCAAAATAGCATAAGGCAGATCAAGAGAAGTTTTATGAGAGCTAAGATGCAATTCTCAGGCTAATACGGTTTACTGAAAGTAAACATTATATCAAAATAAAAGCATTACTAGGTCTCCTTAGGAGCATACTCCAAACTGACCAATTATATCATATGCAAAATGCAATTATCTAACAGTAGGGAAGTTTCTGACCGCCAGTTACACTGGTTTTCCTGCACAATCAATTATTAAATTTATAACATGCAATAAACTATCTAGATTGGTAATCAAGATTGAAATCTATTTTCAATGATACATCACGTAGATCAAATTTCAATAGTACATGACAACTTTTGTATATAATAACAGTTTTGATGAATGTTAATGGACATCTAACCAAATGTGTATTATGTTCACACCTCAATTTGTTTGCCTAGTTCTTAAGTTATTCATTGTGATGTCAGTTCTAATTCTTTAAGTGTTTTCAGAAGGGCATGCTTATAAAAGATATCAATTACTGTTTTAGATGCTATTGAATTTCCCTTACTATCTCAGTTTGTAAATAAAATGAACAAATTCATATACATTTGCAACAAACACCCTTCCTTATTTTAAATTTATATATCTGCACTACACGTAGACTTACATGTTTTATTTTCAATTTACTGAATGAATAAATTCTAATACTTTATTTATTTGTTGCTTTATGTATTAGACAAAGACACGTTGAACACTTCATCTAAGGAGTTGTCAACTTTTCATATATATACATGTTAATTTTGTGCTTAAATTGCATGCTATAATTAGTTCGAGTTCTTTTAAAATATCTTGCAACTCTTGTATTGAATTCTAACTTACTCTGCTATATATCCAACTAAATTATATTGTTTTATAAATTGGAACTAAGTAATATCCCCTACATCTTTTTTATTTTGTATACCCTAATTTAAAGGTACCAACATAAACCTGTATTCTGACATTTTAATATTATGAATATAGAAAACCTGGTAAAAATCTTCCTATCATTTTGACAAATCTAGAGTACAACAATAATATTTGTATACTCTTAATGTGGCTGAAATAGGTACAGGATTATGAGTATCTTTAGATCAATAGGATAATAAAATTAAAGGGTAAATCATTTTCTCAAAATTTCATATAATTGGTGTTTAACAAAAGAAGGGTACTCAACGTGGTTCTGTAATTAAGGAACGCCAAGAGCGGAAAACCTCCCACCTGAGTTACGCTGACCTGGCCAATTAGACTGATAAAATTGAGGCTTTGACTAACCCAATATTCTAAAATTTTTATTAAATATATCATCAGCCTTGGTACACCATAACTTTAAAAATGATTGTTTAGATTATAACCCTAATTTTATCACCATTTGAACATAACTAAGTCTATCTAGAATTAGCCCTGATTACAAATTATGGTTGATTCGAGTCTTAACTATCTTTCATATTTGAATCTGATGTAAATAATGATCGGACCATAATAAATTAGCTAGAATTGGAATCCTAGTCATGTACAGGATGATAAATAGCCATGTGCGGTTTTGTTCCCCATCTAACTTTAATTGGGACCTAATAAAGCTAGATTGCCTAAATTTCTTGACTATTTTTTAGCATATAAATATAGACATATATACTTTAAATATTTGAATAATCAAATACAATGTATATATATGCTTTATCATAAACCATTATGGTATAATTTGTTCCTTTTGAAACTAAGGTTACAAGAAAAACTTTATAACTACCTTATAATTTCAAATTGGGATTCAAATTGGGGGAGATTGACAATTACCCAAAGACTTTATAGGTCTAATAAAAGATGTCAAGAGTCATAATAATGTGGTCATGAAGGGTTAAATTTCTGACTGTCACAACTTGAAAATAAAGGCTGTTAAGCCAATTTTCTGACCCTAAAAAAGATAAAGTCATTCTGATTAAGTGTCTTTCTAGGAGTATAGTCCTAGTTTCATCGAGGAAGATGGGGTTAAGCCCATAGTAGAGTTCACCGACAGCGGGAACCCAACCTACTTGATTGGGAGCTGGTTCCATGAAAGAGGTTCAATGTGGTAATAACAAGCTGGACTGGTGAAACTCGTGTGGAGCATCAACCCGGGTATATTTATATCCTATATGTAGCGTTGTAGCTACCACCCCTTCTCTATGGTGAGATGCTCTTATGATACAGCTAGGTAAGGATGAGTTTAACTCTTAATAAGTCCAACGCATGTAGTGTGGAGGGTATACTATCCAGCTGTAGTACCCTTGGAGGACTTAGTTACGTGAGAGGAACCGTGATGGCCGCGGTTGGGGGGGGGCAAGGCTGACCCTAGAAACTCTCATAAGTTGGTTATTGTGAGTATGGCTTTTAACGCTTAACCCGCTCGCTCAATAGATGGAAACTTACTGTGTGTGTCTTTCATCAATATCTGGTTAAAAAGACCTAATTCAAGGCGTAGTCTATTATGTCTCTCAGGTGGCGATAAAATTCACTAAGGGTAGATTCAAGGCCGTAAGCTATCGACCCCGAATCCACAGTATGATGTTGCCCGATTTTATTCGTGTTTTATGATCTGATGATGTGATGGTTATTGATTTGTTTTATTATATCTTCCCTGAAACTCAAGCTTTTGGGGGGACTGTTGGATTTTTTGAGTTAAAATAAAAGGAAAAACTTTCATTTCAGATTTTGTTTTACTAAGTCAACTTTGACCAAGTCTTAGAATCTAAATCGGTTGAGAAAATATCTCAACTGCTTGGATTTTCTGTTGGAGTGATTACAACAACTTGGGTTCTAAGTCTATAAATAGACTCTCACTCCAATAGCAACAGACACAACTCATTTTCTCTTTTCTTATCTTATAAGAAAAACCTGTAGACTACTCTTCGTAAGAATGGCTTCAGTGTAAAAAGAATTTTCATCTTTATTTTTTCTGGGCAACTTCTTCATTTGAGCAGAGGCTTTGCCCACCGTCCTGGGCTGAGTACTGGTGAATCCGGGAGATCCTTTACCGCTAGGGGACAAGGTCGATTCAACGTCTAGACAAGGAGACGGGCTTTTGATCCTTTAGGGCAGCGACATCGCGACTGCATTCCCCAGGCCAGATTCTTTTATTTTATTTTAATATAATTGCTATTACATGTTAGAATGATTTGTTGTTTTATCTTAATTTAATTTGTATAGATATTGCATGTTTTAGAAAATAGTATAAAATTTCCAACAGATTGTTCACTACCTTTTTTTGAAAAATTCAAGAGTAATTAAACATCAAAAGAACTTTACAGACCAAATGAACTTGCTTGTCTCTGAACAATGAAATGCAAAACAAGACAATGTACAAAACAAAGGATTCCTACAATTTGCTACCTCATGATATAATAATTAATGTTCCAACTTATAGAATTGATGTGAAGGTCCCAGATTTCTAATATCCTCAATTAACATAAACATTCTTTTAAACCGACCGATTATCATAATCATATTCAAATTCTTGAAAATTTCGACAACACCTCTGTAAATACTGATCTGACCTAGTATATAATACCAACCACAAATAGTTTCGGCCAACATTAGCCTACTTATTCTCAATCCAGATACATACACCAATATTCAACAACCATTCAGCAGTCATAATAATATTTCGACTTGACATCACTTACTTATATGAAAAACAATAAATATATGCTCGAGAGTACCCTCTTAGCATCCATAATATAACAAAGAACTGTCTATAACTCCAACTCATTATAATCATCATAATTTAACCAACTCATTATAATCATCATAATTTAACCCACTTTCAAAAAAATCTAACACATGCTATAAGTATGCATCGAATAAGGTTATAAACATATACAACAAGAGATTTTATAAATAATAACACATATCTTCATCTATGATACATTTACTTTCAGCGGAGATTCTCAACAAACGCCCCAAGCCTTGAGCTGGCCCTAGCCTCGCCATGACCTGAAAAACATGTAACTGAGAGGGAGTGAACTCGAAAGCTCAGTAAGTAGAGTTAGAAGAAAATTAAAGAATAGTGAACATAATCGATAATAAGCATGATTATCCAAGTAAAAAGGAAAATCTGAATGAACAGGAGAAACAAGAAATCGACATCTCATGATATAACAATCAAGACAATTTTCTCCATAATCTTCGGGAACGGTTTGATTCCTTTGAGCATTGATTCTCAAATACTTTCCTAAATTTTCATTCTACATATAATAAGATTTATGAGCTGTATAGGATAATTTTGTTTAGTTATTTAGCTTATTACCGAATTCATTTTATGTATACACAACATGTATTATACATGTATCTTGTATTTCACACACAGTGATATACTAATCACAATAACTAAATCATAAAGTAGTTTATGCATCCAGATAATACATGCATCACAAAACATATTGTATATCATATAATCATATCACACTTCACATATCATAATATCACATCACACTTCACAACATTCACATTTCATAGTTAATGAGATACACATTATACATTATTCTTATACATATACAATTCACACGTGAAGTGTGAAATTCTCCGTCTTCCCCCTCCTATCGGCTCCCGCCCTGCCCCTTCCTCTATATATATAGATATTAAAACAATAACATTGTTTTACCCCTCCTATCGACTCCCACCCGGCCCCTTCCTCTGTATATATAGATATTAAAATAATAACATTATTTTACCCCTCCTATCGACTCCCACCCGGCCTCTTCCTCCGTTAGATGTGTGTGTGTGTGTGTGTGTGTGTGTGTGTGTGTGTGTGTATATATATATATATATATATTATAACAATAACACCATCTTCCCCCTCTTACCGGCCCCCGCCCTGCCTCTTCTGTGTGTGCGTATAAAACAATAACACCGTCTTCCCCTCCTACTAGCTCCTTCCCGGCCCCTTCCTCCTATATGCATGAATGCAAAAGACTTTTATACTTACATGCAAATAACAATCAATGTATCAGTGATATGAATATCAATTAAAAACTATGGTTTGCTTTCCAGCTTAATAATTCTATTATCGAGAAGATACATATGGTTCACTATACATGAAAGCATAAATAAGTTACAAGTTAAATATATAATGAGTTACTAACCTCATTTATATAGATTAAATTCTCATTCATGTTATTAGTATCCAACCTTCTTAATCATGTTACTTATATATATATATATATATATATATATTATATATATATATATATATATATATATATATCCAATATGTCTCAATCAGATTTATACAATTTTCAATATACACACGTACTCCAATATACATGTCAGCCATATCCATACCAATCATTTAGCAACACATCAAACAATTGTTAACTATAGGTAGTCTAATAAATTATACTTGAGCTATATTTTCATTTCGTTTTATCAAACTGTAATTCACGTGTGAAGATTATGTTATTCACTAGTCTAAATTCAATTCATAAGTAGTTAATCAACCATCAAATTTCACATCAAATTCTTAATTTATCAATTAATCAATCGATTCTTCGATCTTGTAAGTCCGTTATGTATTATTTGGCTCCTTATTTTAAATATCGGCCACGTCGGCCGAGATATCGTCTGATATCTCCTTTTTTTGCCTGCTGTCGATACTATATGGGGAAATCATTTGCCATATCGTTAGCAGCAAAAAACGGCCGATATTTGAAATATCGACCGATAAGTTGCCCGATATCGGCCGATAAATCGCCCGATATGAAATAACTTATTTATTGCACGACTGCATACAAATGTATATTATTTTTTACTATCTTTGCATGCATATTACATCATTTTTATTATGTAGATATCTATGACACTAAACCACCTTTTAGTTATCAATATTTCATTATATATAGTGTTTGATATGAACGCCCGATATGAGCGCGTATCCCCGAAATCTCCCCCGATATCCGATATGAAAAGCCCACATCCGATACGATCCCGATATCCGATATTTAGAACCTTGATACAAACATCCTATGCATGGAATTCTCCAAAATCTAGCACGTAATTGTATGCTTATTCATTTGTGAAAACACATAAATTTAAACTATAAAATAACATAGATTCAGGTTTGTGTTTTATCTTTTAACTTAAGACCAAATAATGAATAAAGCAATTAAGAGTACCATTTTTAATGAGAAAATGCATACACCATTTACCTTATACCCCTCCTCTTCAATAAAAAGAGGTTGACATGTTTCGTGAGGGTCCAGGCAAGTGTGGACATTGATAGTCAGTTATTCACATGTGTGAAAGTTGATCCTGATGTACACACCAAATTTAGTATGAAGAAAAGAAGCAATTTCCCATCTTTGTGTGTGTGTGTGTGTGTGTTTCGTTCCACGGAATTTTTTTAATAACTGAGACACCAACCCTCTAAGTTATGGTCGAATTCTTGACCATAAAACTAATGCCAGGAGAAGGGCTTGCATTAAAACCCAATAAGGTACTTGCCATCTTGGTTATGCAGTTTCAGCTTATCCAATTTCCTACAAAACTAGAAAAGATTCTAAAAGATAATTGCAATTCATCTATGCCTGTTTGGTTAAGGGTGGAAGTGAGGAAGTGAAGAAGTGAGGAAGTGGTAATAGTTCCCTTTGGAACTTGGGAATTGGTTAGTAAGTTTTCTGGTGTTTGGATGTTATTGTGAAGTGTGGTTTGGAAAATGTTATGTTTTTTCCGGTGTTTGGATGGTAATGTGGAAGTGAAAGTGGAAAAGTTGACTACAAAGTTGACCGCAAAAAAATATTAAATTAAAATTTAATTAAGAAAAATAAAATTAGACTGTAATTAGAATGCAAGTGAGATTTACATGAGCAAAAAATTAACTATTTTGTGCTACAACTTATTACAAATGAGATTTATATGATCACAAAATTAACTGTAGCACTCTGGAAGTGAGGAAAACGTTATGTAAAGGAGAAAAGAGAGAAGGAAAAGAACTTTTTCCATTTTCCTTTTCCGGTGTTTGGATGAACAGCTAAAATGAGAAAAGACACTTCCCACTTTCTCACTTCCACCCAATTCCTTGAATCCAAACAGCCTTGTCATAGGAAGAAGACTAGAAAAGATTCTAAAAGATAACTGCATTTCATCTACGAGGCATGAAATAATCCAACTGAGATGTGTTCCATTAGGCGTGAAGGAGCATCACATGTATCATAATGCAAATCTCAGTTTATATCCCTTGCAATCACAAACCATTGAAAACATACTATCAGGCATTCCACAACCGGCAGTCACTGAATAATACAGCAGATATCACAAACCAGACTAATAAACAAAGAGAACAAATTACGAGAAGTTGCATTATCTCTCACCCTTTCCCTTCTTATTCCCCCAGGATCATGTCCAGTGTTCTAAATATCGGATATCGGTGATACATCGGTCGCCAAAATTATATACCAGATATTGGGTGATATATCGCGATATGATACTAAATATTAGACGTCATTTCGGACGTCATACCAGATGAAGAATATGCATGTGATTGCCTATATAAATCATATGAAACTATTTAAACCTAATTTAGGGTCATAGATTCATAGGATATTTACTTTTTATATAAGCTCCTCAAATGCGTTTGTGTAAGCTTCTCAAATGCATCGCGTGACGAGATATCAAATATATTCATCTCGGATATCGGTCAATATATTGGGCACGTTGCGATATATCAGCCCATATCGGTTCAAAACGATATCCGATAAAATTTTGCAGTTATCGTATCGATTTGGATAAAATACCGGTATCTCGGCCGATATACGGGTATCTCAGCCGATATTTAAAACAATGATCATGTCCTTTCTTATTCTTCTTCACAGTAAATAAAGCACACATACATCTTTCCGTGTTCAAAATCACATCTTTCTGTGAATTCAACCAATGTTTCAAATGCTCTTGTTCTAGGTTTCCTTTTGCTCAATAACTACTCAATTCGGCAATTATTCTAATCTCCTGCAAAATTTTCAGATATCATTTCCATTTACCCTAAATTTGACCAAAACCAATCGATGCACACTCCAAATAACTAGCGTTTCAAGCTCTACTCATGAAAAACAACTCCAATAACAAACAGACCAGATAAAAGAACCAAAAATACAAAGAGAGCCTAAGACGTCAGCACCTTGATCTTGTAGACGAAGCATCCTGAAGCGAAGAAGACGGAGCAGAAGGCGATCGCACGACCTAAAGATCGAAGAAGGATGAGATACAGAGAGAGGTAAAAATTGAGATGAGATTAGGGTTAGGGTTTTAGGGGTTACATGGGCGAGTGGATTGCAAATTCCCAGGCGAGGGATTGGGGATGAGCGTCTTCCTCAAGCTCTTTGGCCTCCAACAGTTTTTTTTTTCCGCCCCCTTTTCGCTTTACTGAGGGTATTTAGAAAAGCGAGAAAAAATTCTCTTGAGAGCCGAAGACAGAAAAATTATAACATCTTCCTTTAAAAAATGCAAAAAAATGCAATTTTTTTTAAAAAAATGTTAAAATGTTAAAAATCGTTGGAGATGCAGGGGATCGAACCCTGTACCTCTCGCATGCAAAGCGAGCGCTCTACCATTTGAGCTACATCCCCTTGACGGTCAAACATGAATTTCCTAATATTATTATCTTATAAATTTAAACATTGTTTGTTTTTCAACCTTAAAGAATTTGTATTATATCAGTAGAGATATAATTTTCTTTTTTTACTATCAATGTTCATAGCCATTATTTATTAATTACCCACTTTATTTATTGAACTTTCTAACCATGTTGTCTCTTTCTTACTCTCTGCTTTAAATTTGGATCCATTTTAGACTCCCTTCTGACTTCCAAGAGAATGGTCATGTGATGCTGAAGTTTTGATTAGTAAGTTTTCGTACGTAATTAAGATGCTTAATCCTGATCCTATCAAGACTAACTACGGAGAAAACCAACGCCACTCTCTTCTAGCTTGTGTGGCAGAGCAAACATGGTGAGGATTTGTCAGAGAAAAGAGAAAGAGTAGAGGTATTTCTTAAATACATTTTTTTTTAACTTTTTAGAAAGAATATTTGCTTTTAAAAGTGTTGTAAAAAATCTAAAGTTCGTGCACATCAATTGAAAAAAAAAAAAAGAAGAAGAAAAAAGAAAAAAAGAAGAGATAAATCATTTAATCCTTAGAAAACAAAGCATGGGTGTGTGGTTGTGGACGATTTTGCTTCAAGTAACAAACGAAAAGGACTTTAAAGTAGACCCTAATTTTCAAAATAAGAAGGAGGAGATGACATTTTTAGCGAACTTTGCCGAAAATAAAATTTTTTTTAAGTTACTGTCTTGAGAATTTGAATAATAATTTCAGGGCTGTAATCTTGCAGTTTAATGCGCTTAAGCTAGATCCTATCAAATATTATAACAGTGAGAACTATGTGTTGGTTCAAATGATCTTTGAAATTAGAAAGAAAACATACATCATTTTTTATAGAAAACTTTTGTCACCATTTTCTTGATAGCTTGTGTGGTAAATAATAAAATTATTTGCCTTATTTGCATGGGTTCAAGGAATGGTACGTGCGTAATTATCACTATCGAGCGAGGTATTTTAAAATATCAAGGATTGTGACAAAAGATTCATTTATTAATTAGCTAAACATCTTTATAATTAGTGAATATGATAAGATATTTGTAATTCTTCTATGGACCATGGACAGTGGCGTTTCGATATTATTAACAAGATAGAGGGGCAACCACTCTAAATTATAATGTTTCCTTTAATCTTCTCATAAATTAACTGAAAGTGGCAGACAAATTTATTCATTAACACATCTTAATACCGAAAATCTAAGTCATAATTAACAAATTCCAATCACATTTTCCTAACAAAAAACTAATCACAAGTGATTTCTCATCAATTTTACTTTTATATGTGAATGGTTATGATAACGACATGATTTGAAAACTTGAATTACCTCAAAATTTCAAAATATAATCATCCACTCTCAAATTTTCTCAGCCGATGATCTCTAAAAGTTAATAGTTGTAAGCTTGCAAAAAAAAAACATCTTATAGTTTGAATTACTTGCTAAAAACATCTTAAACCTCAAAAAAGACTTGAATTACTGGCTAAAATTAATAGCTCTAAAAATTAATAGTTTGAGAGGATTGACCCAGTGGGGGGGCGCTAGCGTTCTGGGAGAGAGAGGATCGGGGGCTGGGGGCGCTGCCGCGCTGGGAGGGAGAGAGAGGATCAGGGGTGGGGTAGGGGTGTTGCCGGGCCCGCGCTAGGAAGGAGAGAGAGGATCGGGGGTGGGGTGGACGGTGGGGGCACTATCGCGCTGGGAGGAAGAGAGAGAGCGGGGGTAAAGGTGTTGGGAGGGGGGAGAGAGGATCGAGGGTGGGGGCGCTGGGGGGGATACAGAGAGAGGGGAGCTAGAGTTATTTTTTAAGGCGGGCGGCCCGACAATTACAACCCGACCCAAATATTTTTACAAACCCGACCGCCCCATATTCTTGTACATATGTGCGGATTTCAGTAGGGGCGACCGCCCCCACTCGCCCCCACCTGTGTCCGCCACTGACCATGGAGATCCTTATTGTTAATAAACAGATGAATGATATTTATAACTCTTTTAAAAAGACTAATTTAATCTCCCCTTTCTTTCTTATTTTTCCTTCATTTATAACTTAAATATTGTTATTATTTTATCATTGGAAAAATTCACTACAGCCACCTGCTTTCTTTTATAATTATTAAGAAACTTACCCTTTTTATTTTTTGTTCGTTACAGTCTCATCCGCGCAGCATAAATTGACTCCTCACAACCATCACTTTTTATATATTTTCATTTCCTCTTTTACCATTCCACATCGCCCCTAACGTTACTCTCCCCTCAATGTCGCCTCCGATCTTAATTGACATGGCGAAAATCTCTGTCTTTATAATATTGCGAGCTCTAGATTATTATTCTTTTTTCTTTTTTTTTGTAACTTTTTTCTTTTCGTGGTCTATTGTGTGAATCTGTGATTTCTTTGCGATCTTCATCATTTCTTATTACATCGCTTATGTAGATCTAATATTAGGTTATTTTTTAGTTAGTTCAGTTGATTTTCGATGATTTTATAGCAGCAAGCAATTTATCATGTTCATTTGAGGTCCAAAATTTAGTCGTATTTTTTTAAAAAAACACATTTAAGTTATGTCAACAATAACTGCAATCAAATTCGCAGTACTCAAAAAAGACACAATTATGTATTTTATTGAGAATTGCGATCAACCGCAGTCCTCAATAAACAAACACTGTGTTTATAAATGAGGACTGCGATCATGATTGCAGTTTTAATGTAGACTGATCAATAAAGCTTTTTTGCAAGGACTATGATGATGGTCGCAGTCTAATAAAAAGAGGATTGTGATGATACTCGCAATCCTATAAAAACTCAGAAACATAGCATTTTGTGAGGATTGTGATCATGATCGCAATCCTAATAAAGAGGAATGCGATCATGATCGCAGTCCTAATAAAGACTCAGAAACATGACATTTTTGTGGGGACTGTCACTTAATAAATACTCAGAAATAGAGCATTTTTTCAGGATTGCGATCATATCCGCAGTCCTCATCTTAATACTACGGGAATACTGCGGGGGCATTTAAGTCTTTTTTACCACTCTAAAGTGTACTCAACAGCGCTTCTGTGCTCGAAGCGTTGGCGCGCGACCCTCAGTAGCGCTTTTGCGCTTGACACATAGGTGCGCGCCCTTTCTTTAAAAAAGGAGGTGGATGAAGCAAATTAAATTTTGTGAGTAAGTTTTTTCCTAATTACAACTTGACATAGGTGGTTGAAATGAAATTCCCTTTATCATAAGGGCTTTTCATTTTCTTTGTTTTAAGAAAATAAGAATTTCCTTTTTATAATCACAAAAAAAGTTAAAATTAAAAATCACTGTGTAAAATAAAATGAGATAAGAAGATGACTTTGGCAAAAAAAATTGTGAATACTACTAGAAACTCAAGGAGGAAGAATGTTGAAGAGATAAATTAATGATTTTAAAAATCATAAGAATATTCTAATTAGGCCATTAGTAATAAGAATTTTCTTGGTATATACCAAAAATTATAGGGATCAAATTGATATTTAATTACAAATAGGGACTTTCTTGTGTTTAGCTAGTTAACAAAGGACTGACAATCCCATGTATAGCAATAAAAGGAGAAAAACAAAAACTAATCCTTAATTGCCTTGCATAATTTTTTTTCTTTTTTTTGCTAATTAACTCAACCGCTGACGGGAATCACCAGCGACTGATCGGGGAAAACCATGCACAAAAAGTGTGTGTTTTGAAATCATGAGTTAAAAGTGCGTGTTTTGGCTTTCTCGATACTTCTGTTGTAGCATACAGGCTAAACGGGTCAAATTCATAAGGACGGGAAGCGATAGAAGGTTTACCGATTAATTCACGTGTGTATTAAAGTTTCTTCTATGTTTTAAAGAATCAAAAGAAAAGAAAACAAAGAATGAAAAGAGAAGAGTACGGTGAAAACAAAGAAGTAGAAAACTTAGAAAAGATAGTTTTTATGATTTTTGATATATTTTTAAAACAAAGTAAAAAAAGAAAATTTATGGCTACTAACTACTAATGGCTCTGTTAATCATGCTAACCTCTTAGGGATAGTTGTCTCACATGTATCCTTGGCCTTCACTAGTCCTTGATTCAAGAGCATTTCAAAGTATGACCTATAAGATAACTCATCACGTCCAAACTCAACAAACAAGTGCAAGATACACTTAAACTATCAAAACTAAATAAGAGCAAGTATGGAATAAACTAATGTTAACTTGTTAAAGAGTTAGGATGTTAGAGTATTAGAATCCATCACCATGAGTCATCAATGGCTCTTGTAAGAGTAAGGCCAAGTAGAGACTATTAGATTCATGTGGATTATCAAGTAAGAAGTTAGCAAGTTAGTGGTTAGTAGTTAGTTGCCATGAGAGAAAATTAGTTAAGTATGTAAAAGGAGTTTGAGAGAAGAAAATAAGGAGAAATAAAAAGAGAACCTTTTATAAATTATCACCTTTTATTACAAGTACTCTTGCTTTCAACCATGTACCACTCTCTTTCCTATTACAAGATCTATAAGAAATGAAAAATACAAAGAGGAAGAAGAAGAACAACTAACCTAAACTGCCTTAAAAACTACATACATGAAAAAAAAAATCCTAAAACTCTTTTCAAAACTCCTCCACCCTGAGCTCTGAAAATCCCAGGGTATTTCTAGGCGAAAAGGGGCATCAGGGAGAGCATGCAGAGCTGTGCGTCAAGATGACGCGCGGCTTAGCTTCGGAAATGCGGCTATGGCCGCGCACACGGAGCCGCCTGCCACGTGCTGCCCGCCATCTCCTGTACTTCCTGATTTCTGGATATGGGCACCCGATTTTAACAGATTCACCCTCCAAAGTCAATGACTATATGTGTAGCTTTAAATCACCAAATAAATGGGATTTTGGGCTTCTTCTTCATTTCATGCCATGGACCTAGAAATATATAAGAGAGGTGTTATTAAAAGAATTTAATATTGAATAAATGTGAAAATGTGGTGTGAAATATGTAATTTTTGGGATTAATTACACCCCACACTTAACTTTGCTCGTCCCGAGCAAAACAGAAAAACTAAAAATTATTACACCACTTTCGCAGGTGACGCGATTGCACTGAGCATGTGCAACAAACCATTAAACATCTAGGTTTCCCTAGAGGAGGAGTTTTGTCTCCTGAGAGTTTTCAGCGGATTACACTCACAAAATCAATAAAAAAAGAAATCAAATGTTAGTATTTTGAAAACACATTTTGAAATAGAGAAAAGTGTTGAAATATTTTTGTGAAAATTTAAAGGATCAAATGTCATAAGTTAACCAGAAATTATTCTTCCTTAAACTAAGTCTAAATGCAAAATCTTGTTATAAATTAAATGTAAGAATTTAAAATTGAATCGATTCTTTGGTCTTTCATATAACTCTTAGAAAATATGCATTTTGTGAACTGTGAAGATTTTTGGGATATTGACTCTAACTTTCATGCCATTTATTTATGTATATTTATTTTTTTCTTAGTTTTCTTAGACTTTCTTATTTACCTGGGTGGTGAGCCTTTAGTCGGTGACTCCCAAACCAGATAGTATTAGGACACCATATGAGAAAATATCTCTCGGGCTTAAGGACTCGAGTAAATAATACCATAAAACTAAAGAGGATTATTTTATTTTTGTCCACCATTTTAGGCGTGAATAATCATGCTTCCTGAGGCATATTTACCTAACTTCAATAATTGGTTTTTATTATCATCATTTTTTAATATTTTTTATGGCATTTTCAGTCTTTGTTTCAATCCTAAAATTTTGTGTAAGTGTGAAGTGCATATATCTAAGGCACAATATGCAAGATCAAATTATCTTTCCAATCTTACTTTCTTATCCTAAAATTTAGTCAAGATCTATTATTTTGACTCAGTTTAAAAATTCATATTTTTAAGTCTTCCTAATTCCTAAGATAATCTTAATTTTCTTAAAAATAAATCAAAACTATTTCTCTTATTTCAAAAAGTTTTGTAAATGGGAAAGAAAAGAGTTTTTATACAAAATAAAAATCTAAAAATTTTCTAAAAAGAAGTGTAAAAGAAAAAAAATTGAAAACTAACTACGTTAGTAAATCCTCTGCCACACTTATCTCATGCATTTTCCTCATTGCATCGTGAATGTGTATATGCATGAAACAAATAGAAAGGAAAGAAAATTACCTCTTGATGATGGTTCCGGTGGTGGTCTAATTGGTCCACAAAATGTGACCTAATTCAGAAATCGTGAATCTTATAGAAACCCACCAGTGACCTCTCTAATACGACCCAGTAATGATTGAGTGAATGGTCTTATTTAAAAAATTATCCCCATCTAATTTTTAATTTCAAAAATAATTACTGAGTCATTTTTTCAACATCCTTGTCTAACAATAAAGTGTGATTTTGGGAGATGATTGATTTGGACTCAAATGGAACAGTCACAAAAATCGATATCGACTCGGGAATTTGACTCAGATCAAATCGAGATTGAAAAGGAGTCGAAATTGGTTCAGAAAAAGGGTTCAAACCAAAGAATTGATGTTCACACACTTTCCCCATTAATGAAGTGTGATCATAAAATATTGGTGATTCAATTTCACGATATACTGGTGCAGAATTCAATATTGACTCCGAAATAGAGAAAAAAATATGATAAACATTACGGAGTCATTATTGAATTAAAGATGAAATGGACTTACCAACTTGAGATTCAGGATCACTTTCAAGTTCAAGTTCAATTTCGGGAAAATGATAACTTATCAAAATGTCAAGGTGGTTCTCAAAATTTTTGACAAGTTCAAATGAATGTAATGAAATTGAATTTTGATTTTTGTCCACAGAAGAAATTGTTGGCCCAAAGGCCTTCCACTCTAGTTTTGATGATGATTAACTCATGTAGTTATGTTTACTAATAATCTTGTGTTGTTTAAGTTTCAGATCATTAACCAAGATATTAGTTAGTGATTAGCTTCAACAAGGTGTTTAGAAGCTTTTCATGATGATTCCAGGGCCAAAGCGTCAAGATCACACATTGCCTAGCCCATGGATGGAGTTTTGGAGCAAGTCTACTTGAAGATGAAGATCGTCAAGAGGACTTAGATATCCATAGTTTAGATAGTGTGTTTTAGATCCATTTGTAAAGTTTAGTATAGTTGATATGCTCAAGTGCACAACACACAAAAAGTTTTCATGTTTTGGATTTGGTTTTCATGAATAGTAGATCAAAACAAGTTTACTTTATTTCTATGTATATTAGATGTATTACATACATGGTTTAACTTGCTAGACAAACTTATTTTGACTATTCTATTCATGTATTGAAAAATCAAGTTTGATAAAAATACAAGTTTTGTTTTTGATAAAATTTGCAAGACTCGAAAATGAATTGATATGATTGATATATGTCTTGAAATTTTTATCACAAGTTTGTGTTTCCATATAAAATGATAAAACTATTTTTGGTGATTTTTTAGAAGTGTTAAAAGATTTTTAGAAAAATATTTTCCCAGTTTTTCTGACTCAGTTTCTGTTCCAGGCTTCAATCAGTCGACTAGTCAACCTGACCTAGTCGACTTGGGTGAAGTCGGTCGACCGGGACGATCGACCGACGTGCACAAATCTGTGCACGTTTGGAGGCACTAGGACGGTCGACCGCCCCGGTCGACCGGGGCACTTACAGTGCTCTCTGTTTGTTTCGGTCGACCGGGCCGGTCGACCGCAGTTGCCCAACGGTCATATTTCTGACCGTTGGCGGTCGACCGGGCCGGTCGACCGTTGCCTGTCAGAGCTGCCAGCTCAGCTCTAACGGCTAGTTTTCTGATGGGCCTATAAAAGCCCCATCTCTTTGGGTTTTTGGCTAAGTTTTTTAGAGCAAATTTTCCTGACTTCTTCAGTGTTTTAAAAGAGTTTTTAAAAGAGTTTTGAGCCAAAAAAGAATTCATCTTATTTGTTTTTAGGTTTTTGAAAAAATTAAAGAAAAGAATATTTTGGGAGATTTGTCTTGATTTTCATTCTATATCTTTTGCAAGAATTTTCCCAAGTGTTTTTCTTTGTTGCTTGTTTTCCAAACACCTAGTTTTCCACACTTGAGCTATCTTCTATCCTAATCTATTAGGATCATTTGTTTTGTGGAAAAAGAAAAAGGAAAGAGGTTTGTGGTTGAAAGAGACCACTTATTGTAAACCCTTGATTTCTTGGTTGCTCCATCTTTGGTAGAGGTTGAGGTTGTCATTTGGGTTGTTGGTTTGCTCCCTCTATTGTGAGGTGGAGATTGGTGTTACTCCCTCTTGGTGAGGTGGAGTTGGTTGTTGGATTGTATCCCTCAAGTGTGAGGTAGATTGGTTGTTGTATTGGCTACGGGCCTACCCCTCGGTTGTGAGGTGGTTGTTTGAGAGAGGAGTTCGGTACTCCATTGTTGTAAAAATCCTTCTCGGTGAAGGTTCCCTCGGTGGGAGTCCTCGGTGGACGGTATGGTGGATTGGAAATCCTACACGGTGGTGTAGGCGGGGATGTAGAGCAAGGGTGCTCGAACCTCGAAACATATCATTGTGTTTGCGTTTGATCCACTTGTCTCTAAACTCTCTCTATACATTTGTGCAAAGCATCATACTTCATTCATATCATATTTGCTTGTGTTGAGCATAATTCATATCATACATATCTATTTGCTTGTTGTTCCTTGCATTATTCACATTGCTATATCTTGTATATGCTTGGTTGTTTGTGTGTGCCTCACTTGTACCTAATCAACAAGAGCTTCACATAGCACCTCAACCCATTCAAGGGGAATCAAGAGGAGTTAGTCCAGAGCCCTTCACCGGGAATTCGGCTACACTTGTTGATTGTACTAAGTGTGTTGCAATATTTGCATTAGCTTCCGCATTTAGCGCACTTAGTTTTGCATTTAGTTTTAGATTAGCACGAACACCTATTCACCCCCCTCTAGGTGTTCCCTTTCAATTGGTATCAGAGCTAGTGCTCCTGATACTTAGGCTTAACATCCTAAGAGTGAGATCCATTTGCTTGCTAATCTATTGTTTGCATTTGCTTGTTTTGCACACATATAGTTTACCATGGCTTTCATGACCCCACCTATGTTTGACCCTTCAAACATTCATGTTTGGAAGATTAGGATGACTGTTTATTTACAAACCCTAGGTCATAAAGTTTACCTTGCCATTACCAAGGAATCCTTCCTTAGTGATAGCAATCATATAGGGGCCAATGCACAAGCCCTAGAGGCCATTAGAAGCACATTACCTAAAGATTATCTTATGTGTGTTTCTAACATTGATTCCGCCTTTGCAGTGTGGAACAAATTGACAACAACCACCACCACCTCCGAGCTTCAAGTGCAAATCCAAGAAGAGGAATCTAGTGGAGAGTCCGAGTCACAATGCTTCATGGTCCAAGGGAATGACTCCCTTGAGGTACATTCGGAACCCCACTTAGATAATGATGATTGTGCTAGTTCTTCAAATGATTATGTTGATCCCCATGCTTTGAATGAAGAACTATCTATTGTATGTGAAAAATTAATTGAAAAATATAATTCGTTGAAAAAGAAAAGTCTAGAAATTGAAAATGAAAATAAGAGTTTGCATTCTAGACTTGATTGTGTTTTGCAAGAGAAGGTTGAGGTCTATAATGAAAGAGATGCATTAAGATCTCAATTAGAACTTGCATTAAAAGAAAATAAATTTTTAAAAACTAAAAATGATTGTGAAACACTTTTGAAGAAAAATGAAAACTTATCTTCAAAAATTGATTTTGTTTTAAAAGAGAATGTTGCTTTGAAAAACAAAATTATTTCCATCTCAAATGATTTAGATGAGTGTTTAAAGAAAAACATTGTTTTGCAAAATAAGATGGATGCACATGTTTGCCATGCTAGTGTAGTTTCTTCATCTAGTCTACCTAATGCATGTACCTCTTCTTCTAGGATCAATGATGATATTTGTATGTTAAAGAAGAGAGTAGATTATTTGGGCTCCACTATGAGCCAATGTGCTAAGAACCATACACGCTAGGAAATCTTGGTTCGTAAGAAACAAGTTCCAACTTTTATGCATGCACACCTCTACGGCATACACATGCTCCACACGGACACCATCAACACATGTATGCTCATGTGTATACATGTACACATTGTGGCCGAAAAGGCCATCTTGCTAAATTTTGTTATGATAGATTACATAATCCTAATTTAGTAAAGAATTTTGTTTGGGTTAGAGAAGGGACTAACCCCCATGGACCCAACAAGATGTGGGTACCAAAGACCACCCCTCCTTTATTTAATGTAGGTGTGGGCTCTCACATGATGTGAGAGTGATGGCACCTTGGAGTGGATGCGTTCCGAGCTTCATGGAAATCAATTGGATGCATCACTTTCAAGGGGAGATTTGGTGGAGATGACCACCATGTTTTGGAGACAAGGAGAGTTGCCTTCTAAGTTTTGGTAACAATTCTTAACTCCTTATTATTGTTTACATGCTTTCATATTGATGTTTTATAGCATGTTTTCATTGTCTATAGATTAGTGTGTAAATATCATATTTATTAGATCCTTGACATACATGTATAGTATTTGAGACACACATGCTTGCATGAACCCATACTTAGTGTTCTCACTTTTGTTTAAACTATAATGTACATCATGAATCTAATACATGTGAATTTACATAGTAATCATGTTTTAGTTTTATCATGATGATTTTTATATTGTATTTTGATGCTCCATGTTAAGATTACTTGTTTAGATGTTAGTTTTCATTAAGACTAGGTATATATTCGTGCATATAGTGGGCCACAAATAAATCTATATATGTTTGAGCTTGATTGCTTATTTGAACCCATTACATGTGCTAGTATAGTCTAGTTTTGATGATTCATACATTTTAAACTTGTATTCTCATTTTTGAATTTGTCTTGTGATTGTGTGTTTCACTTCATGTATATGTTTATTTTGCCAACTTTAAGATATACATGTATACCCCTTGAGTCATTTGCCTTTCATGCAAATGTATATATGGACTCAATTGTGTTTAGGGATATGTATGTATACTTATTGTGTTGACAATTTATACATATACCTTGAAATGAAATGTGTTTTGGTGAAGATTTAGCTTTTCTTGATTTTGTGTTTAATTGTTTAACTTCATGTATATGTCTATCTTGTCCAAACTATTAGATATACATGTTTATCCTTTTGAGCCACGTGCCTTCATGCATATATAAATAGTGGACTCGTTGTGTTTTGGATATGTATGTATATTTTAATTTGTACTTGACATACATATGCCATGAAGATTAAATAAGTTTTGATGATTTTCGTGTTTTCAATATTCAAGGAATTAATTGAGCTTAATTGCCTATATTTTCATGATTATGATATTCACACTTTATTTGTACACTCACATTTATTGCTTGCTCATGTTTTGTATTCATGAGTCATATTTATGCCTAATTGAATTAGAGTGTTGATTATCATGTGGATTTCATGTTTCATGAAATTTATTTTTAGTTTATTCCTTACTTGAAGGATTTCGCACTAGTTAACAAGTTTTTCATTTTGACTAGTTCATATTCTTCAATTTGGTAGTGATTTTCAAACAAACTACATTTTCAAATCTATTTTTGAAAACCCCTACCTTCTATGGGAGGTTGGATGGGAGATCATGGTCTTGTATGCTTTAAAATGAAAATCATTTAAAACTTGAACCTTGATTGGGAGGTATTGTAATATGATGTATACACTTGAACTTATTGCTATGTCAATTGGTATCATTGAACTCTTTCAATTGGTATCATTTTGATCCTTTTGTATACTCATATGTTTATTGAAATTTTATATCTTAAACATAAATAAAACAAGTATATGTTTATTTGTGATTGGTATGTATATTTTCAATTGGTATCATCTATTGGTGATTGGTACTCATTCTATTTCATACACATTTTTTTGTACTTAAGATATAAATTTTTCACAAAATCTTGTTTATGCTAGTGCTTGAGCTTCAATTTTGTTTTAATTGATTACTTTAAAAATTGGTATCAAGCCTATGCATCATTTTAGTTGGTATTTCATAAAGGGGGAGAAAATTTAATTTTGTCTTTCAATTGGTGATTTTTCAATTGGTATTTGTTTCCCACTCCCTTACTTTATGATTGAAAATTTCATATTGGTATCATATGTTTAATATGAAAATTATTTACAATTGGTATCAAAATTTTGTTTAGACATTCAAAATTTATTATGTTTAATTTCAATTGATATCATGATGTTTCATGTGTTTTTGCTTAAAATTGGTATCTAAATTTTTTTTTTAAAAATACAAAAGTTTTGATTTGTATTGACTATATGCATATAGATTCATGATGAGTGTATCTTGTATTGAAGAGCTTAACATCTCTTCGTTATGTGATACACGTGTGTAGGGGGAGCTTCACATCTCCTCTTATGCATTACATAGTGTGTGTTATGTGAATTAGGGCTCAACATCCCTCTTTCATGTAATGCATATGTGTAGGGAAGCTAACTTAGCGTCTTCCTCTTCATGAATTGTTATATAGTATATAACATCTATTGATCTTTGTTTACTTTCTATTGATATCAAGATGCTTCATTGACATATTTATCTATTGATATCATGTTGTTTATAGTCACCCCTTATTGACCTTGTTTTTGTTTGACAATAGGGGGGAGAAAAATTTGTTTGATTTGATTTTACTTTGAACCCTTTGTTGATGATTGACAAAAAGGGGGAGAATATTTGAGTTTATATGCATGTTTTCATTGCTTAAGGGGGAGAAGTATTTGTCTTCCTTGTTATTTATGCATATATGTTTTTGTATTGCAAATAGGAGAAAAAGATCTTAATTTATGCTTGTTGCATGTTTTATCTCCATACTTGCATACATATTCATGTGCTTCATTTCCATATCTTGTTATTTATGTCTATGCATGAGTTAAGGGGGAGCTTCTTTGAAGCTTAACTTTAATCCATGCATATTAACTCCATGATTTTTGTCATCATCAAAAAGGGGGAGATTGTTGGCCCAAAGGCCTTCCACTCTAGTTTTGATGATGATTAACTCATGTAGTTATGTTTACTAATAATCTTGTGTTGTTTAAGTTTCAGATCATTAACCAAGATATTAGTTGGTGATTAGTTTCAACAAGGTGTTTAGAAGCTTTTCATGATGATTCCAGGGCCAAAGCGTCAAGATCACACATTGCCTAACCCATGGATGGAGTTTTGGAGCAAGTCTACTTGAAGATGAAGATCGTCAAGAGGATTTAGGTATCCATAGTTTAGATAGTGTGTTTTAGATCCATTTGTAAAGTTTAATATAGTTGATATGCTCAAGTGCACAACACACAAAAAGTTTTCATGTTTTGGATTTGGTTTTCATGAATAGTAGATCAAAACAAGTTTACTTTATTTCTATGTATATTAGATGTATTCTAGATATACATACATGGTTTAACTTTCTAGACAAACTTATTTTGACTATTCTATTCATGTATTGAAAAATTAAGTTTGATAAAAATACAAGTTTTGTTTTTGATAAAATTTGCAAGACTCGAAAATGAATTGATATGATTGATATATGTCTTGAAATTTTTATCACAAGTTTGTGTTTCCATATAAAATGATAAAACTATTTTTGGTGATTTTTTAGAAGTGTTAAAAGATTTTTAGAAAAATATTTTCTCAGTTTTTCTGACTCAGTTTCTGTTCCATGCTTCAATCAGTCGACTAGTCAACCTGACCTAGTCGACTTGGGTGAAGTCGGTCGACCGGGACGGTCGACCGACGTGCACAAATCTGTGCACGTTTGGAGGCACTGGGACGGTCGACCGCCCCGGTCGACCGGGGCACTTACAGTGCTCTTTGTTTGTTTCAGTCGACCGGGCCGGTCGACCGAAGTTGCCCAACGGTCATATTTCTGACCGTTGGCGGTCGACCGGGCCGGTCGACCGTTGCCTGTCAGAGCTGCCAGCTCAGCTCTAACGGCTAGTTTTCTGATGGGCCTATAAAAGCCCCATCTCTTTGGGTTTTTGGCTAAGTTTTTTAGAGCAAATTTTTCCTGACTTCTTCATTGTTTTAAAAGAGTTTTTAAAAGAGTTTTGAGCCAAAAAGAATTCATCTTATTTGTTTTTAGGTTTTTGGAAAAATCAAAGAAAAGAATATTTTGGGAGATTTGTCTTGGTTTTCATTCTATATCTTTTGCAAGAATTTTCCCAAGTGTTTTTCTTTGTTGCTTGTTTTCCAAACACTTAGTTTTCCACACTTGAGCTATCTTCTATCCTAATCTATTAGGATCATTTGTTTTGTGGAAAAAGAAAAAGGAAAGAGGTTTGTGGTTGAAAGAGACCACTTATTGTAAACCCTTGATTTCTTGGTTGCTCCCTCTTTGGTAGAGGTTGAGGTTGTCATTTGGGTTGTCGGTTTGCTCCCTCTATTGTGAGGTGGAGATTGGTGTTACTCCCTCTTGGTGAGGTGGAGTTGGTTGTTGGTTTGTATCCCTCAAGTGTGAGGTGGATTGGTTGTTGTATTGGCTACGGGCCTACCCCTCAGTTGTGAGGTGGTTGTTTGAGAGAGGAGTTCGGTACTCCATTGTTGTAAAAATCCTTCTCGGTGAAGGTTCCCTCGGTGGGAGTCCTCGGTGGACGGTATAGTGGATTGGAAATCCTACACGGTGGTGTAGGCGGGGATGTAGAGCAAGGGTGCTCGAAACTCGAAACATATCATTGTGTTTGCGTTTGATCCACTTGTCTCTAAACTCTCTCTATACATTTGTGCAAAGCATCATACTTCATTCATATCATATTTGCTTGTGTTGAGCATAATTCATATCATACATATCTATTTGCTTGTTGTGCCTTGCATTATTCACATTGTTATATCTTGTATATGCTTGGTTGTTTGTGTGTGCCTCACTTGTACCTAATCAACAAGAGCTTCACATAGCACCTCAACCCATTCAAGGGGAATCAAGAGGAGTTAGTCCAGAGCCCTTCACCGGGAATTCGGCTACACTTGTTGATTGTACTAAGTGTGTTGCAATATTTGCATTAGCTTCCACATTTAGCGCACTTAGTTTTGCATTTAGTTTTAGATTAGCACGAACACCTATTCACCCCCCCTCTAGGTGTTCCCTTTCAGGAATGTGAATGAGTAAAATAATTGATTCAAGTTCAGAAATTATGAGAATCAAAACTGGCTCAAGAACGTTACTTAGTTTAGGTAATACTACAGGAGTCGATATTGATTAAAGAATTGGACTCGAATTAAATTGAAGCTCAGGTTCACATTCATCTTCAAGTTCAATTTCAGGAAATGGATAACTTGTCAAACTATCAAAAATTTGATGTTGGTCAAGTTCAGATTGGTATGATGAAATTGAAGCTGGATTTCTAAAATACATGATTTTTGAGTCATATGAATATTTGATGGACATTGGAAGTCAATCATATTTTGCATTATTCGTTCGGATTCTTGCACAATTTTCATAGTTTTTTTCCACAATGATTTTTCATTGAGTGGTTGTGAGAAAAAACTATATGAATTCTGAAAATTTTGTGGACACGATGAGGCACTATGTTTTCAAATTATTTTTGGGCTTCTATCACTTCTTCCAAACTCCTTTGCAATGATGATTTTTCTTCAATTGGTGTTCAGGAAAAGAAGCATGTGAAGTAAAATCAGAGAATGAATATTGTAGAAATTGTGGCAATGTAGTTGAAAATTTGACTCGGGGGAGGTGAATCCCTATGAACTTTGTGAAGAGTGAAAGTTATTTTGAAAATTATATTCATAGGATTGGGGATATGTGTTATATTAAGTCGGATAATCTCAATTCGGCATATATAGTTGGTTCATATTGTACATAACCAGATCGGAGTTCTCTGAGTAAAATGAGGTCGGGGTGAAATATGAATTCATATTAGGCCTGAAAAAATTATTGTTAAAATTCATTTCATAATTTACAAAAAAGAAAAACAAACAAACAAACAAACAAATAAAAAAAGAGAAAAAAGAAAAGAAGCCTATGTTAGGGTTGACTTAAACCTATACGACTCCTAACTGGTTAGACTGTCCACGGGGGGTACATTGTCAGAAGCTGACCAGAAATTAATCGGCCAGGTAAGGGCAAGATCAGTGAGAGGTATCTGTGCCGGAGCAATGGTCCTAACTATGCCAAACCACTGTTCTTCGAGGTTTCGCCTCTCAATCCCCAACCTTGAACACCGATTTGAGAAGAGTCAAACTCTAACAACTTTTCCCTTGGGTCAATCTCCTAAATGAGTCTGAGATATCCCTAGGGGCCAACGTCTAGCAAGTGTTATTTAGGCTTGGGTTGTGTAAGTGGGGAGGTGGTTTTTGGGTTAAGGGAGGGTAATGACTTTCTCGTCTTATGTTGTGTTGGGTTTTACCCTTAATTTTAATTCATGCAAGTGTGTAATATAGACAAGAATGAACACACAAAGAGAGTAAATCACCCACGTGTTTGTCCTAACTATATGTAATGCAATATGTACACCTCCGTCAAGATCACAATAACACCAAAACAAAATATAGTATATTAGAATTAAAATTGACACGTGCCTTGATGCAAATATTTAAAGCATCTAATTTCTGTATTTTAGTTTTTAAATTATTATAGTGCACAAGTAACAGAAACTAGCAACAGAATATAATAATATACAAGAATTTACCCAATCACACAAAAGCAAGTGTGGACTTTCTGCAATGCTAAAAATTTGACCTGCACACCAAAAAGAAAAAAGAAAAGTTAATAAAAATGTGAAATCAAACCGTTCCCATTCCCGGCAACGGCGCCAAAATTTGATCGGGGAAAAACCGTACACGAAAAGTGTGTGTTTTGAAATCACGAGTTAAAAGTGCGTGCTTTGGCTTCCTTGATACTTCAGTTATAGCATAGAATAAACGGGTCAATCCACAAGGACGGGAAGTGATAGAAGATTTACCGATTGATTCACGTGTGTGTTAAAGTTTCTTCTATGTTTTAAAGAATCAAAAGAAAAGAAAAACAAAGAATGGAAAGAGAAGATTACAGTGAAAATAAAGAAGTGGGAAACATAGAAAGATGATTTTTGTAATTTTTTTATATATTTCTAAAACAAAGTAAAAAGGAAAAAAACTCATTGCTACTAACTACTAATAGCTCCACTATCTATGCTAACCTCTTAGTGATAGTTGCCTTACATGTATCCTTGGTCATCACTAGTCCTTGGTTCAAGAGCGTTTCAAAGTATGACCCATAAGATAACTCATCACGTCCAAACTCAACAAACAAGCGCAAGCTACACTTAAACCATCAAAATTAATAAGAGCAAGTATGGAATAAGGTAATGTTAGCTTGTTAGAGAGTTAGGATGTTAGAGTGTTAGAATCCATCATCATAAGCTATCAATGGCTCTTGCAAGAATAAGGTCAAGTAGAGGCTATTAGATTCATGTGGATTATCAAGTAAGAAGTGAGAAAGTTAGTGGTTAGTAGTTAGTTGCTATGAGAGAAAATTAACTTAAGCATGTAAAAGAAGTTAGAGAAGAAAACAAGTAGAGATAAAGAGAGAACCTTTCATAAATTGTCACCTTCCATTACAAACACTCTTACTTTCCACCAATGTACCACTCTCTTTCCTATTACATGATCTATAAGAAATGAAAAATACAAAGAGAAAGAAGAAGAACAACTAATCTAAACTACCCTAAAAACTACATACATAGAAATGAAAACCCTAAAACTCTCTTCAAAACTCCTCCCTCGGAGCTCTGAAAATACTAGGGGATTTATAGGCGAAAAGGGGCACCAGGGAGAGCGTACGGAGCCACGCATCAAATCTTGACACGAGGCTCCACACAAGAGCCACAGAAACGCGCCGCGCACGCGGCACCGTCTGCCACGTGCTGTCACTTCGCCCCCTATCTACTGTACTTCCTGGTTTCTGGATTTGGGCACCCGGTTTTGACAGGTTCACCCTCCAAAGTCAATGGCTATATGTATAGGCTTTAAATCACTAAATAAATGAGATTTTGGGCTTCTTCTTCATTTCATGCCATGAACCTAGAAACATACAAGAGAGGTATTATTAACAAAATTTAATATTGAATAAATGTGAAAATATGGTATGAAATATGCAACCTTAGAGGCTAATTAGCGACCCCCGAGGAGCAAGTACGGGGCCTGGACGGGATCACGTCGGGGAGAGAATAAATTGCCTTGCATGAATTGCTCCACTAAATGCTCCATCAAATATTTCTCCTAAATTTAGGCGGACACCAAATAAGCCTGATTTGTTGACAAAATATCTTAGACCAAATATGTTATTGATGTATTTGTTAGACTTATTATATTTTAATGTTTAATTTAATTTGGGCCTAATCAAGTCAATTGGATATTTGCACCCGCCTACTTAACCTATGTTGTTTGACCCAATAAAGAATTGATCAAGCCTAAATGTTTTGGGTCTGAATATATTTTCAATTACACTTAGCTATGAGTGTATTTAAATTAAAATGTGGGACTCATTTACACGTATAGAACTCGTATTAGCAATCAAAGGCTTAGATTTATGATGAGTTGAATTAGAATTCCATGATGCTACATATATCATGGGTAGGGTTCCCTCTCCAATGACCTAATCTCTCTTTTGGAGGCTTCTCATCTCCTCTAAGGATCAAGAAGAGAATTTGGTGGGTGGAGAGAAGAATCCTCTCTCTCAACTCTGACGTCCTCGAGATCGTGCAACCTTCGCATCACTTTCGTGATGAAATCAGGTATGCCTAAAATCCTCTTTCCCTTTGATCATGATAAAGAGGTTATAAATGTATGAGATCATATATGGAATAAAATTAGATCTAACAATTGATATCAGAGCCACCCCTTTATCGGATCATCGGAATGTAAAGTAATTTTCTTTTATCCCGAGCAATAAATATCATGAATAAATACTTTCTTTTAATTCAATAAATATTAGTGTCACATATATTGAATTAAAAGTTTAAAAGGGATGATTTTATGTGATTTTATATGCATATATTTCCTTTTTTTCAAATCTGTGGGCTATTATTTTTTGGAATTTTCTTTTGAAATAAAAGAAAATGAAGGTTTGGAGGCGCATGCATGCAGCCCTGGCCTTGAATGCATGTAGGCAACATGCATGCGCCATGATATTGTGGTATTATGCAAGAATAGGGTCTGTTTTCGTGGTCATGCAGGCACGGGGCTGCGTGCGGCGTGCATGCAGCACTGGCCCGCGTGGTTCCATGCGATCGGGTGGGCCCTGAGCCTTCCCTGACTGTGCTTGTTGCTGGCGTAGAGGAGCCGGCGTCCATGAACATATAATAATAATAATATTTTTGTTAAGAGTTTGGGCTTTCTAATTCAATAAAATTATGAGATTAATTAGGGTTAAAATTTAGATATATAATTTTTAATCTAATAAGAAAATTTACTCCTAATTAATCTCATATTAAATTTTAATTGGGATTGTTGAGATTGATTTGGGTTTTAGGTTGAGATAAAATTCCAGTGTATTAAGAGAATTTTGGGTAGAATTCTAATTAAATAAAGAGACCTAATCCCAATTAATCTCATATTAAGCTAATTGAGATTTATTCAGTTATTAGACCCGATCCATTAAGAAAACCTGTAACTTAACCATTGCAGGTCAGGTCTGATTTAGACCCGATAAGTACTGCAGTTTACCAATAGAAACTTCAATTCGTCGTTACGGGTTCATCCGACCTCTGTTTTGGGCATGTAAACAGCCTTTTCGAAGCTCTTGACGAGCACTACAGTATTACAGGTATTAGACATGACAAAACAGTAGTTTGTTGATATAAAGAAGATATTGAAGTGTTTATTTATCATGGTTATATGTATCCTTACTCGCTTCCACTTCATTAATATTGATTTCTCTAGCATAAGAAATATTAATAATTACTACATTTGATAACACATGGATAAAGATATATACATGTTCAAAATTAAAGAATTTATAATAGAGCTTATTTATTTGTGTATATAGTTCATGCGGACAATAGCTGGCCCAAAGGAAGATTATTGTTTGGCCGAATTATGTACGGCGTCGGATACTTGATGTGGGTAATGCAAATGGGACAACCTTGGTGCGTCGTAGTCGGCGCAAAGGAAGATTGTCACACTATAAGCCCATATTGCATTACCCTCATTGTCACGCCCCGCTTCTCAAAATACGCTGAAGCGGAGACGTGACGAGAGTCGGTGACTCATATACGTAAGAAAAATACCTCACGTATACGCGCTAAGCCTTAAGTAACCCGAAACAAGCTATAAATCTCAACTATAATAAATCATGATTACTGCAATATCACATATAAGTATCCACGCATGATATCATATAAATAAAGACTGGAATAACAACTGAATCTGATATAACGAGAATCAGGAAATAATATGAAGGCAAGAAAGATAAGAATACCGGAATCGAATAGGGAGAAGCTCCAGCTTTTCGCGAAGCATACGGTCTCAACGAACACCTGAACAATAGAAACAAAGCGTCCAATATCTGGACGTACGAATCCAGGGTCGTCAGAAAGCGACCTGGTGAGTGTGTGTGTAAAGGAGAGAGCTCGTGCATATAAACAATGTGCAAGAATAAAAACAAGATAACTGCAGACAGAAGATAACTAAATAAAGTGATAAACAGATAACTGAAGGATAACTGAATCACAACATGTATGAAGATAAAAGTCAACTATCATAACTGTAAACAAACAACTAATGTCAAGATGTATAATCTAGCATATGTCACTAGTCTAGTTGGTTATTATTAACCTAACTAATGTAGTACTTAGCTGTGTCCCATACCACGGCCGTTTTCCCACATAGCAAACAAAGTTATCATTGATGTAACTGTCTGCCAATGTAGTGCATGTGTTTTAATCCCCAGTGAGATTTTAGAGGTCACCAGTGGAATACAGAAATGTTCACTTTATGTGACACGATCTGAAGCCTTCGGTGAATAAGGCTAGAGGAAAACATTGGCTTTTAAGCCCAATATAAAATCCTCAACAACTCATCATACTGAGGGGAATAGCATGGCTAGCCTAACTCAAACGGTAGTTGGTAAAGGCATATCAAATCCGTTGATAGCTGAGGATTTGCTAAAAATTCTAAGGGACCTAATCCCACTTTTCCCACCATTCTTGTCCATGGAAAAGGCTGTATTCATTTTCCCAATAACAGATCACAACTGTCATGCTTAAAGCTCACGCCTCTGACAATAAAACTTTTTCCTGACGGATCTTGCTAATATCCCTAGCAGATCAAATTTCACTTGTCATTCTCTTTCATAGAATGGCAAATCCACTCAAATTGTTGTTATGTTCAAACACCTCTAACAGTAAATGAATCCTTATCAAGTTAATATCACACCTCTAACAAGTTGCTTTACAAATCCCCAAGTGGAGAGGCTGTCACGATCACTTCTGACAAAATCTCCTTTCAAATTCCCCAGCAAGGGATTTGATTGTCATGTTAATTATTACCTCTGACAACTTTTTAGGGAATAATTCTTTCCCTACCGAATCCCCACGGAGTTCTTTTTGGTCACGTTAATGATTACCTCTGATATATAATCTCTTTTGAGATTCATTTTCTAACTCCCCAGCGAGTTTTTGATAGACTCTCCTCAAAGTCTATTATTTCCCTTTCAAGTCCCCAATGGACTCTCTTGGTTGTCACGTTAACAATATACCTCTGACAATTTCTTCCAAATAACATCCGAAGAAGATACCAATTTTCTCACGAAGTTTATGATCAAGTCTTATTTTCCCAGTGGAATTATTTCTTTTACCATCATGTCCAGTTCGTCACCTCTGAACAGTAGAAATTCTGAGCTTGGTGATTTCTCAATCGGTTATATCCATGTTACCTCTGAACTGACTGTAACCCCCCTACTCCCTGATGTACGTATCACAGTATCAGTACGCGATACGGCGTATATTATTGATTTGACCTCCGTGGTAGTCCGATTGAGCTGATTTCAGTTTCAAAAATCATTTTCTACTATTTTAGATTTTTCAGGATTTTCTAGAATTTTTCTGGATTATTTTGGAAAATCTCCGTAGTCGGCGTCGACCGATACCGATAATCGGCCCTACGATTTTTAATTCTCAAACGGAGATATATTTTGAGAATCTGCTTTCACCATATGTCTTAGACTCGTATTATCTACGTTAGGGTATTTTTGGAGATTTTTCTGAATTTATCGAAAATCCGGCAAAACCGGTGTCGCCCGGTATCGGCGAGACACTCTGGGGTTTTTAGTTTACAAATTGGATTGAATTTCTATAAACCGTTTTCATATTATGTCTCAGGCTAATATTCTCTATTTTCTGTAATTTTTGGGCATCATTCGGAGCTAGTCAATTTTTGACCATATTAAAAGAATATTAAATTATTAATTAACAATTCTTTTCTTTTTCTCTTCTTTTCTTTCTCTTCTTCTCTGGATCCTTCTCCTCCACCTCCATAAACCCACCGCCATTCCCCCTCTTTAAATCCTCTCTCTCTCCCCTAACTCTCTCTCTAAGTCTCAAAACTCTCTCTCCCCTAACTCTCTCTCTAAGTCTCAAAAAAAAACTCCTCTCTCTCTCAAACTCTCTCTCTCTCTCCAAACACTCTCTCTTTCACTCTCTCTCTCCCTCTCTCTGTACAGACCCAAAGGGGGGCTGACCCCCTTGCCAGCGGCCAGGCCAGGCCGCAGGCTGCCGCAGGCGCCGCCGGTGGCCGCGCCCAAGCCCGGCCGGCGCCACCGCGCCCCCAGGCCGCGCCACCAACCTCCTCCTCCTCCTTTCTTCTTCTTCTTCTTCTTCCTCTTTTCTTTCCTTTTCTTTTCTTTTCCTTTCTTTTCTCTCTCTATCTCTCTCTCTCGGCTGACCGAACCGCCGCCGCCGCGCCGCCGGCCAGCTGAGCTGGCCGGCCGGCCGCACAGAAGCACAGCAGCAGCAAGAAGTTGCTGCTGCTGCTGTTATTTCTTTTAATTGGGTTTGGGTAAAACCCAAACCCATTAACCCTATTGGCAACTACCCGCTAACCCAATAACTCGTTACCCATTTAACTTAAGTTAATTGGGTTTGGGTTTGGATCTAAACCCGACCAGTTAACCCGTCAACCCGCATTCAAACCCATTAAAGGTAATTTTACAGAAAACCCCCTTCTTCTTTTTATTAATTGCATTTAAAATCTTGTTATTACATATTTAACCCATTTTGCTGATTTTTAGTGTTCGGGCGATATCGGGAGCATCCGGACTCCGATTTGGACGCTTCTGGATCCATTGCGATCGTGAGAAAGAGAGCTACCTTCTTATGACTAGTATGTGAGTGTTTTCCTTTTATAAATTATATTTTATCATGTTTAGTATCTTGGTTGGTTGCCTAATTAATAAAATGTGATTATCGGTAAATCATTATACTTATTAAACACTAAATGTCATTGTTGGGAAATCCCTGTAGTCCCTGTAAGTAAAACATACTGATAGATAGATGATACCTGATCTGGATGATTGGCTAATTAACGAGATTTTCGAAGTTAATAATGTTCCTAAGTAAACCTAGTCTCTAAATTGATAATTAAAATAGATTATTCTGTTTCATAATTTACCGTATTC
Organism: Agave tequilana; assembly: GCA_038442645.1. NCBI lineage: Eukaryota > Viridiplantae > Streptophyta > Magnoliopsida > Asparagales > Asparagaceae > Agave > Agave tequilana. The sequence goes on from JAVJIF010030276.1 coordinate 383,162, forward strand.
AGAATATAGGAATCGTTATTCTTATTAGCAGTAGTTGACACTCGAGTAGATGCTATTACCCCAGACGCTAACATTAGTATTCACACTATGACTTAGATATCATCATCACACGGATACTGTACGGTCACTGGGCATGGTATTATCGTAGACACTGATCATAATTATTCCATTACATGTACTATCACAGAGATATGACATGGAGTGTTGCTACACAGATATGTTCCACTGGGACACGGACATACCAATGCACGGACTACCGCATTTCATATTATTATTATCATCAGTACATGGATGCTCGGTACACAGTTATCACACATCCCTGCTACATACGCTCACCGCACGAGTGTACATACATGTGTTGTTTCCATCTTCTTGTCATATGACTCACCGTGCATATTACATGTATTATGGTTCCATGTTATCCTGTATTCCTCTTATATGATTGTTTCCTGTTACTGATATGGCTACCCCCATTACTGGACATGAGAGCTGTTGATATGCGACATGTGGACTCCCACATCTATTGTTCCCATTTCCCGTTATATTGTTCCCGTTTCCCGTTATATTGTTCTATGCTATCAACAGAGCTCAGGTCCGGTTATCATGTTACCCGTATCATGTACTATATTTGTTCTTGTTACATTGTATACTTGACATATCAGATCATAAAGCTAACTTGGGTATGGGGGAGACTTGACGGTTGATTAGATCTTATCGGGTGATGTACTGGATTCATATTGTTCTCCCACTGCAGGGGATGGTAGTGCTACCTACCGATTGTATAGCTCCATGAGCTCCCGTTACTTGATTATTGTTCCCCTCTTAGCGGAGGGCCCTGGTCTCAGCAGCCAGGGTTTTGTTTAAGGCCGTGATCCCGGGTATACACGGGATACACCTACCCGATAAGAACTCCTCGACCATGGGTTTCCAATTAACATAATAAAATAGTATACACAATAGTGATGTCAGGAACACTTGTTATTTGGTCACTCTCTCGTTTGGATAATGGTACCCGTAGGCCATGTCCGGATGGGTTCGACTGGAGTGCGGGCTCCAGTATGAACTGCCAGTGGTATGGAACACTGGAAGAGATTGATTAAAATACCAGGTGGTACTGATTACTACTATTGTATAAATAACATGACTTGCCTGATACTTGTATTCAATTGTTTAGTTGTACTTGTTTCTGTACCTGTGTATATTTGTTACTTTGCCTGGTACATGTTACTCTTTCTGTGGTGGCATACTACGCATGTTCTGCATTGCATCTATTCTGTTTTCTGAATACCTTACAGACATCATTACTGTATATGCACAACACAGTATTTTGGTTATCTTGCATATGCCCATATGCATTTTCATATTGCATATGCCCACCTGTATGGTCACTGCTATCACGTCATCACTAGACGACATTATTTATGATATAAACTGGATACGACTATAGACATGACCCGATGATAACCGGCTTAGTGATGGTATTAAAAGATGACATGTTTCTATATTTCTACTGATTACATGCGTATGTATTTCTACTGCTTCTTATATGCTTATTATATGGTATCACTATTACCACATCTTGTAGTATATATATTATTATCGTGCTTATATTACTATTGTATCTATTACTGCCTCCTTCATTTTACCACTCACTAGGTCGCTTTCTGACGACCCTGGGTTTGCGTGCCCAGGTTGGCGATCCGAGTTACCATATCATCAGATGTGCCTTGGCGTCACATAGGAGATTCCTCATCGAGATTATTCATAGGTATCTTAGTGATTTCTTTCGGTTATCTTATTTATCCCTGTTTTTATATCTGTCATGATCCCTAACCCCTTTTTGCAGGTATTCTTGTACTTATTTCTTGCTGGAACTCGTGTATATGAAGACTATGTCTTGTACTGAGGCTCAACGTACGCGTGAGTGTGTTTTCACCTCGCGTATATCCGTCACCATAATGTCTCCGTATCCTTGGGATCGGGGCGTTACATAGTGGTATCAGAGCCTAGGTTCACACCTGGTGTGGGTAACCACCTGGGTCAATACTCGTGCTCTTACCAACAGTACAAGCAGATTCAGATTCAAACTTGTCTGTATCTGCATTTGGGAATTCCAGCGACGAGTACAAGAATACCATGTTCTTGCCCATTCATTCCTTGACTCTATTTTATTCCCGACTATCTGATTTTCTTCTTCCTTTCTCTTCATCCTATTGCTTTCACTCTATTCGTTGTAGTTCACTACACTAATTATCCACCTTGAGTTCCTTAGAGATATCAGAGTGCGCAGCGGAAGTGTCGTGTGCCCGTAACATTTCGGCTTTGGGGTTGAAAATATTATTCTCATACCTGAATTGAAATTTCGAGGACGAAATTATTTGTAAGGTGGGGAGAAATGTAACCCCCCTGCTCCCTGATGTACGTATCACAGTATCAGTACGCGATGCGGCGTATATTATTGATTTGACCTCCGTGGTAGTCCGATTGAGCTGATTTCAGTTTCAAAAATCATTTGCTACTATTTTAGATTTTTCAAGATTTTCTGGAATTTTTCTGGATTATTTTGGAAAATCTCCGTAGTCGGCGTCGACCGATCCCGATAATCGGCCCTACGATTTTTAATTCTCAAACGGAGTTATATTTTGAGAATCCGCTTTCACCATATGTCTTAGACTCGTATTATCTACGTTAGAGTATTTTTGGAGATTTTTCTGAATTTATCGAAAATCCAGCAAAACCGGTGTCGCCCGGTATCGGCGAGACACTCTGGGTTTTTTAATTTGCAAACTGGATTGAATTTCTATAAACCGTTTTCATATTATGTCTCAGGCTAATATTCTCTATTTTCTGTAATTTTTGGGCATCATTCGGAGCTAGTCAATTTTTGACCATATTAAAAGAATATTAAATTATTATTTTACAATTCTTTTCTTTTTCTCTTCTTTTATTTCTCTTCTTCTCTGGATCCTTCTCCTCCACCGCCATAAACCCACTACCATTCCCCCTCTTTAAATCCTCTCTCTCTCTCCCCTAACTCTCTCTCTCTAAGTCTCAAAACTCTCTATCCCCTAATTCTCTCTCTAAGTCTCAAAAAAAAAAACCCCTCTCTCTCTCAAACTCTCTCTCTCTCTCTCTCTCAAACACTCTCTCTCTCTCACTCTCTCTCCCTCCCTCTCTTTGTACAGACCCAAGGGGGAGCTGACCCCCTTGCCAGCGGCCAGGCCAGGCCGCCGGCGGCCGCGCCCCAGCCCGCCCGGTGCCACCGCGCCCCCAGGCCGCGCCACCAACCTCCTCCTCCTTTCTTCTTCTTCTTCTTCCTCTTTTCTTTCCTTTTCTTTTCCTTTCTTTTCTCTCTCTATCTCTCTCTCTCTCTCTCTCGCTGACCGAACCGCCGCCGCCGCAGCAGCCGCCGGCCGGCCACGCAGAAGCACAGCAGCAGCAAGAAGCTGTTGCTGCTGTTATTTCTTTTAATTGGGTTTGGGTAAAACCCAAGCCCATTAACCCTATTGGCCACTACCCGCTAACTCAATACCCGTTACCCATTTAACTTAAGTTAATTGGGTTTGGGTTTGGATCTAAACCCGACCCGTTAACCCGTCAACCCGCATTCAAACCCATTAAAGGTAATTTTATAGAAACCCCCTTCTTCTTTTTATTAATTGTATTTAAAATCTTGTTATTACATATTTAACCCATTTTGCTGATTTTTAGTGTTCGGATGATATCGGGAGCATCCGGACTCCGATTTGGACGCTTCTGGATCCGTTGCGATCGTGAGAAAGAGAGCTACCTTCTTATGGCTAGTTTGTGAGTATTTTCCTTTTATAAATTATATTTTATCATGTTTAGTATCTTGGTTGGTTGCCTAATTAATAAAACGTGATTATCGGTAAATCATTATACTTATTAAACACTAAATGTCATTGTTGGGAAATCCCTGTAGTCCCTGTAAGTAAAACATACTGATAGATAGATGATACCTGATCTGGATGATTGGCTAATTAACGAGATTTTCGAAGTTAATAATGTTCCTAAGTAAACCTAGTCTCTAAATTGATAATTAAAATAGATTATTCTGTTTCATAATTTACCGTATTCAGAATATAGGAATCGTTATTCTTATTAGCAGTAGTTGACACTCGAGTAGATGCTATTACCCCAGACGCTAACATTAGTATTCACACTATGACTTGGATATCATCATCACACGGATATTGTACGGTCACTGGGCATGGTATTATCGTAGACACTGATCACAATTATTCCATTACATGTATTATCACAGAGATATGACACGGAGTATTGCTACACAGATATGTTCCACTGGGACACGGACATACCAATGCACGGACTACCGCATTTCATATTATTATTATCATCAGTACATGGATGCTCGGTACACAGTTATCACACATCCCTGCTACATACGCTCACCGCACGAGTGTACATACATGTGTTGTTTCCATCTTCTTGTCATATGACTCACCGTGCATATTACATGTATTATGGTTCCATGTTATCCCTGTATTCCTCTTATATGATTGTTTCCTGTTACTGATATGGCTACCCCCGTTACTGGACATGAGAGCTGTTGATATGCGACATGTGGACTCCCACATCTATTGTTCCCATTTCCCGTTATATTGTTCCCGTTTCCCGTTATATTGTTCTATGCTAGCAAAAGAGCTCAGGTCCGGTTATCATGTTACCCGTATCATGTACTGTATTTGTTCTTGTTACATTGTATACTTGACATATCATATCATAAAGCTAACTTGGGTATGGGGGAGACTTGACGGTTGATTAGATCTTATCGGGTGATGTACTGGATCCATATTGTTCTCCCACTGCAGGGGATGGTAATGCTACCTACCGATTGTATAGCTCCATGAGCTCCCGTTACTTGATTATTGTTTCCCTCTTAGCGGAGGGCCCTGGTCTCAGCAGCCAGGGGTTTGTTTAAGGCCGTGATCCCGGGTATGCACAGGATACACCTACCCGATAAGAACTCCTCGACCATGGGTTTTCAATTAACATAATAAAACAGTATACACAATAGTGATGTCGGAAACACTTGTTATTTGGTCACTCTCTCGTTTGGATAATGGTACCCGTAGGCCATATCCGGATGGGTTCGACTGGAGTGCGGGCTCCAGTATGAACTGCCAGTGGTATGTGACACTGGAAGAGATTGATTAAAATACCAGGTGGTACTGATTACTACTATTATATAAATAACATGACTTGCCTGATACTTGTATTCAATTGTTTAGTTGTACTTGTTTCTGTACCTATGTATATTTGTTACTTTGCGTGGTACATGTTACTCTTTCTGTGGTGGCATACTACACATGTTCTGCATTGCATCTATTCTATTTTCTGAATACCTTGCAGACATCATTACTGTATATGCACAACACAGTATTGTGGTTATCTTGCATATGCCCATCTGCATGTTCATATTGCATATGCCCACTTGTATGGTCACTGCTATCACGTCACCACTAGACGACATTATTTATGATATAAACTGGATACGACTATAGACATGACCCGATGATAACCGACTTAGTGATGGTATTAAAAGATGACATGTTTTTATATTTCTACTGATTACATGTGTATGTATTTCTACTGCTTCTTATATGCTTATTATATGGTATCACTATTACCACATATTGTAGCATATATATTATTATCGTGCTTGTATTACTATTGTATCTATTACTGCCTCCTTCATTTTACCACTCACTAGGTCGCTTTCTGACGACCCTGGGTTTGCGTGCCCAGGTTGGCGATCCGAGTTACCGTATCATCAGATAGTGCCTTGGCGTCATATAGGAGATTCCTCATCGAGATTATTCATAGGTATCTTAGTGATTTCTTTCGGTTATCTTATTTATCCCTGTTTTTATATCTGTCATGATCCCTAACCCCTTCTGCAGGTATTCTTGTACTTATTTCTTACTGGAACTCGTGTATATGGAGACTATGTCATGTACTGAGGCTTAACGTACGCGTGAGTGTGTTTTCACCTCGCGTATGTCCGTCGCCATAATGTCTCCGTATCCTTGGGATCGGGGCGTTACACTGACAGATAACCAAGTCTCATCTTCTAGTCCAGTAAGGACTACTCCTTTGTCGTTATGTCCAGTTCGTCACCTCTGAACGGCAGGGCTCTGAGTCTTGCAACTTCCAATCGATTACGTCCATATTACCTCTGAACCGACGGATGCCTAGATTTATCCCTTGTATGGTACTCTAACTGTCATGTCCAATCAACCACCTCTTAATAGATGAGTCCATAACTTTGTTCTCCTTTCCTCTATCAAGGCCGGGAGTTCTTGCTGTCATGTTAACATTAAACTCTAAACAGCGGATTACAAGTCCGAGACCCCTTAGTTGGTTATGTCCAGTCAACCACCTCTGAACCAACAGGAGCCCAGATTCAATCTATCTCAGTAGTCCTTTATGGGCTAGCTGCTAAGTTAATGCGACTACCTCTGGCAGCGGATTCGGAGCTTAGTGTGTCTTAGTCTATCATGTCCAGTTTATCACCTCTGAATAGACGGGTCCCTAAAATCGGATTCACCTCCATTTTGTCATCATGTCTAGATTATCACATCTGAATGACAAAATTTCGAGCTTGGTGGCTTCTCAATCGGCTATGTCCTTGTTACCTCTGAACCGACAAATAGTTGAGTCTCCCCTTTTTGTTTACTGTTATGTCCAGTTTGTCACTTCTGAATAGTAAACACTCTGAGTTTGATAATTTCTAATCGGTTATGTCCAGTAAGTCACCTCTGAACTGATGAATATCCAATCTCACCTTTTTTTGTCATTATATCCAGTTCGTCACCTCTGAACGACAAGGCTTCGTGTCTGGTGATTCCTAATCAGTTACGTCCAGCTCGTCACCTCTGAACTGACGAATATCCAGATCTAACTTTTCAGTCCGGTAGGGACTCTTCTCGCTGTTATGTCCAGTTTACCACCTCTGAACAGTGAACCCTCTTTTCTAGCGATTCTTAACCTGTTATGTCCACATTACCTCTGAACAGACGGATTCCTAGATCTGCTCCCCTTTGTCCCTAGTGAGTTCTCATACTCAGACTGATTTTATCATGCTCCTAACCTTTGAGTAATTTTCTATCAAAGTTCTAATTCTTTGGGAATTCTACTTGGTAAATGCTCTCTTTTGAACACCGGAGGCAATTCAAAGTATTTCGAAATCCGAACCATCCCATTGTGGATTTATGAAAACTTTGAAGGGGGTCTTGTTGACACTCAAAAAAGATAAACTCTCAGATAGCTTTTCAACTGGTCTGAACGATGTCTAACTTGTCAACATTTATAAAAGACAAGTTGCAGACAAGCTGACGACCAGTTTCTACCCATCCCCGAGGGACAAATCAGCAACTTAGACTCTACTAATCCAGTGAAGCAGACAGTAAGCCAAGGTTGCCTTTGAAGAGACCTAAGTAAGCCTAAGATGCTGAGTTAGTTCAACACTCAGCATCACATGAGCTCAAAGGGATAACCTCGCCTGAGAGGCTAAGTTTGTCTAGATTCGCCTTGAAGCTCTCCACATAGAGCTAACTTACAGCTTCTACTGAAGTTAATTCTAATTTCGCTGAAAACTTTCTTGATAGCTTCGCATGAAGCTCCTCATAGCTCCACAGAGAGCTAACTTACAGTTTTTCCTGAAGTTAATTCTAGCTTCACCGGAAGCTTTCTTGATAGCTTCTCATGAAGCTCTTCATAGCTCCACAGAGAGCTAACCTATAGCTTTGTCTGAAGCTAACTTACAACTTCACTTGAAGCTAATTCTAGCTTCGCTGGAAGCTAATTCTAGTTTTGCCAGAAGTTTTCTTGATAGCTTCGCATGAAGCTTTTCATAGCTCCACATAGAGCTAACTTACAGTTTCTCCTGAAGCAAATTATAGCTTTGCTAGAAGCTTTCTTGATAGCTTCTCTAGAAGAGGCTAGCTCCGCATGAGGAAAGTAACCGCCCCACTAAGTTAGTGGGGAGAGTTAATGGGTAGTTACACCCATGATCCCTCATTAAGAGGAGCCAATTGAGGGAAATTTATGGGTAGTTACACCCATGATCCCTCATTAAGAGGAGCCAATTAAGGAGAGTTATGAGTAGTTACACCCATGATCCCTCATTAAGGGGAGAGAATCAAGGGAATCATAACTCCCTATTGAGCCTATAAATAGCTCACTAGTAGGCTAGGCTCACGGTCTTGAAAAGATTCAAGTCTAAAAGGCTCAGGGTCTTAAAAAGATTCAAGTCCAATAGGCTTACGGTCTGAAGAAATTCAAGTCCAAGAGGATTTGAAAAGCATAAGCTTTTTTGGTGGCTTCAAAGCTTAAGCCAACAAGAGATCTACTCTCTCGCTTCCAAGAACTTAGAGAATCACTTCTCTAATCTTACAAGGATCAATTCAGGGTGCTAATACCCTAAGATCTTCCTCCCTCTCAAGGAATCTCTGGAACCAGGCGAGAAGGAATTCTCACGCAGTAGTATTCGAAGATCGATTGCTCGCATCGTCAACGGGACAAAGTGGTCGCGCGCTGATCAGACTCCCACCGGTACAGTTCCCTAGAAATCTCAGAGGAGATCTACTTTTAATTTTCTTTTTCTTTCTGTAAAGAATTACTTGTAATTTCTCTCCTCCACTTCTTTTTGTAAGTTTTCCCCAATCAAATTCAATGGAAAACAGTGAATAGTGAAGATTTTTGGATTTCAATTCTAACTTTCATGCCATATATGTATATCAATTTTTTTTTATTCTCTTAGTTTTTTAAGCTTTCTAGTTTTCCTGGGAAGTGAGCTTTTAGCCTGTGACTTCAAAACCAAACGGTTTAAGGGCATCGATGAGAAAACATCCATCGCGCTTAAGGACTCGAGTAAACAAGGCCACAAACCTAAAGGGAATTATTTTATTTTTGTCCACTATTTTTAGGCATGAATAATCATGCTTCTTGAGGCATAATTACCTAGCTTCAATAAGTGATTTTTATGATTTTTATTTCTTATTTTTTATGACATTTCAGTCTTTATTTCAATCCTAAAAAATTGTGTAAGTGTGAAGTGCATATATCTAAGGCAAAAATTTCAAGATCAAATTATCTTTTCAATCTTACTTTCTTATCCTAAAATTTAAACAAGATCTATTATTTTGACTCGGTTTAAGAATTTATAATTTTAGGTCTTTCTAATTCCTTAGATAATCTTAATTTTTTTAAAAATAAATCAAAACTATTTCTCTTATGTCAAAAAGTTTTGTAATAAGAAAAGAAAAGGGTTATTATACAAAAGAAAAAATCTAAATTTTTTATAAAAAGAAGTGTAAAAGAAAGAAAATTTAGAACACCTACGTTAGTAAACTTTTCCCCACACTTATCCCATACATTGTCTTCAATGCGTCATGAATGTGTATATGCATGAAACAAATGAAAATTGAAACTCAACATGAACCCTTACCAGAAGGCCGCGAAAATGTTGGTTTTGCCGCGTTTCTGCAGCCCTTCTGGGGCCGTGCGCGCTGTGCCAGGGTGTGCAGCCTCCTGCTACACACCACTTATTATACCTCCTGTCGTTTTGTTTGAATCTGCTCTCAGATTTGGCAGATAGACTTTCAAAGTTTATGGCTATATTCACCAAGTAAATGAGATTTTTGGGCTTCTTCTTCATTTCATGCCATGGACCTAGAAACATATAAGAGAGGTATTATTAACAGAATTTAATATTGAAAAAGTGTGAAGATGTGGTATAAAATATGCAATTTTGGAGACTAATCATCAGTTCATGCTAAGTTAAATATATGAGGATGTATATGAATTTAGGCGTGTATTGTGCATGTATATTTACTTGTGATACGTGCACGAGACACGTGGGCTTAAGCGTGCACTGAGCACATACATGTGAACACGCATGTGAGCGTGTATGTGAATAATATTAATGGCGGCGTGTTTTTGTATATATTCGCAGTTGGGGGAGAAATCAAATGATATACTTATGTCTTTGTATTTGTACACATTTGCAGTTGGGGGAGAAGCCGAATGGTGTACAAATGTCAAATGTTGTGTTCATTCGCGGTTGGGGAGAAACCAAATGATTAACATGTGTGTTAATGTATTATCACTAACTGATTTATAGTTTGTGCACGGGTTTATCACCCAAGTTATATTTTATTATCATCAGTTATTTACTGTGTATCACGTACACACACGATCACGTTTATCACCTGCATCATACCATGCTATTGTTGAATATTCATGTTTAGTTTACCCTTTTATATTAGCCTGTTTGGTTTGTTTACCTGAACTTTATGAGACGACTTCAGAGTGGGAGGCAACCTTTAAATTTTGACTTGCTGGCACATTGACATTGTGGATTCTTCCACTCCCCCTTTTATGTTTTGGTGTGGCATCCGTAGAGACATTTTCGTTGAGGATTTCGCTCGGAGAGTAGAGTCGTTCTTTGGTATTAGTTTAGAGTTGCTCCTTTTGAGTTTCTATCATTTATTGTTTTTATTATTTCATTTGTTGTATTATTAACTGTGACTAAAAGGCCAGTGTCATCTCATTTGTATAAACTCTTTATACTTATGTTAGGACTTTCATGTATTAGAGACTCATACCTTGTATCCCTATTCGGGATTTTATTGTACATTGAGTTTGGACTTGTATCCCGAGTGGATTTCCATTCTTTTGTTGTTAGCAGTCCTTATATGTTTCTTGTTAGATATTCATGTATTTTCTTGTCTTATATATATATCTGTTTATATGTGTGTGTGTGTCTTTCATCAGCCCAATTTATCTATATCTATACATCTTTTACTTCACCCTTCTAACGTCTCTAGAGTTCCCACCCAGGCTGCACTCTGATCAACGTAGCTGGTGCATGGAGAATTTTGGGTCGTTACAGTCAGGAAGAGAATAAATTGCTTTGCATGAATTGCTCCACAAAATGCGCTATCAAATATTTCTCCCAATTTAAGCAGATACCAAATAAGCCTAATTTGTTGACAAAATATCTTAGACTAAATATGTTATTGATGGATGACCGGTCACATATATTGCATATATATTGTCACATTACGATGTTTATTATCTAATAAATTCTATTAATAATTCTTATTTTCTTTATAAAATGCAAGCCCATTGCTAAAAGAAAGGGAAGAGAAACGAGCCCAAAGCCCATCAGAATTCTGATTTAATTCAGAATTAATTCGAAATCGGAAAATCAGGACAGATCCTAGCAAATCAGAGAAGTTGAAAACCGGTTAAAACGAATCTTTCCAAATCAATTGGTTAAAGGTAAAGATCAAAGACAGTTTTCGTCAAATCCAGAAGCTGAAATGGGCAAACCAGCAAGAGATAAAGGCGAATCACCAAGCGAGGGAGTGTCACAAACCAGGTGTGACCACCTGGCCACAACATGACCGCGGAAATGTGGCTTTGGCCGCGTTTCCACGGCTTGGTTGAGATGGTTGGGGGAGCATTTGCTCCCCTATCTTCGTACGACCTCTCCTGTTTAGTTTTTCCCTATAAATACTGCATTCCACAGAGAAAAGAGCAGCGAAAATTAGGATTAGAATTCTTGTTCATTTTTGGGGTTTTAGGAGTATTGTTGATAGTTCTGAGAAGCTATATCTCATCTTTACTTTTCAGTTTAGACCAGTAAAGAGAGAAGAGTGGAATTGAGTGTGTAATTCATCCTTGAAGTGACAATCAAAAAAATTCAACTTGCTTATTCAACTCGACTCAATTAGGTATGTTTATGTTTTATTTTCATTCTCTTATTTGTTTTCTTTTTATCATAAGTAACTAAACATCTTCTGGGCTCACTAATCAATCTCTTCTGCCTCCTTTCTCTTGATTGATTTTTATGAAAGCAACTCTCTTAAATCATAATAATGCCTGAGTTAAATTTTGTTCTTAAAAGCACATAAGGATGTTTTTCTTTTAAACTTGGACTTTCAAAGTATTATATTTTAAAATTATTTTTATTCCATACTTACTTCTTCGCGCTTGATGGTTTAACATTCTATTTTTAATGATGTGCTAAGAAAGGCCTTAAGATTTAAATCAAAACCATCTTATTTGTTTTACTTGAACATTAAAAAAACTAAAGGTTTTTGCCTTTAATAAAAGTGATGCACCAAAATGTTCTTGAGATAAGTAAGTAGTTGAGTAGAAAACTAGTGAGTCTGGATCCTTTTCACATTTAAATCACAGCTAAATCACTCTCAAATCATTTTCTAAAAGATCATCTTCTCTAAAGCCTTTTTCAAGTTTTAAATTTTTCTTTAAATCACTTCCCTCTCTCTCATTCTCCTTTTCAATATTAAAAAAAGAAAACACACCGACACCATTCTTTGTTATTTAAAGTTCTATCGCATTCCTTTTCGTGAACACGACCCGTTAGCCCAAAGCTAGACCGTAATTCTCACTGCTTTCACTTGCAATCAATGTATTTGCCAGAATAGCTGGGATTGATCGCAAAAAATGGCTCTCTCTTTGAATTGTTAAGGATCTTATGTAGGGGTGGCCAATGGGGCGGGTCGACCCACGTCGACCCGCCCCGCCCTGCACTGTGCGACTCGTTGGAGTCGCACAGTGCGGGTCACGGGTCAACCCGCACCCGCCCCGTTTAGGGGCGGGTCAGAACGAGTTGACCCGTCGCGTTTACACGGGACGAACCCGATTCATCCCGTGACGAATCACGGGACGAATCGGGTCGGGGAAGATTTCCCCGACCCCCCCCCTTCTTCTTTTTTTTTAGTCCAATATTTTTATATTACCGTTAGAGAGGAAAATTACTCTGCGGCCCCTGAATTCGAATTTAATTTTTTAAACCCTAAACGGCTCAAAAAAGAGCCGTTGGGGGGTGAAAAAGAGGTGCCACGTGGCACCCTCTTTTTTCACCCCCAACGGCTCAAAATGAGCCGTTGGCCCTTAAAAAAAAAAAACCCTAACCTCTAATCCTCTATAAATACCCTCCACCCTCATTCATTTTCATCTCACTTCACCTCAACCCTCTCTCTTCTATTATAAATCACTCTTATTCTCTTACAATTACAAATCTCTACCAACTTCCAGTCTAGTCTAATGGAGCCCAACTGAGTAGACTGGCGGTACCTCATCCGAAGCCGGCGGTAGCTCTTCATCAACACACAATCCTTCATCTGCCGCACCTTACACCGATGCTGGCAGTAGCTCATCGTCAACATATGCCGCTTACCCACCATACAACTATGCTCCACCAACATCCGCATTTGCCCCTATCACAGTTCGTCAAGCTATGCAATTGACTACAGTGGTTTTTGCACCATATACACATGCTGCATATGCCAGTGATAGTGGTACAGGTCGGCATTCTATTTCCCTCCCTCCTCAATATTTCTCATATTCTCAACTTTTAATGTCAACATCATCATGCACGCACAATCTCTGGCTCCTTTTTTACTGAAACACAAGAACAACACGATACACAACCAACACAGCATGATACTATAGTTTCAGAAACACAACAACCAACTAGCACAAGCACAGCACAACCACTAAGTAAGAGCCAAAACTTCTCTAGTGTGGAACCATTTCGTAGAAAATTTTTTTTGAAGGTAGAAGAAAGGCAGAATGTAAGTACTGTCATCAACTATTTGATCATAAAGAAGGATACGGTACAGGTGTTCTTATAAAATACTATGAAAAAAGCATGCTAAAGTCACGGTTTACCATCACAACAAGCACAAATATTAGCTGATTCAGGCACACTCTCCACTTGGAGATATAAGCCTGAAGTAAATAAACATAAGTTAGCTGATTTATTGTTCGAGCAGAACTTTCATTTTCTTTTACTGAATCAGATGCATTAGTTGATTATCTTAAATCTGTTTTTGCTCCTGATTATAAGAGAATTAGCAGACAAACTATAACTAGATAAATTGAAGATTTATTTGTAAATAGAAAAAATATTTTGAAGGCTCTTTTACTAGTGTTGCTAGAAAAATTTCATTAACTTCCGATATACGGGAAGCTCCTAATCTTATTCATTATTTATGTGTTACTGCTCACTTTATTGATGATAACTGGATTTTACAAAAACGTATTTTATCATTTTCTAAATTTTCTGAGAAACATTCTGCTACAAATGTAGCAAATTCAATTTTTCTTACTTGTAGAAATTATGGTATAGAAAATAAAATATTTTCTAATTCTTTTGATAATGCAAGTGAAAATACTACTTCAATAAGACAATTGAAAACAGTATTAGATCCGATTTTAAATGGTAAACTTTTTCATGTTTGTGTTTGCCATATATTGAATTTATGTGTACATGATGGTCTAAAAATCTTAGACAAATATATTTATAAAGTTAAAGAAATTATTTTACATATAAACACAGTGGACCTAGGACAATCTTTAAAAGTTATTGCCGACAATGTGGACTAAAGGAAAAATTACTCCAAGCAGATGTGAAAACTCGTTGGAATTCAAGCTACTATATGATTAAAGATTGCCTTCCTTTTAACAAGCAATTCAATTTTTTACAATAATGAATGTTCATCTCTTTATATTAGCGATGAAGAGTGGAAATTATATGAAAATTTTTGTACTTTTCTAGAAAAATTTGACACTGACACAAAAGCACTTTCTGGTACATATTATCTCACATGTAACTTAGTTTTTTATAATCTTAATGAATTGCTCAAGTATTTGCTGCGTACAGAGATGATGACAGTCTTGAAGAGGCTATACATGATATGGAAGAAAAATTTCGAAAATATTTTGAAAATATGCCTTTTTATTTTACTTAGCTGCAATTATGGATCCTAGAATTAAAATAGATAATTTAAACTTTTATTATCCAATTTTTTTTATGTTTAAATTATGAACAGATATAGATAAATTACTTTTAGAAATTAGATCTCTTTTAGAAGAAATGTACTCATTGTACAGAGATGAGTTATTTCCCCTTCTTCTTCTGAATTTAGGGCACCTACACCATCACAAACTTCTTCTAGTAGTCTAGTAAAAGATTATCTAATTTTAAAAGTTTACTTTCCTCTAATACTAGAAAGAAACACTCTTCAGGAGCAGTTCATTTGATGAACTTAATTTATATTTGAACACAATGCCTGCTGAAATAAATGAAAATAATGATGAACAGGGGAAACATTGATGTTTTGTCATGGTGGAAAGACAGAGAAAACAATTTCTTGTTCTTTCTACCATGGCTCGAGATATACTGACACCTCCGGCCTCTACAGTAGTGTTAGAGAGCGCATTTTCTGCAGGTGGTAGAGTTTTGACACCCTGGAGGAGCAGGCTGACGCCGAAACACTTGGAGATGACTGTTTGCTTAAAGGACTGTTCGATGCAGAAAGACGCACACAAGGAAAAGCTATTCTAGATGAAGAATTTGAACAGGACGATGATGACGAGTAGAGAACCACCAGAGTTTTTTATGTACATTGTATGAGATGAGCACCAGAGTTTTGTTATGTATATTATACAAGATGAGTTTTATGTACATTATATATGTGATGAGCAGATTGGTATATGATTTTTTCATATTAATAAAATAATTTGCCTTACAAAAAACTTGTAATTAGTGAATATCAATTCTATTTTTTTTTTATATTTTAGACATTTTTAAAAAAATTTTCCTCTTTTTACTATTTTTTTTCCTAATTTCTTTATAACTTTAAATTTAAAATTTTAAGAAATTTTGAATTAAAAAAAAAATTAAAAATTGTCGAGACGGGTCCACACCCGTCTCGACGAATCCGGCAACGAATCGAGTTACCCGGGTTTTCAACCCGTCCCGTCGAACCCGTGACGAGTTTTCCAACCCGTCTCGTCACGGGTTCGTTGGCCTGACGGGACGAATCAACCCGATTCGTCCCGTTGGCCACCCTTAATCTTATGATTCCTATTAGGTCTATAAATTTGTTAGTCATTCTGAAAAAGTACAGTACAGAAAAATTATATGTATAATACAGTTTGAACATTTAATAAAATGAATATAATTTAAATAAAAAGAATAAAAGATTCAGTTACGTATTTGTTCGAGTATTATGCATAAATCAATAAAAAAACACAAGACTAAAATTTCAGTTAGATATATTAAAAAAAATAAGCAAGGATTAATAATATTATAAACTATTTTTCTTAATACTCCCTTAATTTTTTTATGTTTGCCACGAAACCCCTTTCAATTTAGAAAATCTCAAACAATTACCTTGAAGTATCCTACAAATTCTCAAAAAAATCATTTTCTCTTAAATAACCATTCAGGAGTAGTGACATAAGTTGCATACTTGTACGAGTGGATCATTAAGAGACTTGTGAAAATTTAAAGAAAAATCTCAAAATTGATATTTGACTTGGCTATTCAAAATCTGTATCCAGGGAAGATGATAACTCCGGTGTTATGGTTATTGTTTCTATTTAACCCTAAATATTTATAGATGACTGAGAGAAGGAAAATAGGATAGGAAAATTGTAAGTGTAGAAATAAAAGGAGAAAAACGAAAACCTAATCCTTACTTGGATGGCATGATTCTTTCCATCACTTTTTCCCACTTTAAAATTTATCATTGTTACAATAAAAATTTAAAATTTTAACTTTAAATCAAAATTATTTAAGTAAATTTAGAAAATATTAATAAAACTAATTCTCTTCCATCAGAAATCACTCAAACTAAATATTTATCTCCATTTTTTATCCTTATCTACAACCGCTAACTACCAATTACAATTTCTCTATATATTTGATTCTATAGGAGCACATAAAAACACTAACAATCGAGATAGACATGTCCTTCCCAAAGATTCGAGCTTGGATCCTTCCCATTCAAATTCAGCCCTCCGACATTTGAATACAAGATCCACTCCGTTAAAATTGATCTATATTATTTCAAGTATTTATAAATCAAAAATCATGTTTTGAATACTTTTTTACCTATCTATCAAGTAGGGGAAAAATGGACGGCATAAATAATGAGTTGTTAGTTTAAACGTGTAGATCATTTGAAACCTAACAAAATTAGTTTGTAAGGGTTTTTAATGTTTAGATCATAATGAATGGCCGATTAAGAATTTGTATGTGTAAAGACATAGATCTAACCAACTCACTACTTTCGCCCGTCCATTTTTGATTTATAATACTTAAAATAATATAGATTAACTTCACAGAGTGGATCATGTATTCGAATGTAGGAGGGTTAATTTGATTGGAAAAGATCCGGACTCGAATTCTTTTGGAAGGACACAAGTCTATCTCATCCAATAAACTATTACTATATTGAAAAAATCACATCCAAGTTCAAACACCAAAATACAAGCAAAGATGTACTCTAAAAACCTTGTTATTATCAGCTTGCAACTTGTACAAGTTCTATCAATTTGCCCCACCACAAGAGAATCAACAGCAGCATTAGCAATCACACGACAACGAGCAGAAAGTCATTTAACTGAGAGAACAGATAGAAGGCCTGAAAACAGAGTCTCAGATTACAACTGATACACCAGCAACGCACCCAAGATGAATCAACAAGAAAGCAACAACGTATTCTTTTCTTCTTTTAGAAACCTTTTCAGCATCAGTCCCCAACAAGTAATTAAAATGGATTTAACTAATGATTATTCACAGGCCAGCTTGGTGTCGAAGCTGCTCAAGCAAATAGCGAAAGCTTGGAAGGCCGAGAGCGGGTACCGATAGGTCCATCGTGAACATGTCCTTCGCCACCTTCCCGACTGCAGTATAATCTTATCGTGGTCAGGTGGTGGTGGTGGTGCTGCTGCTGTGTGGCGCTGGATGATGGTGGGGGCTCCAGCGGCTGTGTTGAGTGCTTGATGTGCAGCTGCAATGAGCTGAAAGTTCTTGACCGAGGCAACAGTCACCCGTCACGAAATTGAGGCACCAGCACTGCAGCTGCTCGTGCCACCTCGAGAGCTTTGTTCCGGAGAACCGAGGCCTCTCTTTCCTCTCCGGTTCCTCTCCATTCTCCCCGACTAAAGAGCTGCTCCCCATGTCAGAGAAGCGAGAGCTACTGAAATCCATGGATCGGTCAAACATGATAGAGGATGACGACTTGGAAAAGGATGCACTGCGAAAGGAGTCCTCGAGAGAGCCAGGGACCAAGCGCTCAGGCTGGCCAGGGACACTGCCTCCAGCCTCAAGGGCTGAGGCAGGAATGGAGTGCATGACGCACTGCATCTTGCGTGGACCTCGCGTGCCAGAACGTTCAACTCATATGCCACTTGGCAATACTGTAGCTGCCGGTTGGGACCTTTGGGGACACTTTCTTGGAGTAAAATCGGCGACTGGTCCGTCCTGGTGGGTAGAGGGCAGTGCTTCCATTGTATGGTGGCTGAGTATCGTAGATAACAAACTTCGTTCCAAGGAAATTCGACCTGATGACATAAAACGAGTTAAACTTTAAGGTAAAATATTGGATAGATTACGTACAGGTTCCTGAGACAATTTGCTACTCAATTTCCCCCAGATAGCTGGCGCTTGATCTTGAAATGTTGTCAGCATCCATGGAGATGATGTACTCGGTGCAAGTAGTTCGACGGTTTCTTTTGGCTGCTAGAAGGAACTTCCCGTTCTCAACAAGTACAGCTACAAAGTGGGAAAAGAATTTGAATCACCAACAAATTCAGAGAACAGAGGGTCGACTAACACCGCCAACAATTGTGAAAGCATCAGCTAATTGGAATATTGAGAAAAAGAACTTGCATGACCAAGAACAGACATGCAGTTCCATCTCATGACATTCAGAAAACTGTCATAAGAAGTTTCTAGCCAGTTATAGTTTTATAGCTAATCACAATGTTCCTATCCAATTAACAATGTTTTTGTGTAACTTGATGGTACAGGAATCATGTCAGGTAAACAGTAAACAAATCATCACATACTACTAACTTGAACTCTACTCCAGAAAATATTTCAAGTATGGTTTTATCACAAGGAACAATTAAATGGGCATATAATTGATCACCATACATAAGAGAACTTCAAAAAGCATTATTGACATCTTGAACTAATCAAAACTAGCTTACCAGGGCTAAGACAGAGGTAGAGATGATAAGTTAGTTTTGATTTATCCTCTTGATGAAGCATTGAATGGTTCCATCTCGAGTCCAGGCTGCGAGAAGAAAGACAAACATTCAGAATATAAAACTTGCAGAAGTCACATATGAAACTCAATCAATTTAATGTGAACATCAAAATAACTAACCACCCCCTAAACTATAAAGGATGATAGAAGACTAAGAAAGCTGAAGCAGATAAACATGAATGATTATAAAATTATACCTGTTTCAGAGAAACAGGGAATGTAAGCTTCCCAGAGAGCTCCGGACTTCTAACAATCTCTTTGCACATTTCCCTCCATGCTCTGCACACAGCAGCGCAGGCAACAACGTGCTTGCGTGAAGGCCAGGTGCTCTCACTGGCCTCCAACCTTTTAATCACATCACGAAGCAGCTCAGGAGGGAGACTAGCCCACCGACTCTGCTGGACCACAGGAGCCTCATCATGAGCTCATACACAGATACCTGGGATTTCCCCTGCTACCAGAGAGCCTCACCTCAAAGCTCCTTCTCGATAAGCTCCCAAAACCATCTCTCACATCACGAACAATACTACGGAAGGACATCTACACTAGAAAAGAACCCACTAGGGAAAGAGAAGCCAGGATAGGTAGTAAACAAAACTGCAAGTATGCACACAGCAGGCCACAAAAGCTTCTGAAGGCCCACCAAACTGCATCCAACACAAGACAAGAAATTAGTGAATGTAAACTCAAAAGTTTATCAAAGGAGATGCAAACTGAGAAAACCTTTCTGAGCCATACCACAGAAGAAGTACATAGAGCTAATGCATATGACTGCGAAATCACAACAAATTATTGTAGCAAGTCCCAAAACTAGTATAAAATGAAAAGCAGTTAACTTTCTGATTGTAAAACAACAGACGCTTCTTTCATTAGGATTCTCTGCTATAAGCATTTTTATAGAGAGGCAAAGAAAGATGGCAACCCATTCAAATAATGTATGCTGCACTGTACAGAAGCATAGGTTACAAAGTTCTAGTCAATATTTTGGGGACTTGATCCCAATTGACAAGAAGTTTGTTGCATTCTGAGAAATACAGCTAAATAAACTAGTGTCAACTAGGACACAAAGGGATTTGTATTGGAATCAATCACAATTTATAAATCAAAGCTGGACAAATTGCACCTAAGAAACAAAGATATACCCAAGTATACAATCTTGGTAAAAATCTACATTTCATGAAGGCCAGAAAACCTTATTAAAAATAAAATGCTCATTAAAACTAATACTTCTGAAATTTCACAAGAAATTTTAACTTGAAGTTGCAGTCCCATGCACATAAATACCAAGCTGTGTTCTACTGAAAAGAGAACAACAAATTTAGGACTAAATGTTTTTAATGAAGCACAGTTGATGAGTTTCTTTAACGAAAGAGAAGGGAAAAAACAAGTTTTGCTGGAAATTTCATCGATTTTTGTCATATAGGAGCTGTAGTTCAGTGAAAGAGAGATTTTTTTTATTTGGAATAACCCCAAAAATACAAGAGACATAGATGCGAAAAAAAATGAAATATAAAAGGTTCCCAGGAGACAGATTTATCTATAAACTAACTATAAGCTTCCAAATAGTGAATTTTCAAACTGAAAAATCAAATTAGACATTTAAAATAGGGGTTGACCCGAACATAGAGAAATACTTTATGTGAAAGAACAAAATCAATTCAGATAACTAGGCAGCAAATAAGCTTGAAAAATGAATGAAAGAAAATCCGAGAGAAATCTCCATGGGCATGATGTTTTGATATGAAATATCCTAAATTATAAACCTTCAACAGATCCCCCAAACTATGAAAAGGAAATTAAAACAAAGATTTCTCAATATCAAGCAATTATTATTCGCTAAGTCATCAAACTTAGCGAGCAAAAGCAAATAGCTAGATCTGCACGATTCTTTTCAACAAGTTCAACTATTTAACATCAAAATAGCTTAAACGACTTGTCTCCAATAAACTGAAAATTTAAGACAAAACTGAACTCGAAAACTAAGTTCTTTTCACATAAAAACATAGAAATTTTCCACATAAGAGCGTAAGTTCAAACCTTTGATATAAACAGAATAGCATCGCTGAACTTAATCTCCCTATAATTACCCAAAAAAAAAAAAAACTAAAACAGAAGCTTAATTCCCCAGATCAACACGATCCTGCTAAATTTATCACATTTGAACAATCAAAGCCAAAATCCTAACAATAATACAAGTTAATCACGATTTACAGATAAATCAAAAAAAGAAAGAAAAAGAGATCGCTCCAAAAAAGAGAGAGAGAGCGTTCACAGGCTAACCTAACACGCGTTAGGGTCGATGGATGGATGAATCGATCTCGATCCCTCTGTTATCGACACAGTTTTTTTGAGAATCCTTTCACTTTCTCACTCTAAAAACGGTTTCTCTCTCTCTCTCTCTCTCTCTCTCTCTCTCTAAACCAAGAAGATGACGGAACTCAAAGCTTCATTAAATCCAGTTTAGGGAGGGAGAGAGAAGAGAAAAAGAAAGAAGAAAAAAAGAAAAAGGTAAGAAAGTGCGGGCGAAAAAATCGTGATGTAAGCGCTTTAATTTATCGCGCCGTTGACTTTCCGTTCCGTTAGCTGACGGAAGGCTCGGTGACTGACGGCGTCAATTAGGACAGTCGCATGATTCGCATCTTTCCATGAGGATTTTTCCTTTTTTTTTATTTTTCACATAGATACCTATAAATTTAAAAAATATGTTTGTATAAAGATACTTTAAAAGAATTTTTGAAAACATATTGGAATAAATATTTAAAGGAATTTTTGAAAATTTTCAAATCAAAGGCGGGGATAGAAATACTTAACAAAAACATATCTCACAGAAAACCTTGCAAGTTGGTGTTTGTAATATGTGGTAAAATATAAAATAATGTTCTAATTATTATATTGATATTTTAGATTTGATTAGTATTATTTCACATATAATTTCAGAATTTGGTTTGGTTGCAAGTAATTTTATTTTATACTAATATGTCAAACAAAAAATCAATACTGTTTTGCAACTTATAAGAGATTGTAAGTGGTGTTGTAGTCAATCAGTCGAAAGTATGAATTATAATTTTTTGTTAATATGTCCTAATCTTGGCTTTAATCATATGTGTCAAAATTATATTTATAGATTATAAATTGTGCAATAGGCACCACATATGACAT